>OV702299.1:255902874-256487874 GCA_916181665.1 Avena sativa
GTTCAGCATCGGGTCTCGACGTGGTGCTCTCGGGTTCGGACATGCTGTCGAAGAGGATCTTGATGTGCCACTACCGAGAGGACCGAAAGCCAATAGGAGCAACAACTAGGCACCACCGCACTTTCAAGCAGCAAAACACCACGGAACAGCAGTGCGGTGGACCCAAACCACCCCTGTGACTTAAATCCCTGCAGGACAGAGAACTCGCTCGCAGGCGTGGTTGGCGGCGCCGCTCGGGCGGAGGATGGCGACGAGAGGGCGTAGGGCGAGCACGGGCCACGCTGGCCAGAGACGAGGAAGGTCCAGGACAAGGAGGACGCACGGGGCACGCGGGAGAGGGTGGAGGCCGACGAGGACGCCCAGGTGCCGGCGGCGATGCCGCTGATGGGGAGGCGGGCTCGGCCTCAAGGCGGCCAGGGATCGTCGAGGGAGGGAGACCATGGCCGGCGGGGTCGCGCAGGGTGCCGGGGACGACGAGGAGGCGCTAGGAGACGGCGACAGCAGGCGGCCGGACCAGGGTGGTGGGCGAGCTTGCCAAAGGGAGGAGGCACAGCACGGGGAGGACGGGTCCTGCGGTGGCATCGGAGACGAGGGCGCCCCTGGCGGCGTCGGCGAGCTTCGGGGCGCTCGCGCACGGATGCTGAGCCGGAGGGGAAGATGGAGACGGAGGCGGGAAGGTGGCAGCAACAGAGGCCGACGGGGGCTGACGCGGAGCTTCGGTCTACGACGAATCACGCGAGACGGAGAGGAGAGGGAGGTCCGGCGCCGGAGCTTGAGGCCGAAGGGGGGGTGAGCGACGGAATGGCGACGGAGGGCCGCGGAGCGAGCGGGAAACGGCGCGCGAGGCTAGACCGAGAGCACGCAGCAGCGACGGTGGCCAGGAGCACCGAGAGAGGCGGCGGGATGAGGTCGAGCCGGAGGCGCTGCAAGACGGGTAGGAGGGCCCGCTGACGGGACCCGCGAGAGGGGAGGAAGGAGCAAGCCGGCGACGGGGTTCTTGGCGAGCAGAGGAGAGAGGCAGGCGGGGGGTGAGGAAGACGATGGGGAGGTAGGGGAGAGAGGGAACGGGGGAGGCGTGCCTGGGGGCGGGGTACCGCGGGGTGGTTGGCGGCTGGTGGCCCTGGGCGACGCGGGAGTGCGCGTCCAGGTGGCAGGGTGGGGCCCGACTCGGGCGGGAAAAGCGGCAGGTGGGGTGGAGCCTGGGCAGGAGTTCCAGGGGAACCAGGTGGTGTGTGGGGCTGAGGTGGAGGGCTGGGGCGATGTGGCGAGCACTGATTGGATGGGGTGAGGTGGAGGGGTGTAGGAAGGGGCTGGGTAGACTAGAATTAGGTAGGAAAAGGTTTGGGGTAGCTCTGGTTTAGATAGGATTTTATCTGGAGGTGGCCGGCTAGGCTTTCGGGCCTGCCTGGCTGCATCCTAAAAACAATTAAAAAATTTATTTATTTAAAACGGGGCTTTTGCAAACCGTGGGTAGACGAAACAAAATATTCCGGAGACCCGGGTTTTAATTTGAAATCAAGACGGGGCGTTTAGAAAACAAAAACAGGCTTTTCGAAAATAGTTTTATGCAAACAAATGCAAGATGACATGACGATACTCAAATGCAATGTGGCATGATGACATGAGCATGGGGTCATGATGATGCAATGCACAAAAATAACGTGATTTTCTAGTAGTGGATTTTGCGGGGCGCCACACGTCGCTCGCCGCCGCGCCAGCGCCGCCCATCTGAGGTCGAGCTGCTGTGAGCCACTGGATCCAGATCCGAGCGTCACGATAGAATCTTAGACGAAGGGGTATCGATCGATCTGCGCCGTGTGATGTTAGTTTAATCCTACGGTCTGAATTGCTGATCCAACCGAATCGGTACTGGCGAATTAAATCACGCCACGTGTCTCTGTTGTTCTGTTTAAAAACAAATTTGAATCTATTAGATATGTGATTTTGTAAATTGCACAACTATTATTCTGCATGTCCAAATTTTGCAAATTTTATATCAATGGATTCAGAAAAGAAAGCCCTAGCCAACCATGCCATTTGTTTAGTAAAAAGCTTCTGTTAAAATGTTTGTTTTTGCAGAAACATATGTATGCTTGTTTAGGATGTAAAAATTGTTCAAAAATGATTTTGGGGGTAAAATCTTTTGCAAATGGTGTGTTTTGAACCTACTGACCCTAGGAATCACTTTGTGGTTTCAAAAATATATTTGGTGATGCAAAAGAATGAATCTTGGATTTAAAACCAATTCTAGTCAAATAAAAATATAGTTTATTTATTAAAAATGGTTTTGGAAGAAAACCTTTGAGAAATGTTTTGGAAATAAACTCTCTGACCCTAAACACAAAGTTTTATGGTTTGAAAACATATTTTGTGAACCCTATAGATTAATGCCTTAGGAAAAACATTTCTACACCACATAAAATGATACCTTGTTTTGAAAATGGTATATGAAGTGAAACCTTTTGGAAATGACTTTGCCACTTTATAAAATGACCATTAGGTGTCTTCAAATGTTTGTGAACCTTTAGAAACCACTTCTCGAAATAAAACAATCATTTAGCATGCTTGCATGCATTGTTTTGTTATTGTTATTTTATGTGATGAATTGCTTGAATGGTAGATTGAAATGTTGTTTGCTTGATTGAATTGTAGTGACTTGAAGTGTGTGAACATTGCAAAGATCAAGGAGTGAACTTATACCCTCTACCAAAAAGGCAAGTGATGCTTCATACTTTGTCCCATTATTTTCACTATGCATTAGTGTTATTTCTAATTAAGACTTGCATGGAATTTTACTAAGTATAAACCTTGCTATGGGAAATCCTAGTAGATGAAACCTTAGTAGAAATTTCCTAAGTTAAGATTCCTACTACTATCATGCTTAGCTTAGCTAATAGAAAACAAGGGTGGAATATATATTCACACTATGGAAAAATTTCTAAGTCTGAGGACTTGTGTTTTGTTTAATAAAACAACTAAGTGAATGAATCACCTGGGTGGAAAGGGACTTTCTTGGTGGTTTTTGGTTGAGTGATTACACAAGGCCCATTTTTATGGTTTACCTTGTGTATCACACTTGTGGATTGCCACCCAGGAACAAAGAGATTTGAGATGTCAAATGTTGAGAAGCTTTAAGTGCAACCACTTGGCATTATGGGCTCTGCCTGGATCATATAGGTTGCTAGAACTTAGCCATCTGGACAGTTGGTGGTAGTGGGAATGATAGGTTGGAGCGCGTCCATTTGGTCTAAGGGAAGGCTTCTGAAAGATCTTGTCTTGGGAAACCAAGTCTTGTGGGGAAAGTGCACCACCTCTGTAGAGTGTAAAATCTAAGTACTTAGCCATGTCCCTGGTAAAGGACAATTTGAGCATCAAGACATGGAAGCTATCAAGAATCTCATCATCCAAACTTCTAAAGTTAAAAACTTGTGGTTGAACAAGGGTTAAAGGATCTTCAATCTTTGATTGGTAGATGCCTTGGGTTATTTTTGTCAAGCAAAAACTTAGAGTTTTCAAATGATAAGGAAAAATATATTTTTGAGCAATGCAAGCCTAAAGCTCCACTTAGCCAAATGCATATAGATGATAGATTCCACTATACTACCATAGTATCACTTGCCAATACAATTCAAATGTATTGACCCTTGTGGCTGTAACTTGTTATGTTGCAGGTTTGATTGATTTAGTGAAGTGTGTTGATTAGGATTACAAAGTCTACAACCAACATATCTGCCTGTGGCACTTTGAAGATGAAGGACCCCATGTTTATAGATATTCTGCTGCAATGTAATGTAATATCCAAATGAGCTATGTAAGATGTAATAACTTATTTTATTCCTGGTTATAAAGTTGTATTATGACCTTTGTTTCTTGATATTACATATTAACTGTGGATGCTAGCTATTGATCCAAGGACTAGCATTGCAATCACAGGGATCTCTACCTTATTAAAGGTTGGGAACCTTACACACACGCTTGGAGACGAGATCGTAGACGTGCTACGGTCGTCTAGCTTCTTCAGGTGAGGACGCACACTCTTCACGTACATGCACGATGCAGCCGAAGGTCTGCAGATACCAAGCCTGATATGGCATCTTGCCGGTGACGCTGCACGTGAACGCCCGTTTCATCTTCAGCACATAGACCGTTGTTAGAATGGTCTCGCCCCAGAAGTAATTTGGCATGCCATTCGCCTTCAGCATGCTTCTGTCCGCAGTTACGACCGTCTGGTTGCGCCGCGCGATTACCCCCGTTCTGCTGGGGTGAATACGACGCCGTGACGTGGTGCTTGACTCCGGTGCTGGTGCAATGCACAGCGAACGTGGCCGACACATGAACTCGCCAACGCGGTCCGTGCGCAGTACTCAGAGCTTGCTCCCTCTCTCCGTCTCTGCTACAGCTTGGTCCTCGGTGGCCGACGTGAAGGAGCGGTGCGCACCCCCGTAGATGGTGAACAGAATGGACCTGAAGCGCAGGCTTCGCCACAGAACATGCTCCTCGTTGCAGAGAAAGGCTTCACTAGCAAATTCAGAGCGAGTGTGATTGTGAGAGAACAAATAGAGACAAGTATTTTGTGATGCTAAAACTACCTAGTCTAGGGTGACATTATAAACCTATCTGAGTTAGTTAGAAACACCTTGATCACCTTCTGTTTGAATGAGTCCACGATTGGTCAATGTGATCCCAACTAGTTGTTAGATGTAACTATATCATTGCTACGCCTAGCCATGATGCTTGTGGCAAATATGGACCCACAACAACAATGCATGGGATCTAAAATTAACCAATCTGAGTTGGCTAGAAGCAACTGACCAACTTGTAGTAGTATGAGCCAACACTTGATCAAACATGATCCCACCTAGTTATAGTTAGATCTAGCAATTAGGTAGGATCATGTTGGCCAAGTGATGACTCATACAAAAATAAGTTGGTGAAGGTGTTTCTATCCATCCTAGAGAGGTCTAGACCCCATGCAATGTTGGCACAAGGAGGTATCACAAAAATGGCTAATGATGCTACAATTCTATGTAGCCACTTTGGTTCGAAAATTTGAAAAATTTAACCCTCAAACTCAAAAACAGGCTTTCATTTGTGAAGCAAGTACCAAAACTACAATTTGAAACCTTCTAGTTGCATGATTGTGTGGTTTACATCACATTGGGACCACATAAGAGGAGTTGTACTTTTTAGATGTTTTCACAATCTCTTGAAAGACTCTGGTCAACCCTGGTTTGACCGAACCTTGTAAATTTCATAATGAAATGAGAAATTCTCAAAATCCTTTGAAACCTTCAAATTTGTTCATTGTGTGGCAAATACATTGCATGGAAAATGACAAAGTTGGCAAAAAATGTGCCCCTAGAAGTCCACTCTCAAACATGGGGTAGTTAGGTCAACGATCATGTCCGACTACTCGAAAGAGCCACTTGTGTACCATGTTTTCATCTAAATTTATTCAAATGGACTCAAATTTGGCATGATGGTTTATCACCATGTGCCTAATGATGCTACCATTATATCTAGCCATTTTGGTTTGAAAATTTCAAAAATTTAACTAACAAACTCAAAAATAGGCTTTGATTTGTGAAGCAGGTACCAAAACTACAATTTAAAACCTTCTAGTTGCATGCTTGTGTGGTTTTACATCACATTGGGACCACATAAGAGTAGTTGTACTTTTCAGATGCTTTCACAATCACTCAAAAGACTTTGGTCAACCCCGGTTTGACCAAACCTTGTAAATACATAATAAAATGAGAAATTCTCAAAATATTTTGAAACCTTCAAATTTAGTCATTGTGTGGCATATACATTGTGGTGACCCAGCATACCACTGCATGATGTAGTATACTATAGTCGTTAACATAACACCAATGAAACACCGTTCACTAGTATTACATCCCTTAGAGTGGTACAATAGAAACACAGCAGGTCCATGACATGACTATAAGTTACAACTCGACTCTTTACATAAGATCCATAGAATGCTCTAGGTTAAAGAGAGAAATAAACTTCTTACAAAGAAGAATCAGAAATAATCAACTCATAACTTTCAAGCAAAAAATATTAGTATCTAACTATGGAGCTTATATTGCTACTATTGCAATACTTTACAGTAGTAGATTCTATGGCTAGATATCATATTTCTATCAAATCCGCAACTTCGTTTTCACTTGAATTGATGTATATGTTGACTTCCTTGACTTTACTAAAGAGCTTTAGCTTTTGATGATGATTCCTAGAGCATAAGTTGATGTAGACGTCGTCTGTATTGGATTTAGAATCTAGCAAGGGTTAAGAGGATACGTTGGGCTCACTAGAAAAGGAGTGTTTGATGCACTATATCTACAGCCACAGACCATAGGTCGTAGTCAATGCAGGTTTTTGTAAACATTCCTTCAAAGGTTTCTTTTATTTTGAAAAGCTATATCCGTCAGCCTTCACAGGCTTACCAGAACTTTCATGAAGTTCCTTTCCTGCCGCGTTCGTAGCTCCTTCCCGGAATAGGGAGTAACAATTTACAGTTCTTACACTCTACAGAGGTGCATCACTTTACCCATGAGAGATCAACTCCTAGTTGCACAACAGGACAGCTTAGTCCCGTCCACAATTCTGGGATGTGGGGCCCAATAGATGATCCAAGCCAATCACTGCCCCCTTCATGACCCCGCATGTCTCCTTGGTTTACACCATGCCCAACCATAGAATTACGACAATGGTTAGTATAGACCGTTAGATGCCAGAACTATCGTGGGACGTTGAGGGTTCCCACCCATATGCTGCATATCCTCTACGAATTACCAATTAATGCATGCTACGAGGATAATAGCCACGACCTGCACATCCGACTACATGCGAGAGGAAGAAGATGCAACTGACTTCTCCGTCCCATTCCAAATATCATGTTTAACGCGTGATATGCGGCACAAGAATCACTAGCGATATTGGTTGCTAAGTCCTAGATAATATGTTCCTTTACCATCGGAACTTTCGTATTAGGTTATTACCTCATGGTAAATAACCTATAATAAATTTATTCTGAAAATAGTATTTTTTGACCTTTTTGAAATGCAGGTGATGACAACACTGGATTTGCAAAATACTTTACAGAAAATAATCAAAGGCCATGAGCAAGTGTGAACTTGCCTTTTCTGATATCAAGATTATGCACTCACGGTCTTCAAGACAATATAAGATCCAATATCTGAAATCAGCATCATTGGTCCGATTAGGACTAATGTTTAAAGAAGCAAGATGCTATTATGCATAAGTAATGTAATGTAGTTTGGTAAGTTTGTATCCCTAGAGTAAGCGTTGCTCTAGGGTTTGGAAATTGGGAATGGTTCCTTTAGAATGTGTTATACTTTTAGATAAGTTTCACACTTGTTCTTCTTATTAAGGCTTGTGAGGGTGTGTGAAACAATGTGTAATTAGAATATTATATAATAATAAGATACACAAATGTGGAATGCTACGCAAAGGCTGCTTATATAAGAATTGATCTATCTTCAAATTTTACTTTACAAGTAGTGACATTTATAAGGAACTTAGGTGTTAACAATCCAAAGTATACAAGTAAAATGTAAAGTAATGTGATTATTATTGATTGTCATTTATTGGTTGAAGTAGCAAAAAGGATAACCTTCGAAGAAAAGTTTTCTTTCTTAAGGTTTAAACAATCCTGATAGTTCATAGAATATGGTCAATCCCTCTTGGTGTTTATGTGGTTAGTTTGGTTATGATATGCCCTAGGTCTTAATTGAAACAGACTAAAGTTAACTATAAAACACATAATAAAGTCTTAATCATGGTGTTTATAGTCTTGTAGACTAAAGTTAACTTTAAAAATATAGATGGACTTAAGATGCAATTCTTATGGTATTTTTACTTTGTTCACTTCATAATATGTTCCTTAAATTACTTAAAAGTGGTGATACTTCTATTTGAGTAGTGATTTCTTAATATTATAATGGAATAAAAACATTTTTCTCCTTATAAAGGTGTGGCTATAATTTGTATCCAAGGAATTAATATTACTTAACTACTTATGAATTCATTATAGTGTTTTGGTATGTTGATAAATTTGTGGTTGAAGCAAAGGAATAGGTTTTATTTCAACACAATTATTCTTGAAGATTTTATATTTTATAAGGATCCTTTATAGAAAATATTCTACACTATGATAGGATGATAATTCAATAAGACTGTATTTAAAAATGTGTTGAACCCTTGTGACTTCATATTATCAATATTTAAGTCAAATACTATTATTAGGCTTTAGATGTATAATTTTTAGAATTATTAGCAAATTTTACTTACCCATATAGGAGCTATCAATTGAAAAAATGGGTTTTAAGTTCAAGTTATTAGAGTATTAAGTTTTTACTTACTTTAAAAGTGGAATATTATATTTTTAACATGTAGATATTATTTTTGTGATCATTTTGGTATATTAAATTTATTTTTGTGATTTATAAATAATAAGATATGATTTTTATAAGATTTATTATCTTATAAACAATAAATAAATAATAGATATTTAATTAAGTGAAATAATAATTCATGGTTATGGTATTAATTTATAGTTCTTATTTTTTTAAGAATTTTGGTATATTATTTAGATTTTTTGGTTTTACCATTATTAAAATATGAATTATCAAAGTTTTATTACTTATAAAACCTTTATTAAATAATATTTATTTAAATAGTTAACATAAAAATATTTGATAATAAACTTAGTTTGTATATTTTATTTTTCTAAACATTTTCATATATTAAACATATTTTCTGAATTATAAAACAAAAGTTATTGATTTAACAAGATTTAATCATTTTATTAAATTTCTAGAAATATTTAAATGTAAACTTATAATGTTTTATCTATTTCCTAAACATAGAAAATCTTTTTATACCAAGCCTAGACCTACCCTACTCACATACAGGTGGGGTACTGGCCACGTTGGCATGCCACGTTGGCGTGCACTGGTCAAATAGTGGACTAGGTTAGAGGGTGACGTCGGCATGACGTTAAGATGACATCACAAGAACTGATCCTCTCAGATCGAAATCAAATCCATTGATTTGGTTCGTGCGCGAGGTTGTAGGTAGGATTATCGGAATGAGGGCGATGCAAGGAACTCAGTAGTGGTGGTGCCACTCTATTTTGGTCGCCGGAGGACGGCCGGCGACGAGTTCATGCGACGGTGCTTGCAGATTATCATGGCGGTGTTGATTTAGGAAGCAAATGAAACAACGGAGACTATTGGGAGGTAGAGCTGTGTAGCACCCCGAGAGAACCAATACTAGAAAATTGCTGTTGTTATACTTTGTGCATCATCATGACATCAGCATGCATCTTTTTGCCTAAAACTATTTTGCTAAAAACCCTATTTTTGTTATCTCCAAATACCCCTTCTCTAATTCAAATATAAAACCATGTTCCTCTCGGATGCTTATTTTTGCCTAAAACATATTTGTAAATGTTTTATTTTAAATAAAAGAAAAGAAAATAAATAATATAAATATTTTGTTAGGGGGAGGCAGTCCATCCGGTCAGGCCCAAAGGCCCAACTAGACCGGCCACCTACAACCCCGACCCAACTAACTAAACCCAGATCAGACCCACCCCTGACCTAAACCCTAATCCAGCTAAATCCTACCTTCCACCATTAGCCGCCGCCAGTCCTATCAACCCGTGCGGCAACACACACTTACACCCGCAAATGCCACCCCGATCGATCGTACCCACTCCCCACTCAACTACCAGCGCGGTCCCACCCATCGTGATGAGCTCCTATGTGAAACACTCCTCATCGCGACCCCTTTCCCCTCGCGTCCTCCTCCTCCCTCATAGGCGAGCGACGCCGCCACCGCGCCCTCTCCTCCCTAGACGGCTGGACCGCGGAGTTCCGCTACTCCTCTGCCCGAGGTTGCCCTCCCTGCGCTGCACCAGCCTCTTCCTACCTCCTCGAGCTCCCTACCCCGCCTTCGCCACGGCTCGCCCGCGTATGGCCCTACAGCACCAGCAACAGCCCCAGGGCTCCTCCCCGCCGCCGCCTTAGGGCTCACCTCACCCGGCGCGTGCACTCCCTTGCCTCCATCACGGCTCGCCTCGGCCCCACCGCCATCCTCGACCACCACCGCCCGGGGCAACCCCCTCTCCTCCCTGTGCGATCTGCCCGTCGCCATCGACTAGCAGGCCGCCGCTGCTCGGGTCCTGCTCGTCGATGCCGCCTCTCTTGGTGCTCCTCCGCCTCCCACCAGAGTGTCGCTGCAATGGCAGCTTACTCTTCCGATGTCGAGCTTCCCCTGCTGCGCCGTCCCTATCGGTTTGTGCACCTTGCTGGCCTCGTCGCGGCCCCTCTCCATCGCCCTCCGCCCCGATATCTGCGAGCCCGACCGTCCGTGGCAGAAGCTCGCCCAATGCGCCACCTCTTCACATTTGCCCGCCACCATCGTCCAAGCTCCTAGGTGCATAGGGTGTTTGCTCTTTTGTCTGAACCAAGTGGAGCCATCGTGTGGTCCTCTTTGTTTGGTGTCTTAAGGTGATCGATGGAGTGGTGATGTGAAGATGCCATGTGCACTTAGCCCTGCTGTTTCTCTGCCCATGTTTCTTCATGTCGTGTCCATGTATCCAAGATCATCGGTACGATGCCAAGTTCTCCGACCCCGACACATCGACAAGACCTTCGTCTCCCACGCATGCCTTAGAGTACCAAGATCTTCTTATCGACAAGATCACTGGCGCAAGTTGACAACAATGTACCAAGAAGGAGCCACGAGATCGCTGACATGGAACCATAGGTGATGATGTTGGAACCGCAAGTTCTTCACATAACCGATGGTCGAGAACCTGAGCCGGGCGTCCAAAGATCAAGACCGAACCTCTCCGAACCCTGTGTGTGACCCCTTTTATCCGAGCCTCTATTTTATAAATGATATATATATATATATAATTGTTGCATACAATTATTCATGCTTGCATACATTGTGTCATGTGGTTTGGGGGTCTTTGTCGACTCATCTAATAATAAATATGGAGATCATATGCGGGCTATTCTAGTCTTAGTTTGTCTCTGTTTAAATTTGTGTAGAGAACTGATGACGTAATTTCGCTTTATTAAGATAACATTTAAATTGCGGGGTATCTAAACAATATGAACCTTCTAAATAAATATCGGGGCCCCGGTTCCGATTAATATTGCCTAATTGCATCGCATCTTTGCCATGTCATACATCATGCATGCATCATGCCCGATCTTCTACCGTAGTATTAAATATTGCATCCGGTGTTTTAGCTAGTGCTTTGCTTCTTCACGGAATAGGCTGATGAGTTAATGCAAATGTTGACTTGATCTTCGGATGAACCTTCGACAATGTTTTCCAGGCAAGAATTCTCCTCCTTTCTACCTATTTTACATTTCTGGTCTTTACTTCCTCCCGTTGATCTATTGCTATCTGTGTTGCGATGCTATAGATTCCGTACCCCTTTGCACTTTCCTGCAGCCCATATATTACCATGGACACCTCCTATTACCTGTTGTTTGGTAGATAGTCGGTCTTGCGAGTCGTAGTCTTTTGCTCAGGTGCTGCTTCGCGTTGTCGATGTTCCATCGTTGTTGGATGGTTGGCACATGCTTAATGGTGGAGATGATCATGGCTTTAATTATTGTTTAATAACTAAAATTGAAAGTAGGTAAATAATACAGAGGCACCGGTAGATAATAGACAATATCTGGTTTTTAACCGCCCACTTGTGTCCCGTAGGACCCCAAGTTCTTGACACATGTTCCGAGATCGACCGCTAACCACAAGTGGGGTGTGTGGGCACCCCATCGATTTAGTACCTGATTTCAAAGTACTGTACTAGGGTCCACAAAGTAGTTTGGGGCTTTATTACTATCCTATACTTATGCCATGCTTTACTTCTTTATTTACGATTGCGCGTGGAGCGCCTGTACTGTTTAGGAACAAATGTGGAATGTTTCCGCGGTATCGACAAGCCCATTCACACTTTCGGGTTCCCAGTCGTTTACATCCATTAACACAACCCTGGGTCCGTCTCAAAGACCGGCCAACTTTGTTGAGGGTAGCTTAGTGGGGTGGCCCCCTGTGCTTGCTTTGGGTCAGGGAAACGTCGTGTCCGAAACCCTGTCGACATACCATTGGGTGTATGTTTTGTGATCTTGTACCTACCTGATCTGACAACAAGGGTGTAGGTGCGTGTCGGAACTTTGGTGCACCCCTGCAGGGTTAAATCTTTTCGAGAAGCCGTGTCCGCGGTTATGGACGACTTGGAGCACGGTTCTCGATCATAGACAACTATAACTAAAGTTTAATGTTATAGTTTGACTATTATCTGATATGAATAGTAAGTTCGATAACCACCATGAATGAATGGATAAAATTGTCAATTGTGTGAGTTTCCTCGGCATGACTTCCTCGTTTGGTCTCGAGGGGGAAATACCAGGATGGGTATGATTGGTGGTAGTATCAGGATGGTTCCGAATAGGTCTTTCTTATCCCTCTCTGATAGCCGCCAGTTGTATCGAGTTTCTATAGGTGATTAGTGCTTGCTGCGCCACCTCTTCAGTCCACCATACCTATGTAGGCGAGGACCGCCGAATTCTAGTCTCGCCGTGTACTGGCCTCAGTACTGACCGCTCTCTTTTTATTTGCCCTTTGTTGGCACCCCTTTTGTTTGAGCAGGTTTTTGAGACCGACGTCATTAGCAAGATTACCCTTCCGGCTTGTCCTAGGCAAGGTTATGGACGCCATTGGTTATTCCTCAGGGCTCTTAGCTCAATTTGCATTTTGTCCGTACTCGACGTTGTATCCTTTTCAAGCTGATTTGGATCTTTGTACTGTATATCTGTATTCCTGACTCATGGAGTCGTGTTGTATGTATTTGTTTCTGTGGGTTCCATCGAGGACTATTGTAATGATATTACTTCGTTTTCCACCCGCACGCAAGTGCATGTTGGGCACCTTTGTAGCGTTTCTATGCGGGTTTGGCGGGAATCGCTAAATCCCGCCTAGGTCCTATCCGAGGGTGTTACAAGCTGCTCACCCTAGTCACGATGGAATGCTCGAGGTATCGAGGGGAGGCGTGACGACGAAGAATCAACGACAATGGCCATGGTCGCCCATGAAAAGGAATGCTCGATTCTAGTCGGCTCTTGGCGCGCCAGCTCCCGTGCTTGGTCATAGACGAACAAGTCCACGACGACACGTCTAGTGGTGGCTTCAACGAGGCGAGGGGTGGTCGGACATGACCAGAACGTTGAACTCCGGCGAGCTAGGGTTTCAGGTGAGGAAGAGAGATAGGACTAGAGAGCGAGATAGAGGATAAGATTGGTATGAAAGGATAGAGGAGGACGCGACGGTCTTATCTACTCCTCTTAGGGTCGGCGGCGAGCATCACGGCGGTCGATTCGTGATGACGACGGCGGACGGCATCGGTGGGACGCATGCAGCTGCCTGTGTGCATGAGGATGACAACAACGGCAGTTTTGCAAAAAAACTCCTGGTGATTCTTTCTTCTCAACCCGCGATCCCTCCTCTGGCCCCACTTTTCAGTCATAGTGTTTGACAAGTTGGGCTCGTTATTGGGCCTTAGTGGGCTGCAAAATGGTGCACCAGGCGGCAGATTGGTAAAAGACACATGGGGTTCAACCAGGAATGATTTTTTTTGTTTCCTTTTTAACTTTTATTTTTAGACAATTATTTTGGATATTCCTTATAGAATTCTATTTGCTAAATGCTTACAGCAACAAATAAAATATATTTAGATTCATTTAGTGCCCTTTATTATATAAGGTTTATAATTTTCTTTATTTCCTTTATATAGCTCCTTTTTTATTAATATTATGTAGAAATTTTTGTTATGAGTTTAATTTACCTAAATACTCCATAAATTATTAAAGTATGTATTACTATTAATTCATAAGATTTGGTTCTTATCAACTTATAACATTAAAGAAATTTTTATATAGTGATCCTTCTTATTATATAACACATAAGATTCTTGGGATTTAAAATGGTTAATGTTATTCCCATGGACATAAATGATATCAAGATAAATGGTTTGTTATATCTTGCATATAAGTTTCGGGTTTAAAATTATAACTATTTACTACCAGTTTCAAGAGGCTTAAATTATATATGATCTTATGGATAGGAATAACATTTAAGGTTTAAGACATATTGTATTTATGCTTGTGATTGGAAATGAACCATTATTTAAGGTAAAGTAATAGAGTTGTTCTTTAGAATGGCTTAAGAGTAAGAGTTGTTAATTATAGTTTCTAGGAACTTATGGTTTTAATGTTGTGAAGTGGCAATATATACTTAAGTGATTTTTTATAGGAAATTATTCCTATAAGTCATTGTGGAAATAAAATGATTGATCATACATATGAAATAGATATTGAATTTGATTATAGATTTAAGGTTGAATGTTTACCAAGAATTCCTAGCTTCCATTCTTCATAATTCTGGACTCCAAATTAAGGAATTCCTTTCCTAGATATACTACTTCTTCATACCCACCATCATGGGTTAACATGATGAGCTTTTTATTTACAGGTATATTCTTATCAATACTTCCTACTTCTAAATCCATTAGATAGTTGCTTCTAACTCCCTTTATATACTTCATTTATCCTCTATTACTAATATTACTTCAACAAATGTATCTATCAAAATCTACTTTCCTGAAGTGCTTAATATTCTGTAAGAGGAATATTACTACTTCAATAACTCAATGTTGCTCTAGCATCAGCTTATACACACTATCTTATCTCTACTTATCTTTAATAACTCATATTCCAACTTCTCCTTTTACCATTGTGTTTTGTCATGACTAACCTAGGATAACATATCCATACTAGGGTGTAATCATGTTCTATCACCAATATCACTTATACATGATATAATCATTCACTCTTAGTGTCATGAGCATGATCATTATAATCCTTTGATCATTTATGACTTAGGTTTCTAGTTGGCTAATCAATGCTTTATCAATACAACATTATAGTTGTATTATAATTATCTTCTTAATATCTCTATTTGACTAGGAGATTAATTCATTGATTATACCTAGTTGATACAATAGGATTACTAATGGTTACAATCTTTAAAATTCATCCTTATAATCTTATTTGTTACCATATATATCTTTATCTAGTATAACTCTTCTATCTATTCAGAAGTGAATTAACCCCATCAAGTATTCTATTAATTTGTTTCTCTTCAAACATTCCCATCTATAGATGATCTCTAAAGCTAGCATTACTACTCACCTAACCTTACTTCTTTATTTATAAGCTTTAAGTGAATGCTATGATAAAGACAAGAGTTGATAGATCAAGAATTGATAGGCTAAGAATTGATATATCAATAGTTGATTACTCATCATTGATATTCAACAGATATTCAAATATGACTCAATAGAGATGGTAAGGATTTTTATGGAAAGAAAGGTACGTGGTGAATGGTCTTGACTTGATTTCTTTCCTCCTAAACAAGTGATAAGTAATTAGTGGTTAAGAACTACCGTGATACTCATGATAGAAAATTGATAAGAATAAAATAGATCAAGATTTGGTTGTTGGATTCTTGTTACTTGAGTTATATTCATAGCTTGGTATTCATAGATTGTTGTAATGAATACTATGAAATGATCACCTAATGATCAAATATCAATCCTTTAGTAATATGTTGTGATTTAATTTTATTGCATTTGATCTACCCTTAGATCACATCATGTTTACCCAAAATAAGGTTTTAGCAAAGATCATATTGAAACTTATCGCAGTCAACTTGATGATCTACTTCAATTCCATCAAGTTGAGAGAAGCTTCAATCACTTTGACAAGTTTTAATCAAAAGCGCAAAAATTATTCAGATTTTCTATGCATGAATGCAATGCACACATCTATGTTCAGCTTATTTCTAAGCTCTAATGCTCGGATGTTACAGACTGTCCCCCTTAAAATAAACTTTGTCCTCGAAGTTCGTATACTCTCATGTTTCGGAATGAGGAATTAACTTGTATTGGTTATGACACGTCTCAGCTCCATGGTAATCTCAATGGGAATAATTATGGTATCCCATATCCAAATCCTTTTTTTTGAATTCTGATCATACTTCAACAATCTTCAACTTGTTGTCTCCAATTCTCCAAAGTTCCTTTTACTTTAGTCCCTTAGGGATATGTCCTTATTACAAAGTTCTTTAATTGGTGTCTCTTATCTAGTTCATTTCCCTGATTAGGTATCCTAATCCAACTCCTTTACTTGATCATAGAACTTCCTTACTATTCTATGTAAGGTCTAGGAAGCCTCACTAAAATAGGGTTTTAATTTTATTAGATAATAGTTGTGGCCAAAATATTAAATTTTTGGTTTGTCATTGTATGGTTTATACTGGTGGTCCTTCCGAAGATTGGATTTGAACTCATTTAGTCCATACCCATTGGAATTTCCTATTCCACTATACATGACCCATTAGATGTGCTGTATCACCTCTTAAGGATCACTTAAGAGTTGTCTCCTTCAGAATTAGTCCATTGGGACTAACCTATTCTATCACCTTCAAACTCTTAGCCTAGCAAGATTTTTAAACAACCTTTTGTTATAACTTAAATAGTTCTTTCAAGTACCATTACTCAGAGATTTAGATAACAATTCTTTCGTTTACTGTTTACTCTCCCCCTTAGGGTTTACTATGGTCTCTATACTACCTATACAGTAACTATTGGATTTATAACTTGCTTGTTGGTCTCTGTTCAACTTATACTCTACCTATTTATGGTTTCACGAAAGGGTTCACGGTGTACCCACACAATTGTGGATGTCCGAAGTGAATCTATCAACATTACTTGGCTTACTTCCTGTTTGGACATTCTATCTTTGGTAGGTCTGATTTCGCGAGGCATCTCGAAAGACTGCCGCCTTAAATTTTATACTTCTTTACGTCCTTTCTAATTTAGGCCAAGTTTTATGCTCTTTATGCAACAACAAGTTAATCTGGCTAACTAAGTCAACCAAATACTGGGTGTGGATCAAATACCAGCTACGAACCATCCTAGGGTGTACGTATTACCCTATGAGTTTTCGACCTACTATTGGTATTCTCTCTGAATTGTTAGATCTTGAATACCATTTTGGTTCCAAGGCTCATTATTTGTACTTATTCATGATACTTCCATGAATATAGTGTAAATACTTAGTTAACTTCTTAACAACACCACCTATTTTGGGTGAACTTAATTTCTCCACTTCTTATTGCTTCATCTTTATATAATTCTCCATCTAGATCTTTGGGACTCGTCACTCCCTTACGCGAATTCCCATTCCTATCTAGATCTATAACATCAAGTAATAACTGGGTGTTGCAACATGCATTTGCACACCAAGCCAAACTTCATGCATAGATCTAGCCAATCAAGAAGATTCAAGAAAATCCAAAATTCGATAAACAACAAAACATATACCATGTATTATACATAGGTTTTAGATAATTATAGATGAACTAAACATAACTATCTTATAAGAACTTCTTGTTCCTATGAGTATATCCTCACTTATTTTATCAGCCTTTCAAAACTACAATACACATTACCCTCTATGTACATTACTCAAGCACTCATCCCTTCAGACTTCATTCCATTCTTACTTTCATCCTTCTCTAGTGCTTCCTAGAGTTCCGTCCATGATGACGTGAAGTCCTACGACTACCTTCTGGAGCGTAAGAGCATTCAGGAGGTGCGTATTCTTGATTAGGAGTACCTAGACTGAGATTAGTCGTTGAAAAATGACTAGAGTTGGCGTAATTTTCTGCAGGATATTCCTCCATTTCTTGCAAGGCTTCCTCAAAGTAAGATGGTTCCTTCGCCTTTTCTTGGATCCATTCATACATATTGGTATAATAACTACCGGAATATTCCTCTAAGTCGATTGGATTGGTATTACCCCCATACGGTCTATAAGACTCTCTAAGGTTATAGTTGGTTTCTTCTCCGAAACCTATATCACAAGGTATAGGATTTCCTATAGTTCCATCCTTAGATTCTACTCCCCATTCATAATAGTCCTTCTTAGGATTATTTGGAATGGCTCCCTCCCAAATTTTCTCTTCAGAGATATACTTTGTCCATGGATCTTTAGGTGACTGGGGTTTATTTTGGTAGTAAGCATAGGTTTCTGACTGTGGATCATTGAATTTGGTTTCCTCATACACTTCACCTAAAAATATTTTTTTTAGGATGCCTAGCTTCTTTATCTAACTTCTTTCTACGTGACATTGTTTTGACAGGATTAGTAAAATCCTCAACGACAGTATCCAGCTCCCGAACTAGGACTTGGTGAGTGTTATGGTAAGTGTTTAGTAAAGACCTATAACGATCCATATACTCTATGGATAGAGTAGGTTCAGTTTGGACCAGAGTTGTAACACTCTCGCCTGATAAGGCTGAGTTCATGTGTATAGTGCAAATCCCTGGATCAGTTCACTGGCACACACCGTATAGATGAATACCAAATAATTTAACAGTACATCATAAATAATGAATTGATCCAGAATTTGCAATTATTACAATAATGCTTAGATCAAGGCTAGCTCAATATCAAGTAGCATACGGAAGCATAAACAATTGATATTCTCCATCTTCAAAATTGTGCCACGGGCGAACAACTGTTGAGTGGAGTATCGTGACCTATTCAATCACTGAGAAACGGAATAACAACCTGCAACATAAAACGTAGTAGTCCCGAAGGGTCAATACTTGGAATGTATGGCAAGTAGAGCTAAGTAAGGAGACAATAATCCTAGCATCTACATGCTTATTTGGCAAGTGGAGTTGTGTCTAGCTTGCATTTGCAAATATCTTTGTCCTACTTTCATCAACAGTTTTTGATTTTCTTTGAAAAGGTCTCAATTAAGTTAACTCATCAACATTAAAACAATTAGGAAATTAGAATGAGCGAGAAATATGTCATGAACTCAATATCAAGCAACTCATATGTCCATATGTAATATCCCAAAAATTTCCTATTTTTGGAATGTTAAAATAAATAAAATAAGTGGATTAGATTGTTTGACCTTTGTTAAAACTTTTGAATGATTTTATTGAGGATTTGTTTAAATTTTCCTAACGGGCAACAAAAGGAGTGGATTAACATGACTATCCATTTGGTTGAGAAATTTTTATACAAATCCAAAATATTTATTTTGCATTTTAATCATACCCTTTTGGATTTTGAGACTTTTTGAATATTTCTCAAATGCTCGTTTCATTGTCACTAAGAGAGGAAGTAATATGACATTTCCAAATATTAGAAACGCATTGGAAAATATTCTATTTTGGTACAACCGGAATTTTTACTTTGCATTTTAGAACCTTGGAAAATAAAAAAAAAAGTTTTCGATTCAAAAAAATCAAGCGAGCAGATAATATGACTTCCTCATAATATTCAGTACCTATGTTAAAAAGAACGAAATAAAAAAAATAGGAAAGTGGGACCGAGACTTACATGCAGCCTAAAAGATGGAGATATACCGATCCCAACTTTTTCCCAGATGCACTGGGTAGCCCAATCAAGTCAACGAACCAGACCATCTCTCCCTCTCCGTTCTTTTCTTTTTTTTTGTCTGACAACCGGGACCCGCCATCAATTTCTTGCTCTCGTTAGAGTTCCAGACGAACACGATTTTATCCCGAACTGATTCAAATCCCTGCAAAATTCTATCGATTTGTTCGATTTCGTTGCCCCTACTCCAAGCCAACCCCCTCTATAAATATTCTCTACCTCTCCTCGTTTGATTTTTGCCGAAACCGTAGCCTGAAACCACCGAATCAAGCTCCAACAGATCTCGCCGGAGTGCACTGCCGTTGAAGCTGGAAATCAACGATTACGTCGCCAAGGCAGCTCCATAGCTCTCCGTTCCTTTATACCATGATCTTCCGCTTCTCCTTGACATGATTTCCATACCGCAGGAACATCAGAGCCTCACATGCGAGCTCGCCGGAGTTGTCGTCGTCGCCAATAACTCCAGCCGGGTGTAGCAGCTGTTCTGGATCACTCCGACCGCCGCGGCTGAAGCGTACAAAACCATGACCGAGATACACCGATAACCACTTCGCCAAGTGAAGCCTAGCGCTCGACCATCAGCACCGTTGGTAAAAGCCATCGTTGCCTCATGTACTTATATCTTAGTCTGACGAAGATAAGTAGTTCTTTTAAACAAACAGTCTAGTACATACTTTTTTCTTTCCTGCCTGTGTCTCGGTGGTAACAGACCTAGGTACATACACGTGTGCACAATAGCAGATATTAACCGATCAGATCGAACGCACGTCTTCAGCTAGCTTAGTTCCATGTCACAATTTTAAAATTTCATATCTTTGGTTCTAAGATCCAATCTCAATGTTTATATTTTGTATTCAATTCACACTAAAATTTTCTATCCGTAGATTTATAGTCGGCAATTTTTAGATATGTTTATTCTGCTCGGATTTAAATTCAAATTTGAATATTTTTTTGATTGTAACTTGATATCCACATATCGTTTTTAGGTAATTTCTTTTGCCGATAGATACATGTGACATTCTCTATCAATAGACCATCCAATCTAATATTAACCGAAATAAATATATAATTAGTAAACATTTGCATGTTTTGTCATATTTTTACATGCTATGTTTTATTTGGCTCTTTATTGCAATGGTTGTTTATTAGTGTTATTTTTCTACATGTTAGACGTCGTTAGGAGTGCGAGTGAAATTCTACATTGAAGTAATCATATCAAATTTTACTAAGGCAAGTTACACCACTTGTTCATAACTTTTGTCCCTGTTTTGATTCTATGCATGTGATCATCAAAATTCTGTAGTATGCATGTATAGGATGTTCTTGTAGAATTTTTTTTTCCTTAGAATTATTTTGCAAGTGCGATGATTTTGTAGTATGCCATGAGTAGCTCTATACTTAGGAGTTTTCCCTCCTAATAGGTTCCCTATTTTGCTAAGTATTGCTTGCTATGCTATATATATGTAAAGTACCATTGGGGGTTCGAAAGACAATGAATTTTTCTAAGTATAAAAGCTCTCTTGAGCAAACTTGTTCTTCTCAAATCCACATCAAAATAAAAATAAGTTTTCTTCTGGGCGGAATGGTTGTCGGGTCAACGAGTGAGATTTTGGTGGAGGACGGCAGCCCAGGAATCAAAGAAGTCTGCCATGTTTTAGAATTCAGAAGCTTCTAGTGCAACCACAATACATATAGGCTCTGTCTTGGCCTAGTACTTAGTGAGAAACCTCACCTGGGTACCAACATTTGAAGGTTCTTGGCATGGTTGGATCTAGAAGGTAGAGGGGCTACTAAGGGAAAGCCTCGTCATGGTCTTGTCTGTAAAAGGACTTGATCGTGGATTATGGGTAAAGTGCACCAACTCTCGAGAGTATTGCAATCTGATCGATCAGCCGTGTTCACGGAAACAGAACAACATTTAGCATCTGAAGGATGGAGTCTCTGAAGGATCTTCCTCTCTCTTTTCTAAGCAAAGTTTTGAAACCCCATGGCATGAGTAATATCGCCAATGGGTGGGATTTTGGGAACTTGGTGCGTAATATCCAAGTGTCACTTGGTGAGTAATATCCAAGTGTTTGGTTGTTTGGACACTTGGTGAGTAATATCCTCGTGTGCCATTCGACCCTATTTTATCTAAGCAAATGTTTACAAAGTAGGGTAAAACCCTCTCTCCCTTTTCTCTCCATACTTAGTGAAAATTAGCTTTATGCAAATGAACTCCAAAGTCTAAACTAGCTTTGCATGTAGAGTTAGTCTTTCCTTCCTTGGTGTAATTTGCCAATACATTCAAAGTATTGACCCAACTTGTTGGCTGCACGTTTCATGTGCAGAATTTCGGAGATCGTTGAAAGGTGCGCTAGGATCGCGGGTCTTCACTCAACCTGCCTGTGCCATTGATGGGACTCATGTTGTATATTTTTCGCTTTTGTTGTAATAATGTAAACTCTGTATTATTCGATTCATATAATAAAGACTTGTGTTTTATATGATATTTCATCGACTGTGAGTGCTAGCTATTGATCCAGGGACTAGCATGTTAATCACAGGGACTTAGGATCCTTACCGATCCGAGGTCGCTACACCATAGCCGGGGACACGGCTAATCGATTAGATTATACACCCTGCAGGGGTTAGTACACTTTACCCATGTGACTTGGCCAACCCAGCTCGTGCCACCACTCTCATATTGGGTGATGATAGGTAGAAATCCAAGAAGGGACCGTTCGGGAAGTAGCTTCCCAAACCTGACATGCACTGTACCAACCTACCAAAATTCTACGTATCTGGCTACGTGGATTCGAGTTACCACAACCTACTAAGTCCAGCCAACCGCCCATTTCATTATTGGCACATGGTTGTACACGTAAGCTACCAAACAAAGAAGACAATCATTTTCTCTTGATACCTGGGTGCCTTTCCGCAATGATACCACCAAAAAATATCAATCCCATCACACCGAGGAGATTCATTGATTAAGTTGTTTTTAGTTTTTACAAATCAACACTTTTAGAAACAACTTTGAGTGATGTAACCTAGCCCTCGTCTATCATAGCACGCTAAGCACATCTACCAACGATGGCTTAACTACAAGAGATCCCTACCATATAATGGGATATAGCATAGCGATAGTAGTTTCCTATTCATGCAACTACAAAATACACCACAATGCATTAAAAATAGTAGGACAATAATCATGATCAAATTATCATCTACTTGCCTTGGTGGTTGGTGAAGTCGCTCAAACACTCGTTGCAATCACAGACGTTGCACTTCTCGCAATCTATCGAACAAACAATTGCATACCACATAAACAACCATACAACCATAAACAAATGCACAAATTCATGCATGACAATTTAATAAATCACGATGGTTGTTGTTTTAGTTCTCTAAACATTACTAGATCACATGATGCATGCATGAAGTGTTTTAATGCAATGGGGTATTTATTATTAAATCCTGGTTGCCAATATAGGGGTTTTAATGGTTCTGTTATAACTTGTATCTTAACTATGGAATTGAATTTGTTTCTTGTGTTTACTGGATAGAGGGCGTTAATACGAACCAGTAGGCGTTCGATTCACCCCAATCAGAGTTATAGATCTTTTCTTATGATTTAAATAGTGTTTAATGGGTTTTAAATCATTTATATAGTTTCAGTTGTCTAAAAATCAAACTAAAATCAGATCTATGATAGATCTTCACGGGATTGTGATTCCAGGGACATATTATTTGCAATTTTCTAAACATTATTTATTTTCTTATGAATTTATTACTCCAAAAAGAGTATTAAATTGTTTAAATATCTACAGCATAACCTTACAGTATTTTCCTGAACCAATTGCACATTGATGATCTACACACAATTGTGAATCCATCGGTATATTATTTATATTTTTCTGACCACTAAATAATTTATCATGGATTTAATACTCTAAAAGTCCATTATAACTATTTAATTTATTATAGTAAATACTTATAGTAAAAGTTAGATCTAATTTCAGAAGATAATTCTACGTAACATCATCTTCAATTTGATATATTATACGCAATTTTTGGACTGGTAGATATTTTTCTACGTATTTTACAAGTTTAATACATTTTCTGTTATTTAAATACCCCTTTTCATTAATCCAGCAGAACATCAATGCTGACTGGGCAGACCAGCGCTGACGCACCTGTGACGTGGCTTGTTCTGGTTCGCCGGTACCCCTATGGCCCGGGAACAGATGGTGGCCATCGGATCTTAAGTGGGATGGACGATCGAGGCTAACCGTGGTGAGACTCACCTGCGTGATGACGTGGTGGCGGCGGGCCCGTCGGGCGGCGGCGGTTGTGGCGGTCTTCGGCAAGGGCGAGGTGGTCTACGGGATGTGGGATATCTCGTCGAGTTCAATGTCGAGATTGGCGACGACTTGCTCTTCTTGGGGCGGTGATGACGGGCGGATGGAGGCGCTCGGGCGGCAGTGACCTCCGGCGAGGTGGTGCGGCGTCTGTGGTCGTCTGCAGTAGGGGAAAGATGGTCAGGGAGGTGCGGTGTGTCAAGGGGGAGAGGACTAGGGTAAAGCGAGGATCAGGGTGGCTCGGTAACCTCCGTATTCGAGCTCGGCAATGGAGACAGACGGCGGCGAGATCGGGCGAGCACCGGGGCGGCGCTAGGGTTGACTATTCTCGAAAAAAACCGTACGGGAGGAGGAGGGGTATTTATCGGGGAGGGGTTGGTTAGGATGCGGGGGGGAGTCTCGGACTCGAGCCGAATCGGCGCAAACCATGGCGGCGGTAGCGGTGTCCAGGTCGGGGGCGAGCTAGGTGAGGGAGATGACAGGTAGGCCCCACTTGCCGGTCGCACAGAGTGGAGACGGACTGGCCGCTGGGCTCTGGCGCATGCGAGTGGGCCAATCGGGCTGGCTGCTGGGCCATTTGCTGCTGCGCGCTGTGTGGGGCGGGGAAGTGGGCGGCAGCTAGGGCGAGGCTAGCCGGGGTGGGCTGGCTGGGCTGGCCGGCTTCGGTTAGTTTAGGGATTTTTTCTTTTGTTTTATTCTTTTCTATTTTGTGTTTTCCTATTTCTTTTATAACTTTTAATTAGATAATCCAATTGAATTGATTTTTGTTTTCAAAATTTCCTAAAATTCAGTGGATCAACATAGGATCATTTTTGTATCTTTTCCACTAGTTTTCAAATAGTAGATTTTTAAATCCTTGCATATTTCTTTGTAGGTGCATTTTAGTGATTCAAAATAGGGCTTCAATATAGTGTTTTGCAATTCAAATTTTCATGAATGCAATGCTTATGAATGACATGCAAATGCATTTTTTTCTAGTCCCAATTTTCTAAAATCTTGGGATGTGACAAGAGTAGAGTGATATAGCTCATGCTGTGTACTTGAAATTTCATGGGGTATAATGGTGTGAGTACTACCTTCCAGAGCTTGGGATTTCTGTTCTCGGATCATGGTTATGGCTGCTGTTATAGCAATCTGATATGTAAATGCTATGCACCTTGCCTCTCCTGATGGCATTTATCCATTAAGTCCTAACTTCTTGGGTAGCATGATCATGACACGGTATTTAGCTAATACCTTCCCATCATAGTAAGTGTAAATCTTGACTAAAAGTCTTGATTCACAATCCAAACTCCATAGAAGTTGTCGGAGAGTGTTTGTCCAATCCCCTCCATAGTCATTTAACGTCTTGTTCATCACTTGAACATTCTAGGGTGGATACCGAGGTCCCATGTAAAACTATAGATAAGAAATTGCAACCATACTAAAGAATTATCACACTAGCAACATGACAGAATTATTCTCAGTTGAATATCCATCATATCACTAGAGAACTCTTTATTATTGCGGATATCCTTCATACAGGTTCAATCCATTTACTAGGTTTCAAACCTAAGGTCAAAACATATGCTCTGATACCAGCTGCGGTGACCCAGCATACAACTGCATGATGTAGTATACTATAGTCGTTGACATAATACCAATGAAACACCGTTCACTAGGATTACATCCCTTAGAGTGGTACAATCCCTTAGAGTGGTATAGTAGAAACACAGCAGGTCCAAGACATGGCTATAAGTTACAACTCGACTCTTTACATAAGATCCAGCGAATGCTCTAGATAAAAGAGAGAAATAAACTTCTTGCCAAGAAGAATCAGAAATAATGAACTCATAACTTTCAAGCTAAAAATATTAGTATCTAACTATGGAGCTTGTATTGCTACTATTGCAATACTCTACAGTAGTAGGTTCTATGGCTAGAGATCGTATTTCTATATATCCACAACTCGTCTTCACTTGTATTGATGTATATGTTGGCTTCCTTGACTTTATTGAAGAGCTTTAGCTTTTGATGATGATTCCTGGAGCATAAGTTGATATAGACGTCGTCTGTATTGGCTTCAGAATCTAGCAACACTACAACAAGAGCCCCCATATAGCAACACATACTCGGCAACGCGATAAATATTCGTTGTAAAAATTTATCTTATATACATATACATGTGTTACAGGCTAGATTTGTTGTCTATTCTACGGACTGCATGGAATATTAGAAGCCCAGCCCACAAATCATGATTGACGACTCCCTCACCCACCAAAGCATGTCCACACCTATTGTCCCACTACTCGACTCCCCTCATCTAAAAAAACCTAGTAATCGACTCTAAACCTAGCCGCCTCTCTCCACACGCCCACTGTACCTCCCGGCCATATAGCAGGAATCCCTCGTTGGCGACCAGTGGCAGTTGGTGATACACAACTCGTGATGGACTTTCTCATGAGATTCCCTACCACGAAATCCTCTAACTCTAGGAAATTCTTGTTCAGCCAAAATGGATTTGGTCCCCAACATGACGCCTAGGATTGTCAAAGAGCCGGGGCGCCGGGTCGTAGTACATGGGTCACGGTGGCGCAATGGCACGAGACAGGCCCAAGATCCAGGTTCAATTTCACTTTCTGCCCTGCCAAATTCGTCTCTCCTTAATTTTCCCTTGGTCACAAGTTCTTGTAGAAATTCTCTGTATCCTTGACAACCGTGATATAGCTGGAGGTAGGGCAAGCAACACAGGAGGAAGCGGCACTATATGGCAAAGCAAGAAGAGCCTGAAATAGACGTGCATCAATAGTAACAACCAGTATCAGGACGACTTGCAGCCTTGCAGGTATTAATTCATCTCCATTTGACGATTTAAAATATTGCTCCTTCTCATGCAATATTTTAAACTATAACTTTTGCTTGCAATGATCGATTAGTTATTTCTTCACAGAGTATTAATATTTTAAAACTCAAGATAAAGTGCTAAGTGAAGTTACTTGCTGAGTGGACATGAGTTAATTCAGGCCGTGCCACTGAAGGAATGCGTACTAAAGATACCCCGTCTAAGATTGTTTCTCTTGATTTTAACATTCAAAATACAAAAATGCAAATGGTTGTTCAGGTCATTTTATCTATGATATATGGGGATCGGAGAATATCAGTCAGAGGTATCGACATTTTTCTATTTTGCAATTCATTGTTGCCCCTTTCTGTTATCTCGCAAATATATAAATACTCCCTTCGATCCATATTAATAGTCTCAACTTTGTCTAAATACAAATACATCTAGACTAAATACTTAACTAGATATATACAAATCTAGACAAAGTTATGCTATTAATATGAACAGGAGAGAGTATCTTTTTTTGTTCTCACTTCCCGTACTAGATCCTCATTCCTTTGGTCAATCATAGAATTTTTTTTCTATTCTATGGCCTCCCATATTGTACCTAATATTAGCTCTCGTTGCAGAGAATTTGACAACAAAAGAGCAGATTTTGAGAAGTTCTTAAGCCTCCTACTAACATTGTGTTTACCATCAAGGGAATTGATGTCTCACTGAAGGTATGCTTTCAGTATCCAAGTAGAAGTTGTTTATGTTCCTAATTTAAATTTGACTTCAGACATAGTTTTCCACCATTCTAGTACAGACTATTGATGCATTTTTTTAACTGGTCCATTGTAATACTGAAATGTTCGATTTAACTGCTGGTAGTGTTGGTTGGTGCCAGATGCAGTATCTGCCATATAGCACTGAACATAATTGACTATAACTAGTCCTTGTAGTTAATTCCTTCTCACGATTAATGCCTTCCTCATGTTACTTGTAGAACTACAACTTACTAAAGGTCATCATCACACTTGTGATAAGATTTAGAATCCTTTTTTTTTTGCTTCACGTGATATCATCTCACATGGAATTTTTGTATCGCACCATGGCAACCAATGAGAGTTTCAAGTGGCATGGGGCTATCTTAGTAGTTTCTTAAAAAATCTTATTTGTGAGACTAATTTTTAGATTTACGATAATTTGATTGATCATTCTGTCGATTATTTAGTTATAAGAATTTAGATCTGATGTTGGATGGTCATTCTTGTTAGGTAAAAGATTTTTATCTCTTCTTAGTTGTTATTTCTCATCCAGATTTCACTTTGACTTTGGGTCTGATGACCTATTTTAGATGAAGAGGATTGAAAACTTTTCATGCCTCCCGAATCAGCTTTGGCATGCCACGAAGGTTAGTATACCCACAAAATTTAAGCAAGTTAATTCTCTACAAGTTGCGCCATCTTTTTCCACTTCCATACTGAAAAGAAAATTCTGTATTGGCAGGTTCCATACATCCAAAGACATGCTATATAGGATATGAGCTATGAACTTGAGGGGAAAATATTAGTATGGATGTACATAGGACTATGTAGAATATGATATATTGATGCAAAATTATAAACTATCGATGATTCAGATAATTTCCATGTATGGATGGTGATTCAAATAATAAATACTCATGTTTATTATGAAATGCATCCATATTCTATGGTTTCTTGTGAAATGCATCCAAATTCTATGGTTTCTGCGATGTATGAACTATGTTCTCTCGCTGAGAAAAAATCTACAGGCCTAGAAAACAGCTATTTTTAAATAGAATTTTCTTCGTACATGATGTTACTATCAACGCATACAACCGTTCTCCAAAATCTGTAGCTATTTTGCAACGATTATCCCAATGCGGGTATATCCTTCGCATTACAGCCTTGCAACGCCCAAAAACGCAACACATGTTTATTTGTTGGTAAACTCCCTAGCAACGCTTATATGGACATCTAGATACGCACAAGTGCGTTGCTGTAGGGGAGGTCCTCTTCTAGTGCAAGGGTTAAGAGGATACGTTGAGTAGGAGAGTACTTAGCAAGATTACTAGAAAAGGAGTGTTTGATGCACTATATCTACAACCACAGACCATAGGTCGTAGGCAATGCAGGTTTTTTGTAAACAGTTCTTCAAATGTTGCTTTTATTCTGAAAAGCTATGTCCGTCAGCCTTCACAGGTTTACCAGAATTTTCATGGAGTTCTTTTACTGCCGCGTTTGTAGCTCCTTCCCGGAACAGGGAGTAACAAGTTATAGTTCTTACACTATACAGAGGTGCGTCACTTTACCCATGAGAGATCAACTCCTTGTTGCACAACCAGACAGCTTATTTCCATCCACAATTCCGTGATGTGGGGCCTAGTAGATGATCCAAGCCAATCACTGCTCCCTTCGCGACCCCGCATGTCTCCTTGGTGTACACCATGCCCATCCATTCAATTACGACAATGCTTAGTACAGACCGTTCGATGCCAGGACTATCGTGGGATGTTGAGGGTTCCCACCCATATGCTGCATATCTTCTACGAATTACCAATTAATGCACGCTACGAGGATAATAGCCACGACCAGCACATTCGGCTACATGCGAGAGGAAGAAGATACGGCTGACTAATCCGTCCCATTCTAAATCTCATGATTAACGTGTGATATACGGCACAAGAATCACTGACGACATTTGTTGTTAAGTCCTAGATAATATGTTCCTTTACAAGCAGAACTTTCATATTAGATTATTACCTCATGGTAAATAACCTATAATCAATTTATTATGAAAATAGTATTTTCTGACCTTTTTGAAATGCAGGTGATGACAACACTATATTTGCAAAATACTTTACAAAAAATAATCAAAGGACATGAGCAAGTGTGAACTTTCTATCTGTGATTGCAAGATTATGCACTCACGGACTTCAAGACAATATAAGATCAAATATCTGAAATCAGCATCCTTCGTCCGGTAAGGACTAATGTTTAAAGAAGTAGGATGCTATTATGCATAATAATGTAATGCAATTTGGTAAGTTCGTATCCCTAGAGTAAGCGTTGATCTAGGGTTTGGAAATTGGGAATGGTTCCTTTAGAATGTGTTATACTTTTAGATAAGTTTCACACTTGTGCTTCTTATTAAGGCTTGTGAGGGTGTGTGAAACAATGTGTAATTAGAATATTATATAATAATAAGATACACAAATGTGGAATGCGATGCAAAGGATGCTTATATAAGAATTGTTCTATCTTCAAATTTTACTTTACAAGTAATGACATTTATAAGGAGCTTAGGTGTTAATAATCCTAAGTATACAAGTAAAATGTAAAGTTATGTGATTATTATTGATTGTCATTTATTGGTTGAAGTAACAAAAAGGATAACCTTCAAAGAAAGGTTTCTTTCTTAAGGTTTAAACAATCCTGACAGTTCATAGAATATGGTTGATGCCTCTTGTGTTTATGTGGTTAGTTTGGTTTTGATATGCCCTAGGTCTTAATTGAAACAAACCAAAGTTAACTATAAAACACATAATAAAGTCTTAATCATGGTGTTTATAGTCTTGTAGACTAAAGTTAACTTTAAAAATATAGATGGACTTATGATGCAATTCTTATGTCATTTGTACTTTGTTCACTTCATAATATGTTCCTTAAATTATTTAAAAGTGGTGATACTTCTATTTGAGTAGTGATTTCTTAATATTATAATGGAATAAAAACTTTTGTCTCCTTATAAAGGTGTGGTTATAATTTGTAACCAAGGAATTAATATTACTTAACTACTTATGAATTCATTATAGTGTTTTGGTATGTTAATAAATTTGTGGTTGAAGCAAAGGAATAGGTTTTATTTCACCACAAATTATTCTTGAAGATTTTATATTCGATAAGGATCCTTTTTAGAAAATATTTTACACAATGATAGGATGACAATTCAATAAGACTATACTTAAAAATGTGTTGAACCCTTTTGACTTCATATTATCAATATTTAAGTCAAATACTATTATTAGGCTTTAGATGTATAATTTTTAGAATTATTAGCAAATTTTATCTACCCATATAGGAGCTATCAATTGCAAAAATGGGTTTTAAGTTCAAGTTCTTAGAGTATTATGTTTTTGCTTACTTTAAAGTGGAATATTATATTTTTAACATTTAGATATTATTTTTGTGATAATTTTTGTATATTACATTTATTTTTGTGATTTATAAATAATAAGATATGATTTTTATAAGATTTATTATCTTATAAACACTTAATAAATAATAGATATTTAATTAAGTGAAATAATAGTTCATGATTATGGTATTAAGTTATAGTTCTTATTTTTCTAAGAATTTTGGTATATTATTTATATTTTTATCATTTACCATTATTACTTATAAAACATTTATTAAATAATATTTAGTTAAATAGTTAACATAAAAATATATGATAATAAACTTAATTTGTAGATTTTATTTTTCTAAACATTTTCATATCTTAAACATATTTTTCTAAATTATAAAACAAAGGTTATCGATTTAACAAGATTTAATCATTTTATTAAATTTCTTGAAATATTTAAATTTGAACTTATAATTTTTTATCTATTTCCTAAACAGAGAATATATTTTAATACCAAGCCCAGACCTACCCTACTCACAGATAGGTGGGGTACTGGCCACATTGGCATGCCACGTTGGCGTGGACTGGTCAAACGGTGGACTAGGTCAGAGGGTGACGTCGGCATGACATCACAAAAACTAATCCTCTCAGATCAAAATCAAATCAATTGATTTGGTTCGAGCATGAGGTTATAGGTAGGCTTATCGGAAAGAGGACGACGCCTCCCTATTTTGCTCGCCCGAGGATGGTCGGCGATGAGTTCGTGCGACGGTGCTTGCAGATGATCATGGTGGCGTTGATTTAGAAAGCAAATGAAACAACGGAGACTACTGGGAGGTAGAGGTGCTCGCCCTAGTCACGATGAAATGCTCGAGAAAACGAGGGGAGGCGTGACGATGATCAATCGACGATAATGGCCACGGTGGCCGATGAAAGGGAATGCTCGATTCTGCTCGGCTCTTGGTGCACCAGCTCCTGTTCTTGGTCCTAGATGAACAAGGCCACGACGGCACGTCCAACAGTGGCTTCAATGAGGCGAGGGGTGGTCGGACGTGACCAGAACGTTGAACTCCAGCGAGCTAGGGTTTTGGTTGAGGAGCAGAGATAGGACTATAGAGCGGGATAGAGGATAAGATTGGTATGAGAGGATAAAGGAGGACACGACGGTCTTATCTACTCCTCGCAGGGTCGGCGGCGAGCATCACGACGGTCGAGTCATGCTGACGACGGCGGACGGCATCGGCGGGACGCACATAGCTGCCTGTGTGCGTGAGGATGTCGACGATGGGAGTTTTGCAGAAAACCCCCTAGTGATTCTTTCTTCTCAACCCGCGATCCCTCCTCTGGCCCCACTCGTCAGTCATAGTGGTTGACAAGTCGGGCTCATTATTGGGCCTTAGTGGGCTGCAACATGGTGCACCAGGCGGCAGATTGGTAAAAGACACATGGGCTTCGACAAGGAATGACTTTTTTCTGTTTTCCTTTTTAGACAATTGTTTTGGATATTCCTTATAGGATTCTATTTGCTAAATGCTTGTAGCAACAAATAAAGTATATTTAGATTCATTTAGTGAACTTTATTATCTAAGGTTTATAATTTTCTTTATTTCCTTTATATAGGTCCTTTTTTATTAATATTATGTAGAAGTTTTTGATATGAGTTTAATTTTCCTAAATACTCCATAAATTATTAAAGGTAAGATTTGGTTCTTATCAACTTATAACATTAAATAAAATTTTATATAGTGATCCTTCTTATTATATGACACATAAGATTCTTGGGAATTAAAATGGTTAATCTTATTCCCATGGACTTAAATGATATCAAGAGAATCGGTTTGTTTTATCTTGCATATAATTTTAGGGTTTAAAATTATAACTGTTTACTACCACTTTCAGGAGGCTTAAATTATATATGATCTTATGGATAGGAATAACATTTAAGGTTTAAGACATATTGTCTTTATGCTTGTGATTGGAAATGATACCATTATTTAAGGTAAAGTAATAGAGTTGTTCTTTAGAATGGATTAAGAGTAATAGTTGATAATTATAGTTTCTAGGCACTTATGGTTTTAATGTTGTGAAGTGGCAAGATATACTTAAGTTATTTCTTATAGGAAATTATTCCTATAAGCCATTGTGGAAATAAAATGATTGATCATAGAGATGAAATAGATATTCAATTTGATTATAGATTTAAGGTTGAATGTTTACCAAGAATTCCTAGCTTCCATTCTTCATAATTCTTGACTCCTAATTAAGGAATTCCTTTCCTAGATATACTACTTCTTCATATCAATCATCATGGGTTAACATGATGAGCTTTTTCTTTACGGGTATAGTCTTATCAATACTTCCTCCTTGTAAATCCATTAGATAGTTGCTTCTAACTCCCTTTATATACTTCCTTTATCCTCCATTACTAATATTACTCCAACAGATGTATCTATCAAAATCTACTTTCCTCAAGTGCTAAATATACTGTAATAGTAATATTACTACTTCAATAACTCAATCTTGCTTTGGCATCAGCTTATACACACTATCTTATCTCTACTTATCTTTAATAACTCATATTCCAACTTCTCCTTTTACCATTGTGGCTTGTCATGACTAACCTAGGATGACATATCCATACTAGGGTGTAATCATGTTCTATCACCAATATCACTTATACATGATATAATCATTCACTCTTAGTGTCATGGTCATGATCATTATAATCCTTTGATCATTTATGAATTAGGTTTCTAGTTGGCTAATCAAGGCTTTATCAATATAACATTATAGTTTTATTATAATTATCTTCTTAATACCTCTATTTGACTAGGAGATTTATTCATTGACTATACCTACTTGATCCATAGGATTACTCTTGGTTACTATCTTTAGAATTCATCCTTATAATCTTCCTGGTTACCATATATATGTTTATCTAGGATAACTCTTCTATCTATTCAGAAGTGAATTAACCCCCATCAAGTATTCTATTAATTTGATTATATTCAAACATTCCCATCTATAGATGATATCTAAAGCTAGCATTACTACTTACCTAATCTTACTTCTTTCTTTATAAGCTTTAAGTGAATTCTATGATAAATACAAGGGTTGATAGATCAAGAATTGATAGGCTAAGAATTGATATATCAATAACTGATTACTCATCATTGATTTTCAACAAATATTAAAAATGACTCAATAGAGATGGTAAGGATTTTTATGGAAAGAAAGGTACTAGTGAATGGCCTTGACTTGATTTCCTTCCTCCTCAACAAGTGATAAGTAATTAGTGGTTAAGAACTACCATGATACTCATGATAGAAAATGGATAAGAATAAAATAGATCAAGATTTGGTTATTGGATTCTTGTTACTTGAGTTATATTCATATCTTGGTATTCATAGATTGTTGGAATGAATACTATGAAATGATCACCTAAGGATCAAATATCAATCCTTAAGTAATATGTTGTGATTTAATTTTATTGCATTTGATCTACCCTTAGATCACATCATGTTTACCCAAAATAAGATTTTAGCAAATATCATACTGAAACTTATCACAGTCAACTTGATGATCTACTTCAATTCCATCAAGTTGAGAGAAGCTTCAATCACTTTGACAAGTTTTAATCAAAAGCATGAAAATTATTTGGATTTTCTATGCATGAATGCAATGCACACACCTAATTTCAGCTTATTTCTAAGCTCTAATGCTGGGATGTTACATACATTGCATGAAAAATGACAAACTTGGGAAAAATGTCCCACTAGAAATCCACTCTCAAATGTGGGGTAGTTAGGTCAACGGTCATGTCCAACTACTCGAAAGAGCCACTTGTGTACCATGTTTTCATCTACCTTTGTTCATGTGGACTCAAATTTGACACAAGGGGGTATCACCACATGGCTAATGATGCTAGAATTATATGTAGCCATTTTGGTTTGAAAATTTCAAAAATTTAACCCTCAAACTCCAAAACAGGCTTTCATTTGTGAAACAAGTACCAAAATGACAATTTGTAACCCTCTAGTTGCATACTTGTGTGGTTTTAAAATTTGTAAGCTTCTAGTTGCAAATTTCATTGAAAATGAAAATTTCTTAAAATCTTTTGAAACCTTGAATTTGGTCATTGTGTGGCAAATACTTTGCATAAAAATGAAAAACTTGGAAAAATGTCAAACATGTTAGCAAACACAATTCAGAACAATTATAACCCACAAGAATTTCGAAGGATGATAACTAACGAGATTCATACATGTTGGTCATGTTCATTACTAGTAGTATATGAGAGTAATGAATGTAGTACGGTACCAAGAATATATGTATTGTTGCATGTGGGCCCGTATAGTACATATGTTTTCAAGAATAGTAAGGTTGATACACATGGGGCCGGTTTGATGATTATACGATATAAATAGATATATTAGGATAGAGGATATTCTCTAAAAAAATAAGGCTAGAAGATATGTAGCAACTAGGTATGCACAATTAAATTGCATGGTTAGATTTGACACGTGAAAACTAGTGCTGCAGAGAACATAAGCTAAGGTGACAAAATGGAAAGGACTAAACAACCAATAGCTTGAATTAACGTAACAGCACAAGCTCATATATCCTCGTTATTATTATTTTACTCAGAAGATAGAATGACCGGCGCCACGCGTATCCACAAATACGTCTAAATCATAGCGACGGTTCTAGCCTTTTCGCAGAGAGCCCTCTTCTTCTTCTCCCTGTCCTCTGCCTTCTACTCCCCATCTGTTGTTCTTCCTCTCTACTCCTTGCAGTCATGGAAGGTTACACTCGAGAGACAAGCTTCACTTCCCATGGCAATACAAATATAGATGTCGTTTATACCAACGAGGAGGATACAGTTGTGCGAGTCTTGAGGACGTACGAGGAATGGCTTGGGAAAGACAAGGACAAGTTTGTCGAATTGGACCTCGAGTACACAAAGCTAGACAAATTGTACGATAACGATGTCGCCGTCATTCAACTAGCAATGAGGAAACCCGTCCTCGTCTACCATTACTCCTGGTTTGTAGATCTGATCTCTATAGTTACCCGCTTTCAGGGTTTTCTTACTTTTTAATGGTCACTTGTATGATTTTAATTAGTTGATCTTGCCTTTACTAAACTATCGTAGTCCCAAATTTTGTTCAAATGTTGATCTTGCAAGTACTGCAATATTTCCATATACTTATATTGCATTTACTGAATTCTGTTAGTACCAAATGAATGATGACTATATGGTATTGCATTGTCTAAACAGTCATAGTCCCAAATTCTATTATAGTGGGGATCTTGCAAGTGCTGTATTTTTGCAACTACTGAATTTTATTGCATATGGAATCTATCCATTTGCTCATCTTGCAACTACTAAATTTTATTAGGACCAAATAAATTATGACAAGTAAATCTTGAGAGATTTGATCTTGCATTTAGTAAACTTTTGTAGCTTAAAATTATATTCAGATATGATGATCTTGCATTGACAAAACATTTGTAGTTACAAATTTTGTCATTGGTTTGGTAATGCATTTATGATGACAAACTACATACTTCCAGGACTGACAAGAAATGTCTGGTGCTGCGCCAATTCCTTGTGAAGAAAGGAATTGTTTTCTGCACTGTCGATAAAAGAACTGATTTTTTGAAGTTTTATTATGTGAAAATTATAATTCTGGAGCACAAGTGGATCGATATTCAAGATCTTCTCAAGATCAAAGGGGGATAGAGGAAGGATGGAATGGCTAGTCTCGCGGCTAGAATCATCGATCAGTCATACTCCAAAATGAAGGAAGATTTCCCTGAAGATAGGCACAATTTTTGGGACGAGAGGCCGTTGTTGGAGATAAATCTGAAGTATGCAGCCATAGATGCTTATGTGACCTATCAGCTGTACGTTCAGATCCATTTCTTTGAAAATTTCCTTGTGTTTTTCCCTAGTTGCAAGAGGGAAGACAAGCAAAGGGGAGCCCTTTGTCGGAAATGCGGCATAGCTGAACGTGACGCTACTTTTGCAAAGAGAGAGGCAGAAACTGAAGCAGCAAACAGAGGCTCCAACTGAAGCAGCAAACAGAGAGGCAACATCTTCCGGCAGCAACAACCAGGCCTGTGATGCACCACTCTTTATGTTGTAGGACGTTGAAGATAGGAAAGCCAAGGCCCCTTCCAGGTGGGATGAACTAGCATATTGTCAGCGGTGGGTGACCAATAACATAAGGGGTAGATGGAATGATGGTCGTTCGTCTCCTAGGAATGATGGCAAGCGCATCAAGTGGTCTGATGTGGATTGAATTAAATTTTACTTCTTTCTGTTACGTTTCAATATATGTCTGGTAGCTTGTCAAGAACTTCTGTTGGTCCTATGGAATTATTAGTGTATGAACCATGTTTATATGGGAATCATCGTGAATTATTGTGTAATTATATATCTATGTTTTCTTATGCTATATCTACTGAGATTTTTATGCTATATCTATGTTTGATTTGATGTAATGATGCTAGCTAAATGGATTAAAATTTTGCGCAACGGTGTATCACCACGTGCATAATAAAGATAGCATTCTATCTTGCCATGGTGTTTTCAAAATTTTACAAATTTCACCCTCTAACTCAAAAACAGGATTTCATCTTGGTTTGAAAATTTCAACCACAAGTGCTTATATTCCCACGAAATGACCCCATCTACCTTACCATGTTGGTGAAAGAAAGATTTCTATTCGAAATTTTGTATTTCCTTCACAAAATATAGTTGAATTTGAAATGTTAAAATGGAAAATGGAATTTGAAATCATAATTGGTCAAAGACACCAAAAGATGAAATTAGTGCCATGCCAATATACACCTACCTGCCAATTTTGAGGCTATTCTGAGAAAGTATGCCATGCAGTTGGCCATCTTCTAGGTAATTTGGGAAGATACCCATGAGACTCACACTTGAAACCAAGTGTGAGAGAGCAACTTCAACTTTCATTCCTCAAACACAAGGTTTATTATTTTTTGTTCAAACTAGGGTAAAATCTAAGAAACATGACCAAGGTTTAACTTTTTGAATTTTTTTGAATTTCTAGTGCCCGGTGAAAGTCTGGTCAAAATTGATGAAGGAGTCTCATCATGTCTTAGCATAGCAGTCTTTTACTTAGATCTATCAACTAGGTAGATTCATGAAACCACAAGTTGATGAAGGTGTTTATAGACACCTTAGATAGGTCTACACCCCATGCAATGTTGGCATGTGCCCACATATGCCACAAGTGTGTGCCATGGATTGGAATAGCACTCTCATACTTAGATGTATCGACTAGGTGGCCAAGTGCTGGGCCACACAACCACAAGTTGATGAAAGAGTTACGTGCCAACCCAGAGAGGTCTATAGTCAATGCAATGTTGGCATTTGCCCACATTTGCCACAAAGTGTCTCATCATGTGTTGACATATAAGTGTTATAGTAATATCTATCAACTGGGTAGGATCATGCTATCCAAGTGATGACTCATGCGACCACATCTTGAACTATTTCATCAAGTTTCCCCTTCTTCTTTGGTTGTTGCTTGACTTCCTTCTGTAAAAGAATCCTGCATTTTTTAATCTTATTTGTGAGTACATCACAGTAAGATGATCCAAGATGCAATACATTCAACATTCAAGATACACATATGCAATACATACAATATGATCAACATTTTCAACTTACATTCAATAACACATTACAGTAGAAAAAACATCCTAAACATACTGAATAAATTCAGTAACACATTACACTAGATACAATATGTTAAACTTACTAAACAACACGACTACATTAGACTTCAGCACTAGATGAATCAAGAAAAGATGACTATCTGAACAAGCTTCTTCCAAGGTGAAAGACTAGATGACAATCTCAACAAAGTTGAGACCAAGGTGCTCCTGCATATGCTCTACTTTCATCAGAAGTAGAGATGCCCATCCAACATCGGCAGCAAATGTGAAGTCAGTCCACCTTGTGGTGAACTGACACGTCCATGATCCCTTCGTACAATATAAGCACATGCAATAAAGTTCTCTTCTTCTCCTTCAAGATCATGTCCCTGCATGTATAGATGTGCTATGCCCCGAGTTGGGTACCTGAAGGAATCTACAGCCTCAATTGGCATGAACTGCAATTAAGAAAAAAGTTAGTATTTGAACAAGCATTCTAAACTTACAAGTGGATTAAATTATGTGGAAACTGAACATAACATATGATGAAATATGTGGAAACTAACCAGTGCATTATGTTCAAGTTTTTCCAGATTCATCTTTTGTACCCAGAAATTCTTTTCATCTTTACTTCAAAAAACTGATATTCTGTGACATAAACATCTTTGTAAATGCCAAATAAGATGGAAGCCATTTACTGCTAGTTACTGCATTTATGTCTGAGAAGATGGTCCTGTGCGGCACATATCTAACCTCTGATCAATGAGGGGAAATACATGTTAATTATTAAACAATATTATTATGATGATTTAGTAGTAGGACAAGGAGAAACTATAAGTGCAAATTATTTACAGTAAATAAGGGAAATACTAGTTGCTTCATGAACTTGTTTCTCTTCACCATTAGAGTAAACAGTGACATGAAATAAGTTGGTCAAGTTGAAACCAACATGATCAAGGGGGTCGTCGTCATCATATTCCAAACGCACTACATTTCCAAGTCATATATCATAAACCCTCATCAAGGACTTCTAGTATGGACCACAGATGATTGTCCTAACATTAGACTTCTTCAGGAGCAAATCAAAATTCCTTAATGCTTCACTGTTCGCAACCATCCAATTATTTGGAGTGAAAACATTCAGTCTTTCCCTAAATGAGCATGGCACTACCTGAAGGTAAAAAACACAGTTCAGTTCATGTGAAAACAACACAGTAAAAGAAACAATACATAAAATGAAAATATGTAGATACTTACCACACCATTGATGGCAAAACCATTAACAATGTTAACTTGGAAGCTGGCTGCTCTCCTCTGTGTCGTACCATAATTGTGGGTAGGCTTCCCACACACGGCATAGTCCATTCCAAGAAACACCTGAAAGAAGTAACGCTACACTAAAGTAATGAACTGTGCATTAAAAATAGAGGGCAGTATATGCATTTAACAGTGGAGAACCCTAATCTAGAAAGTGAAAATAGATCAATTATCAGGCATAAACTACAACACACTATGCATTCAATTATCAAGCATGCACAATCTAAAAAATTTAAAAACCCTAATCCATAACCAGTAAATCATATATAATGTCTATTCGTGTGTTAAAAAATCATAATGTTCTATAAAAATCTCATTTACACGATAATAAACAACTCTAATCTGAATAGTACAAAACCCTAATCCATAACTAGTAAATCAATGGAACTCGAATCGAATTGATCCATAATCAAAATAAATCTAGAGGGGAGAAGATGATAGGAAGAACACATGAAGGATTCTAGGGAAACTAAGAAAGAGAATGGAAGGCAGATGCAAAACAAACCATCGAGCTATAGAAAGAGAATGGAAGGGAGATGCAAAAAAAGGAACAAAGCTTCTTCAAATAAAGAAACAAAGAAGGATTAGAACTGAAACCAAGAAATAACAGGGAAGGCAGAGGGGATTAGAGGAGAAATCTCAATCGGAGGGGACAAACTTCTCTAAGGAACTTCTTTGCTCTGAGGAACTTCTCTGCTCTAAGGAACTGTTCTCGAGAACTGCTCTGGATGTGCACAATGGGAGATGGGGTGGAAGAACTGAACCGATTCCCTTCGGTTTCCCTCCATTTATAAAGTCCCATGATGGTAGACCTTCCATCAGAATGTTTCTTCTTAGCATCGAGCTAATGCTACTGGATGACAACATCTTTTGGTAAGTATGGTTGGTAATTATGCATGGATGTGGATGCTAAGAATGTTGTTTAGACTAAAGGTTGTTCTGGACTACTAAGTTATTTTGGAAGTGGATGTAAGTATTATGGATGTGGATGCACTAAGTAAGTGTAGGACTGCTAAGTGACTAAATCAACCAACTAAAACGGCTAAGTGCTAACCTGATGAAACTAAAACTCTGACAGACTAACACCTAAACTGAAGCCGAGCACGTCGACCATGGCGTCCAACTTCGCGTTCCAGGCTCTAGCCTCTAGGTTCTGATGGAGTCTATAGAGGGCCTTGTGCAGGCACATCACCTTGCGCTCCTGGCCAGCCATGACAAACCATGGCCAGCAGACTTTACGTCCATATGGTGCACAGCCCACCCGCGGTGCGCGGCGAACACCAGCAGGAGCCGCAAGGACTCTAGCCGTGCAACAGACACAAAGGCCTCCTCGATGTTGATGCCCTGTTGCACATATCCCTTGGTGCGTGTGGTCATCGGGTGCTCCTCCCGGCGAGGCAGATGTGATGGCGGCATGGCTTCAGCTTTAGGTGTCGGAGAGGCTAGCTTGGTGCGTGAGGATGATGCTGCCGGTGATGTGCTCTGCGGGAGCTGGTGTTGATGGAGATGCCGGCGAGTCTTGGCCTGCCACCTCAGGTGTAGCGGTATTCAGTGGAGTCGAGTGTAAGTAGTAGTCCACCGTGAACGCCATGCTCATAGGGTTGTCCTCGTGCGTGCTCTAGTCCTAGATCACGTCCTCGTCAAAGACTATGTTCCGTGTGCGTGAACACGCTTGGCCACGGTATCGTAGATATGGTAGCCCTTGGTGCCGCTCTCGTAGCCTGTGAAGACCATTGGCGTGCTCCTGTCATCCAGCTTCTTCAGGTGAGGATGCGCGCTCTTCACGTACGTGCGTGATGCAGCCGAAGGTCCGCAGATACCAAGCCTCATATGGCGTCATGCCGGTGACGCTGGGCGTGAACGCCCGGTTCTAGTTCAGCACATACACCTCTGTCAGCACGGTCTCGCCCCAGCAGTAATTTGGCATGCCCTTCGGCTTCAGGATGATTCTGGCCGCCGCTATGACCGTCTAGTTGCGCCGCGCGATTACCCCGTTCTGCTAGGGTGATTACGGCGCTGTGAGGTGGCGCTTGACGCTAGTGTCGGCGCACTGCACAGGGAACATGGCTGACACGTGAACTCGCTGACGCGGTCCGTGCGTAGTACTCAAAGCTTGCGCCCGCTCTCCATCTCCGCTACAGCTTGGTCCTCGGTGGCCGACGTGAAGGTGCGGTGCACACCCCCATCGATGGTGAATAGAGCGGAGTCCAAAAAACTGGGAGAGGCCCTAGTGATCGACATCAAGTGCAGGCTTCGCCATGGCACATGCTCCTCATTGCAGAGAAAGGCTTCACTAGCAAATTCATAACGAGTGTGATTGTGAGAGAATGAAAAAAGACAAGTACTTTGTACTGCTCAAACTTCCTAGTCTAGGGTGACATTATAGACCTATAATAGTTAGTTAGAAACACCTTGATCACATTCTGGTTGAATGAGTCAACGATTGGTCAACGTGATCCCAACTAGTTGTTAGATGTAACTATATCATTGCTATGCCTAGCCATGTTGCTTGTGGCAAATATGGACCCACAACAACATTGCATGGGATCTAAAATTAATCAATCTGAGTTATCTAAAAACAACTGACCAACTTGTATTAGTATGAGCCAACACTTTCTCAAACATGATCCCACCTAGTTATAGTTAGATCTAGCAAGTAGGTAGGATCATGTTGGCCAAGTGATGACTCATACAACAACAAGTTGGTGAAGGTGTTTCTATCTAGCCTAGAGAGGTCTAGACCCCATGCAATGTTGGCATGGCCCCACATCTGCCTCAAGTGTGTGTCATGGCTTGGCATAGCAATCTTATATCTAGATCTATCAAGTGGGTGGGATCATGCTGGTCAGGTATAGTGACTCACACATCCACTAAGTTGATGACGGTATTTCTAGCCAACCCAGAGAGGTCTATATCCCATGCAATGTTGGCATTGGCCCACATATACCACAGTTGTGTGTGTCATGAATTGGCATAATAAAATTATAGTTAGATCTATTAAGTAGGTAGGATCATGTTGGCCAAGTGATGACTCATACAACAAGTTGGTGAAGGTGTTTCTATCCATCCCAGAGAGGTCTAGACCCTATGCAATGTTGGCATGGCCCCACATTTGCCCCAAGTGTGTGTCATGGATTGGCATAATACTCCTATAGCTAGATCTATCAAGTGGGTGGAATCATTTTGGTCAAGTGTAGTGACTCACACAGCCACTAAGTTGATAACGGTGTTTCTATCTAACCCAGAGAGGTCTAGATCCCATGCAATGTTGGCATGGGCCCACATCTACTACAGTTGTGTGTGTCATGGCTTGGCATAGAAAAATTATAGTTAGATCTATCAAGTGGGTAGGATCATGTTGGTCAAGTGATGAGTCATACAACAACAGGTTGGTGACGGTGTTTCTATCCAGCACAGAGAGGTCTAGACCACATGCAATGTTGGCATGGCCCCACATTTGCCACAAGTGTGTGTCATGGCTTGGCATAGCACTCTTATAGCTAGATCTATTAAGTGGGTGGGATCATGTTGGTCAGGTGTAGTGACTCACACAACCACTAAGTTGATGACGATGTTTGTAGCCAACCCAGAGAGGTCTAGATTCCATGCAATGTTGGCATGGGCCCACATCTACATAGTTGTGTGTGTCATGGCTTGGCATAACAAAATTATAGTTAGATCTATCAAGTAGGTAGGATCATGTTGGCCAAGTGATGACTGATACAACAACAAGTTGGTGAAGGTGTTTTTATCTAGCCTAGAAGGTCTAGACCTGTCGTGGGAATGGTCACGGCAGATGCTGCAATCGGCAGCGAGTAATAGAACGAGGGGCAAGGGCGGCCAGCCATCTGCGGAGCGAGATGAGGGCGGAGACACAGGGTTTTACCCAGGTTCGGCCCCCCGGAGGGTAAAGACCTACTCCTGCTAGATTGTATTATGAAGGTGGTACAATGGGCGAGCTCGGCGGCTAAGCGGCGAGTCGCGTGGGGGTATGATGGAACGTCCCTCTACACGTCCCGCAGGGAGGTTTATATAGGCTCACCTCCCCTAGGGTTTACATATCTCAACCGATTCAGTTAAAGCTTCGATACTCGTTTAACCTAATCTGACTGGGCCTATCTACTCGCCTGGGCCTTCAGCTTCCAGTCGCTTGGTTCCTCGCTGGCTTCAATCCAGTCGCCGTCTTGCAGGCCCACTCGCCAAGTCTTGGGCCAGTCGGAAACGTCCTGCTGGGTATACCCCGGTAGGCATATCCCCATCAGTAGTCCCCGAGGCCGTCGTCGATTTGGCGTAGGTGGCTGCTGGCAGTCGGAGCATACGGCTGTTGAGTAGACATCCAGTCGAATCAACGGCGGGCTCCTGTATGAAGGAAAAACTAATCACACTACTCGCAGCTTTAGCGAGTCGAGTCGGTGAAACACTGTCATAGTGGTTGGGTCGGCGAGCCGAGTAGCTGAAGTTGGACCGTTAAACATGGTCAAACTAGCCGTTGGAGTTAATCCAACGGTAACTTTTGGCGTAATCATCGCGCGGTAACGGTTCCCTGATTTGGCGGGTAGCAACCGCTATATAAGAGGAATGGCTAGCGATCAGAGGACCACCGTTTCACCATTTCCTCCGACTGCGCGCACCTTTCGCCTCCTTCTGCACCGTGACCCAGCCAACCGGAAATCCTCCGAGCCCCCACAAATCTTTCCGCCATGGCCCTCTCCACCGAACCCTGGGGCAGATCGAAATGCACCAGGGCGCAACTGGCTTCCTTTGAGGAGGCCGGGATTCTGCAAGCCGGCTGCTGGCGCATCCCCGCGGCCAGAGAGGTGACTCCAAACCCGCGAGAGAGGGAGTTCATCTGCTTCACCAGTCATCTCGAACGGGGGCTAGGGTTCCCCACGTCCCTATTCTTCCGGCGCTTCTGCTCCTACTACGGGATCCAGCCGTCGGATCTGGGCCCCCATAGCGTCGAGCAGCTCGCCATCTTTGTGGCATTCTGTGAGTGCTACTTGGGCTGCCGAACCTACTTCCCTCTTTGGCAAGATCTGTTCCATGGACGGATCAGCCACGAGGAGGCGGGCGGCCCAATGCTCGCCGCGGGTGGCCTAACCTTCCAGCTGAAGTCGAAGGCCTCATTCTTCGACCTGATGTTGCCCGCCAAGGCAGCAAGCGACTAGAAAAAGTCGTGGTTCTACGTTGCCGAGGCGACTCCGGAAGGCGAAACGGCGATTCCACGGTACTCCCCCGATCGGTCCGAGCCGCGCCGCCTTCAAATCGGCAAGCTTCCCGGCGACTAGCGGATGGTCGTTGACGAGATGCTTCAGACCATCCGTGGTCTGAAGAAGAAGGGCCTCCAGACGATAAACCTGTACAATTGCTGGCTCGGGCGGCGACTCGTCCCGCTGGCCCGGCGCAAGCACTACATGTACCAATACACCGGCCGGGACGACCCGACAAAGGCTAGCCTGGCCGAGTGGAGGCTCGACGACTACACCGCGGCGCTGAAGAAAATCACCCAAGCGCTGTACTTGGACGCTCAAGCTGGGGTCGCCCCCTATACCGCGAAGCGCTCAGCCCCAATGGTAATCACTTTTTGTCATTCGCAGTCGTAGTCCTTTTGCAGTTGCGGTCATACTAACTTCAACTTGCCTTTGTTGCAGCTATTCCAAGTGGTGGAAGGGTGGCTCCCGCCCTCGGATGACGAGAATTCGAGCTCGTCCGTCCAAGACATGGGCGGGTCGCCTGCTAGGAGCGACGAAAGCGACAGCGACGACAAATCCGAAGAGGAAGCCGCCCCGCTGGCTCGCAAGACCCGCGGGCAACGTCAGCGCGAGCTCGAGGCGAGCAAGAGCCTCGAGCGCCATGATGATGAAGAAGAACTTCCGGAGACGACCTCGCGCCGCCAAGCTACTCCGTCAAAGAAGAAGAGGAAGGAGAAGGAGGCGAAGGCCCCTCCAAGAAGGAAGACGAAACCGACGAGGCCGGCCTCGCCACCACACTCGGCAAGCAGTTCCGACGCCCCCAGCCCGGCCAGGGATGAGGCGCCACCGACGACGGCCGCGCTGGACATGGCCACCATCGAGGTGCCCCTGGCGTCGATGCCTCCGCCATTCGCCCCGGTCTCGGGGCTGGGGGAGGCTCCGGCCGCAGCGACTTCGCCTCGCAGGGAAGCTCCTGTCGAAGAAATTACAGAGGCTCCGGTCGTAGCTTCGACGATGAAGAAGCCATCCGTGTCTTGGGCACGTGACGTCCTGGACATGGGGCTCAGCCACCGACTGGGCCCTGAGCTGGAGAAGCCAGCCGGCCTCCGTACGGGGCTGCGCTTCATTCCGGTCGCCAAGTGAGTGCACTCGCCTTCCTTTGTCTCCCATAATCATTGAATTATCTTGCTTATATGGTCGGTGTACATGACCGGAGTGAAGAAGATGGGCCACCCAACCGTGGCTAAGGTGCCGTCCGTCGTCAGCGAGGAGGATTCTTCCTGCAAGAGGAAGGCGGACGAAGTCGTCGTCCCTGCGGATGGCGGCAAGAAGGCCAAGGGCGACGCCGTCGTCACGATTTCTAACGACACGGCGGCTGGTCCTGCAACGGAGGCGGCCGCATCCACGAAAGAGGGCGCTCCGTTGCCTGGAACGGCCGAGCCGACCTCCTTTGGGGCGGGTGCCTCTATCGCCACCTTCCCGCGCTTCATGACCAAGGCGGCCGCGGCGAGTGGAACTTCGCCTTCGAGCCACGCTCCAGGAGCCGCCGACGCTGAAGTCGATCAGCGCCGTGGGCATACACCAGCTCTCCTCGCGTCTGTGGACGCGATACAACTCCATGGCATGCTTGGCGCAGCCATCCAGGTACATCCAGTCCCCGAGGATCAGGTCGGTGCTTTGCAGCGGCCTGATTCTTTTAGTGTCTTATATTCACTTTTCGCATCCAGTCCCCGAGTGCGCACGTGCTGAATTTCATCGGGTGGGCACTTAGGAATTTCTTTGAGTACCAGTCCCCGAGTGCGCACCCGCTGAATTTCAGCGGGTGGGCACTTTAGGAGTTTCTTTTGATTGCCAGTCCCCGAGTGCGCACTCGCTGAATTTCAGCGGGTGGGCACTTTAGGAGTTTGTTTGATTGACCTTTTGGTGATGTGCAGGGTCTGCAGCTTGAATCGGCCGACCAATTGGCGGCGAAGCAGCGCGCGGAAAAGGAATTGGCCATCATCCAGGAGGCGAACGAAGGGCTTTGGGCTGTTGCCGCGAAGGCAGAGGAAGCTCGCCAGGGTCTTGTCCCTGCTAGTGAATTGGCAGCGGCGCAGTCGGCTTTGAGTTCGGCCGAACAACGGATCGCCGACCTCGAGCGCCGGCTGCAGGAGGCGAAGGAAGAAGCAAGCTCAGCCGATGGGCGGGCCAAGGCCGCCGTTGTAGCCGCCAAAGAGGATCGCAGAGTGTCGGAAGTCCTTATTGCTGGGCTTCAGGACGACCATACGTCGCTTCAATGCTTCATCACGACCCTCGCCCGCCTGTTGATTGGTAAGTGCGTCTGCCTCTTTCAGTAGCTGTGCCATTTGTGGTGTCCGTCGTATTCATTATTGTCTTCTACTCGCAGGTCGCATTATCGACAGCGCGGAAGAAGCAAGCACGTTCGACGCGCGGCAGTGTGTGAGCACGCTTGTCGATTCGGCCATGTTGTCGGCGACGTGCATCCGTGCCTACCTCCAGGAGATATCGCCCACGGAAGTGATTCCCAGCGACCTCGTTGAGGTGTGGAGGTATTTGGAGAAGGCTCCCGCGGTCGTGGAGTTCATGACGCGGTCGGCATTTCGGCGCGGGGCGGCGACGGTGCTTAGCCTTGGTCTTGCCTACTTCCCCGAGGACTTTGACATCGACGATGTGACGAGTGGCTACCCATCGTCGACTGGCACGGTGGAGCTTTCCGAGGTCCTCAAGTTGCAAGACCGCGCCGCCAAGTATTCGGAGCGTGTCTTGGCGATGGGCGACTTCCTCCCGTACCAGGAGACAGTCGTTGTGTCTGGCGACCCCGAGCCGCCGCATCGTGATCTCAAGGTTGAGCAACCCTTCTGCGCGGCGATGGCGGGTGAACTGACGACGTATCCGTCGAACCCGTACATGTCGTTCATCCGCAATCGCCGGGGAATTGGCGAGTCGTCGTCTAAGCCTGCAGAATAGGATAGTTTGCCATGTGGCGTTAGCAGCAGTTCTGCCATGCGGGCATATTTTGTAATGCAAGACAATGCAACCTACTATCGAATGAGATGTCGTGTCTATTTTGGTATATGTCAAGTGTTTGTGATTGTTGTTTGAACGAGTCCCCGAGCGCGTCCGCCCTTTTATGGGGTTTACCTCGTATGTGATGTGTTTGTTGTCTTTGTGTGTTTTATTATTGTGGTCGACTCGCCCGGACTCGAAGAGCCAGTCGCTAGGCGACTCCCTTGAACGCGTTGTACTTCGCCGTTTTCTCGTGCGCGAACGAGGTCGGGTGGCCGAGTCCCCGAGCGTGGTACATGGCTGTTCCAGGCACGACTCGAGGGTGAGTGAGGACTTGGCGCGTTAGTTTGTGCGCGTCACTCCTGCCTGGCCCGTGGGGTCAGTCGCGTGGTGAGTCCTGGGCATGCTCTCCTACTTGGCGTTTTCCCGGACCACTCGAGGTGAACTGGTCCGCAGTCCCCGAGCGTGGTACTTAGCCGTTCGAGTCGCTATGTCGAGGATGCGGAGGACCGTGGTCGCTGTAAGAAGCGTAGGCAGTAGTCTTGGTTCGTAGAACCAGTCGAGCTAGGCGACTCCAATGGGGCTCCGGGTAGGCGTTTTTCGTGGACGATGCAAGACCTGAGGTGACTCAGTGCTCTTGCACCGCACTACTTAGCCGTGCCGATCGCTATACCAAAGGTTGACTTCTGCGGTTAGCGTGTTGCTATTATTACGAGTGCGAGTGGCACAAGACACAGAGAGTAGGCGCAATTTGCAGTAACCGTTTTCTTTTTATTTCGTAGCGACTGGAGAGTACATATGTGGGGTTCTAGGCGTAGAACTTCCGTAGGAGGTTTACATTCCATGGTCGCTTGACGTCGAGTTAACCATCCCCGCGGATGTCGGTGAGGTAGTAGGCGTCGTTGCCGAGTACACGGCTGATGGCAAATGGTCCCTCCCATGGAGGGGAAAGCTTGTGCATGCCCTTCTTGTCCTGGATGAGACGCAGCACCAGGTCGCCTTCTTGGAAGGTGCGAGTTTTCACCCGCCAGCTGTGATAGCGGCGGAGTCCTTGTTGGTAGATGGCGGTGCGTGAGCGAGCTAGGTCGCGTGCCTCGTCGAGTTGATCGACTCCATTCTGTCGTGAGAGTTCGTTCGCAGCTTCCGTGTAGTGGACGACCCTTGGCGAGTCGTGCTCAAGGTCGGTGGGCATGACCGCCTCGGCGCCATACACCATGAAGAAGGGGGTGAATCCTGTCGACCTGTTGACCAAGGTGCGGATTCCCCAGATGACGGAGGGTAGCTCCTCGACCCAGCACCCGGCGGTGCGCTCGAGTGGTACTTGGAGTCGCGGCTTCAGGCCGTGGAGGATGCTTTGGTTGGCCCGTTCTGCCTGGCCGTTGGATTCCGGGTGGGCGACTGACGCGAGGTCGAGCCGAATGTGGTGCTCTTCGCAGAATTCGGCCATGGCTCCTTTGGCAAAGTTGGTGCCGTTGTCTATGATGATGCTGTGGGGGAACCCGTAGCGATATATGAGTTCGCGTAGGAATTTCGTGGCGGTCTTCCCGTCGCATTTCCGGACTGGCTTGGACTCCACCCACTTTGTGAATTTGTCGACTGCGACTAGGAGGTGGGTGTAACCGGAGGGAGCCTTCTTGAAGGGGCCCACCATGTCCATGCCCCATACGGCGAATGGCCAGGTGATGGGGATTGTTTTGAGCGCTGAGCTCGGCACGTGCGTCTGGTTGGCGTACCTCTAGCACCTGGCGCACCGCTGGACGATGTCGACAGCGTCGGCATGTGCGGTGGGCCAGTAGAATCCATGTCGCATAGCCTTGGCGACGAGAGAGCGGGCGCCGGCGTGGTGTCCGCAGTCACCGGAGTGGATGTCGTGGAGGATCTTGCGTCCGTCGGCGGGTTGGACGCAGCGTTGGAACACGCCGGTGACACTGCGCTTGTGGAGCTCACCGTCGATGATGGCATAGGACTTGCATCGACAGGCGATCATTCAAGCTTCCGACTCATCTGCCAGCAAGGTGCCGGCTTCCAAGTAGGCGATGTAGGGCTTGGTCCAGTCGTCTGGCTCGTGGACGAGTGCGACCAGGGCTGCTTCTGGTTGGAGCGGGACTCCGATGTCGATCTCCCTTGGGGGAGAGACTGATGGCTTGGTGATCGTGTCGAGGAAGACGCCGGCGGGTGGTGCGAGTCGAGCCGACCCGATGCGAGAGAGGGCGTCGGCCTCCTCGTTCTTCCGCCTATCGATCCACTCGACGGAGTAGCCTGTGATGTGTCCGCCCAAATTGTCCACTGCTTGGCGGTACGCCGCCATGGTGGGGGAGACGGCGTCGCAGGTGCCAGCGACTTGTCCTGCGATGAGGTCGGAGTCGCCATAGCAGCGTAGGCGGTTGACATTCATCTCCCTGGCGGCCCTCATGCCGTGTAGTAAGGCCTTGTACTCGTCCATGTTGTTTGTGCAGGGTGTAAAGTCCAGGCAGAGGACATAGCGGATCTTGTCGCCCTTCGGAGAGGTTAGCACGATCCCTGCGCCTGCGCCGTCCGCGTTCTTGGAGCCATCGAAGTGCAGGCTCCACTAGTGGAGGTATGGCAGCTTCTCTGGCTGCTGGGCCTCTTCCCAGTCAGCGATGAAGTCCGCTAGGGCTTGCGATTTGATCGCTCTTCGTGGCTCGTATTTGATGTTGTGGACGCCGATCTCGACGGCCCACTTGGCGACTCGCCCGGTCGCCTCACGGTTGCGGATGATGTCCTGCAACGGTGCGGAGGAGACGACCGTGATCGGGTGCTCCTGGAAGTAGTGCGGCAGGCGTCGCTGTGCCCTGAAGACCGCGTATACCAGCTTCTGGTACTGCGGGTACCGCTGGCGCGACTCGGTGAGGACCTCGCTGATGTAGTAGACCGGTCGCTGTACTGGGCGCTCCTTTCCTTGCTCCGGTCGCTCGACGACCATGACTGCGTTGACGACGCGCTCGGAAGCCGCGACGTAGACTAGCATGGGTTCTTTGTCGACCGGTGCGGCGAGTAGCGGTGCGGCGAGTAGCACCTTCTTGAGATCGCGGAGCGCGTCGTCCGCCTCCTTGTCCCACTGGAATGTGGGGTTCTTGCGCATCAGGCGATATAGCGGCATTGCCTTTTCGCCCAAGCGGGGGATGAAGCGACTGAGAGCCGCTACTCGCCCAGCCAGCTTCTGAACGTCGCGCAGGCACTCGGGTTTGCCGAGTCGGGCGATCGTGTCGATCTTGGTGGGGTTCGCCTCGATCCCGCGCTTGGAGACGACATAGCCCAGTAGCTGTCCTGCGGGTACACCGAAGGTGCATTTGCCTGGGTTGAGCTTTATCTTGTATTTTCGCAAGTTGGCAAACGTTTCCACCAGGTCGGTGAGTAGGTCGGCCTGGCGAGCGGACTTTACGACCACGTCGTCGATGTAGACGTGGATGTTGCGGCCAATTTGGCTCGCAAGGCACTCTTGCATGCACCGCTGGTAGGTCGCCCCGGCGTTCTTGAGGCCGAAGGTCATGGCGGTGTAGCAGAAAGCTCCGAATGGCGTGATGAACGCCGTCTTCTCCTTGTCCTCAACAGCCATTTTGATCTGGTTGTAACCAGAATAGGCGTCGAGGAAACACAGCGATTTCGAGCCCGTGGTGGAATCGATTATCTGGTCGATCCGCGGGAGGACGAACTGCTCCTTTGGGCAGGCGCTGTTCAGGTTTGTGTAGTCGATACACATCCTCCAGGTCCCGTTTTTCTTCTCGACCAGGACTGGGTTTGCCAGCCACTTGGAGTATTTGATTGAACGGATGAAGCCTGCAGCGAGTAGACGCTGCACCTCTTCGGCGATTGCTCGGCGGCGCTCTTCATTGAAGGGTCGCAGCGACTGCTTGACAGGTCGCACTTTGGGGTCTGCGTTTAGCTTGTGCTTAGCGAGCTCCCTGGGGACACCGGGCATGTCAGAGGGCTTCCATGCGAAGATGTCCCTGTTCTCACGGAGGAACTCGATGAGCGCGCCTTCCTATGCCGGGCTCATGCCCGTCCCGATTGTCACCGTCTGGCTGGAGTCGCCTAGGACCAGCTCGACGGTACGGGTGTGCGTGGTGGCCTCGAAGGTTGAGGTGTTTGCGCCCTCCGAGTTGGGCTTCTTGAGTATGGTGGGGTCGTCGTTGTTGACCCCGCTCGCGTATTTGGCGAGTTCATCCGCGTGGTTGGTCTCCGCCGCGATGACGGCGTCAGCGAGCTCGGCGCCTTTGGCCTCGCACTCGGCGGCCATGTCGGGGTCGCCGTTGATGGTGATGACGCCACACGGCCCAGTGAGCTTCATCGCGTTGTACGCGTAGTGGGGCGCTGCCGTGAACTTGGCGAACGCCTGGCGCCCTAGGATGCAATGGTAGGGGCTGTCGAATGGCACGAGCTCGAAGACGATCCGCTCGGTGCGGAAGTTTGCTGGTGTGCCGAAGGTGACTGGCAGCATAACCTTGCCGATCGGGTACGCCTTCCGACTGGGGACGATGCCGTGTAACGTGGTGTGGGTCGTCTCGATCATCGACTGCGGGAGCCGCAGCCGCCTGAAGGTGTCCAGGTACAGGATGTTGATGGAGCTTCCGCCGTCCATCAATGTCTTGGAGAGCCAGTAGTCGCCGACCTTGGGCTTGACCACCAGTGCGAGTCGACCTGGGTACTCGATGCGTGGCGAGTGGTCTTGTCGGCTCCAGGTGATGGGCTGCTCCGACCAGTTGAGGAACTGGGGGACGTCCACCTGGGCCACCGCGTTGACGACGACGGCACGGGCGATGACCTTCTTCTCGCGCTTCGTGTTGAAGCCCGTGAAGGTGTGGAGCGAGCCGGCCACTTTGCCGAATTTTCCGCCGTTTGGCGGGTCATTGTCGGGGTCCTCCCGTGCTCGCCGTGCCTTCTCGATCTCCCTGAGGGTGTGGCAGTCGGCGGTGGTGTGCGTGGCGGGCTTTCCTTCCCTGCTATGAAACGCACATGGTTGGGTAAGGAGGGCCGCGGGGTCGAACCTTGGCTTGGCCTTGTAGTTGCCGCCGTCGCGGCGTTGTCCTCCGTCGCGGCGGAAGCTCTTGGGCTCGCGTTGCGCATGCCCGGCGTTGGCGACGAAGTCGACTCGCCCGTCACTGCGGCGCTTGCCGGTGAGGCGAGTGTTGCTGTAGCGCAGGTCGGACCGTCGTCCGCTATCGTTGCCGCTCGTGCGGCGTTGACCTCCTGACTCGTCGTCAGTTTCCTAGTTTGGATCTTCCTCCGCGTACCGTTTGGCGATCTCGAGGAGGTTGGGGATGTTGTCGAGTGTGCGAGAGTGTCGCTTGAGCTTGGAGACCAGGGGCTCGTATCGGCACGAGGTCTTGAAGCAATGGATCGCGGTGTCCGGGTGGATGCCGACCGCGTTGTACTAGAGTTCTTGCCACCGTTGGACCCAGTTGCAGGTCGACTCACGGGGTCCCTGAACGCATCGCTCCAGGTCCTCGATAGTGGTGGCGCGGGTGTAGGAGCACTCGAAGTGCCTGACAAAAGCGTCACGCATCTCCTCCCAGGAGTCTATACTGTCCTGAGGGAGGGTGTTGATCCACTGCTTGCACGTCCCCTCCATCATCAGGGGGAGGTAACGAGCGGCCAGTAGGTCGGTGTGGCCTGCGATCCCCATTGCCATGAGGTATGTGTCGAGCCAGACGGCAGGGTCGTAGGAGCGATCGTACTTTTCTATCTCCTTCGGCGCCTTAAAGTTTGGCGGGTACTTCTCGCCTCGGATCATCGGTCCGAAGCACTTGGGGCCGAGTCGAATGAGCGTCCCCATGGGCTCGCCGTCGCGGCGATTGGTTAGGGTGTGCCGCAGGTCGTCGGGCTGGCGTGCGCGCCAGCTTTGGTTGTTGATTATGTGGGTGTGGGCGTCGATGGGCTGACCGTTGGCGGCGACGAGGTTGGTCGCCGGCCTGGGGTCGTTGGTGGAGAGTGCCGCGTTCGCGGGTCGGTGTTGGAGCTGCAGTGGCTCCGGTGGTGGGCAGTTGAGTGTGTTTGCCGCCATTAGGCGGCCGCTCGAGGCCGCCCTGCTTCCCGAAGAACGCGAGTATACTCGGCCTTGCGAGTCGGCGCCCCCTCTTTGCTGCTCGACGGCCTTTGCGAGCAGGGCCCTGACGTATTGGATCTGTAGGGCGCCGTCGCCGGTGGCCGTGATGCTGCCGGCTGCTGCTCGGCCTGCCACGAGGTTGTCCATAGGGGTGGAGAACAGTGGGAGGCTGTTTGCGTCTCGCTCCCGTGAGGAGACTACTATCCGCGGCTGGTCCCTGGGGGTGTGCGGTTGGGTGGAGGTGGGGCGCCCATCGCCGTCGACCCTGGCGGGGGTCGGGCGCTTCCTCCTGGTGGCGCGTTCTCGCAGATCGCGCGCTCGGCCGCGCGGGCCGGGTCGTTTTCGTCGTCGAAGTTCAGGGCGCGCCCCTGAACGGTGGGGTACAGGCGCGACCTGATCCGCTGTTGGTGGTAGCGCGATAGCTCCTGCGCCGTCACCTGCTCGAGGCGAAATTTCTCGCGCTCGGCTTGCTCCTTGCGCACTGCCTCCGCTAGTTTCAGGCGGAGTTCCTCGACCTCCGTCGTTGTGGCATTAGGCGGGATTGGGGTGGAGAATGGATCCTCTGGCGGATCGGTACCGATCGCAGCATGGCGGCTGGTTCCATCACGGAGGTCGGCGGAGTTCTCCGACCCGGAGTCGAATTCGAAGATCCCGAGGATGGAGGGGTCCTCGAAGTCTCCCACGTTGGAGACCTGAGTAATGGAGCCCGCGGGTGAAGCCGCGGTAATGGACCCGGCGAGTGACGCCGGGGTCGCCGAGTCGGCGTCGTTGTTGAGGGCCGCGTCTTCCGCGGCTGCTGAGTTTTCGGCCACGCCGCTGTGGGCCGAATTGCACTCGGAGGCGAGGCGATGGATCGTGCGGATCTGGCTTTCGGAGATCCGATCGCGTGGCGGCAACTCGCGGATGCGAGCCGAGTCCTCCGAGACGATGACGTCGGTGAGGCCGACGAAGAGGCTGATTGTGCCGATCGGCAGGATCACGCTGTGCGTGACGGGTCGCGCCGCCGGGACGTAGCTGCTCGGCAAGATTTGGAGCATCTCGCCGATCGCTATCATGCGGCCGGTGGCGACCGTCTCGTTGATGGACAGATTGGATCTCGCCGCAGAACACCGGCCAGACCGGCCAGGCCCCACGGTGGGCGCCACTGTCGTGGGAATGGTCACGGCAGATGCTGCAATCGGCAGCGAGTAATAGAACGAGGGGCAAGGGCGGCCAGCTATCTGCGGAGCGAGATGAGGGCAGAGACACAGGGTTTTACCCAGGTTCGACCCCCGGGAGGGTAAAGACCTACTCCTGCTAGATTGTATTATGAAGGTGGTACAATGGGCGAGCTCGGCGGCTAAGCGGCGATTCGCGTGGGGGTATGATGGAACGTCCCTCTACACGTCCCGCAGGGAGGTTTATATAGGTTCACCTCCCCTAGGGTTTACATATCTCAACCGATTCAGTTAAAGCTTCGATACTCGTTTAACCTAATCCGACTGGGCCTATCTACTCGCCTGGGCCTTCAGCTTCCAGTCGCTTGGTTCCTCGCTGGGCTTCAATCCAGTCGCCGTCTTGCAGGCCCACTCGCCAAGTCTTGGGCCAGTCGGAAACGTCCTGCTGGGTATACCCCGGTAGGCATATCCCCATCAAGACCACATGCAATGTTGGCATGGCCCCACATTTGCCACAAGTATGTGTCATGGCTTGGCATAGCACTCTTATAGCTAGATCTATCAAGTGGGTGGGATCATGTTGGTCAGATGTAGTGACTCACAGAGCCACTAAGTTGACGACGGTGTTTCTAGCCAACCTAGAGAGGTCTAGATCCCATACAATGTTGTCATTGGCCCACATCTACCACAGTTGTGTGTGTCATGGCTTGGCATAGCAAAATTATAGTTAGATCTATCTTGTAGGTAGGGTCATGTTGGCCAAGTGATGACTCATACAACAACAAGTTGGTGAAGGTGTTTCTATCTAGCCCAGAGAGGTCTAGACCCCATGCAATGTTGGCATGGACCCATATTTTCCACAAGTGTGTGTCATGGCTTGACATAGCACTCTTATAGATAGCTCTATCAAGTGGGTGGGATCATGTTGGTCAGGTGTAGGGACTCACACAACCACTAAGTTGATGTTGGTGTTTCTATTCAACCCAGAGAGGTCTAGATCCCATGGAATGTTGGCATGAGCCCACATCTACCACAGTTGTGTGTGTCATAGCTTGGCATAGCAAAATTATAGTTAGATCTATCAAGTGGGTGGGATCATGTTGGTAAAGGTGTTTCTAGCCACCCTAGAGAGGTCTATGGCCCATGCAAAAATTCAAATTTTCACCGGGCCACCAATTTTTTTTAAAAAAAATTGTGTGAAACCTTGGACACATTTAAAAATTACTTCTAGGTAGAGGATGCCATGTTTCAGCATGGAGCAACTCTCACAACACAAAGGTCTAACCCCTAGGCATTTTTACTAGACACCTTGATTTTTGGCATAAATTTGACCGGGCCAGCAAAAATTCAAAAATAGTCAAATTTGTGTGAAACCTTGTACATGTGTATTATTTTATGTATGTAAGCATGTGTAAAAAAATCCAGGTTGTTTTACGAAAGTTTTAAAAAAACATTGCTAGGAAAAGAGGCCTAGGTGAGACCAAAAAGTTTGTTCGTAAATATTTCAATTTTTCGATGTTCATCAAATGATCCCAAAAAATTTTGCACATGATATACCAATTGTGCCTGTCAAGAATATGTAATTTATTTGAAAAAATTCAAAATTGTAAAATATTTATTTTGTTCAAAGTTTTAAATAGAAAATAAAAAATAATATAGGATAGAAGAAAAAAGTAAGATTCGACATGCAAGCAACAAGCCAGCCCAAGTCCTACTCCCGCGCCCGCGTCACGGCTGCTTCCAAACATCAAGTAGATTGGGGCGGCCCATCTTAATCCCAGGCATCAAACAGTAATAGGATATTTCGGGCCCAATGGGAAACCGTAGAAGGAAGGACTGACGCAGGTGGAAGTTTAGTCCCACATCACCAATCAAGGAAAGATTCGACCAGCTTATATACCCTGCATTCATGACAACAGCATGAGCTTCTCTCAATAAATCAACATGACACACACTGCTTTCGCGGGCCTGCATCCTGGGCCATGAATGGTCTTCTAGTCGTATGCAGGCCATTTATAATGAAATGTGTAGGTAGTCATATTTTTTTCATTCCCTTCTGTACTACAATAATATTTTGCATTTTAAATAAGTTTGCACAAATTGAATTACTGACCATCTTATATATACAAGCTTGTTGGTTGTATGCTGAACATCTTTTCCAATTTGTTTTTCATGAATAAACTTACTAATTAATTTCGTAGTAGTTTTTTATTTTAGATTCAAAATTCAACTAATTTTTAGAAACAATTCTCTAATATTTTTTGAATAGACTATATTTTACCAATCTTTTGCTTAACTTTTCTATCCAAATTGTGTACATTTTGGACAATCAACAATGTCTCAGTAATTCAACACAGCGAGATCGCAAGGAGAAAATTGGATCTCAAAACAATATTAATGAACTACCTAATTTGCACATATGATCAAGGTTTTTCCAGACACCTAAGATAGGTCTAGAACCCATGCAATGTTGGCATGGGCCCACATCTGGCGTAGCACTCTTATACTTAGATGTATCAAGTGGGTGTGATCATGTTGGCCAAGTGTTTTACAGACAACAATGCACATTGGCATTACATTTCCTAAAAAATGTGCACTCTAGTTATTATCATCAAAAAATCAGTCGACTCCATCCACAAAGTTTATGAATTAAGGGCAAAGTCTAGTTTTCTGCTACCTCCACATACCTACATGCATAACATTAAGGCACAGTTAGCTATTGACAATTTCAATGGAAGTTTTGATAATGCTTTTTAGTTGTACTCAAGGAATGACTTACTGCGGATGTAGTTTGCATAATTTAGCGTTTCGTCTGTTATGACCAGTAGTATTGCATGCGCTGCACAGGTGGTGCCCCTTCTTCTTATTATTTTTTTGTTCATCGTATGATAGTGGTCTGCCATTTCTACTCATGGATGGATTATCACCGTCACCTCCAACTCCTTTGTTTGTTTAGGCGCGCCTTTGGATTTAACTTTTAGTGTATCACCAACTTGAGGTGCTTTTCCCTTGCTGCTCTGTGCATCTGCATCGAAGTAGCTTGTTTGAATATTGTTGTGCCCCTTTGTCCTTTGCATTATTCGCTGCATGCATTCATGGTATTCATGATGAGACTGTTCATCATGGCATACCACTGCGATAACTTCTTGTGATTGTACATTCAAGTCGCAAAAAATTCTCCTCTCGGCTGCACTTGACCATCCATATTCGAACATATCGCTCTCGCGCTTCGCAGACAATCCAAATCTTGCATTCTTTGAGAAGCGCCAAAGGACACAACAAGTTGGTATTTTTTCTAGTTGCAGGCAAGTCAATATGTAGAGGATGTGCTTGCAAGGTAGCCCCTTTCTAGCCATTCTTCTGCAAGAGCACTTTATAGTTTCCTCACTATCTCTAGGCGTGTACGTCATGTCAAACTACCTATTAATTTTATCTGCCCATACCACAGTGTACTTATCACTTGTATCACCTTTCGCACATTCAGCAATCTTGAGTCCATCAATCCTTTTCAACTCCGCTTGCATGATATGGAAGTTTGCTGCGGTAAATACTTGCACAGTAGCCAACTCAATATCTTTGTATTTAGTAATCACCAAAGGTACTGTCTGTGAGTCCTCGCAGTCCTGTCGCGCATCTTCCAGACGGATACGGTTAATGGCGTTCTCGTAGTGCACGATCAAATCCACTAGTGTCATTTTAGAGTCAAGGAAGGTGTAGGCACGAGTTCAAACTCTCGCTCCTCGGGTTGCTTTTCATTCCGAGAAAAAAGCCATTGGATAGATACGCGGCGGCCCACTATCTCTTCTTCTTATACATTCTACTCAGCCACTCTTTGGTTGCATTCGACTGCCATTTCTTAATAAAGATGCTCCATATATGCTCAAAGACCTGTTCTGAGGTGTTGTAGTATATCAATGACCTGAATTCATTCAGAGAATCCTGATAGAGGTGTTTTTTCATATCCTTTTCAATGTCCCACGTACATACATAGTGCCACACATCCTTGTAGACAATGCCAATAACTTTCATCATTGAACCGTCTGCATCAGTGATAACCCCTTTTGGATTATCTAGACACATAGCTTTCAAAACTGTTTGAAGCATCCATACATATGTTTCTGTTTTCTCGTTCGAGACGATTATGCATGCGAAAACAGTAGTCCTGCGGTGATGGTTCAACCCCACGAAAGGAATGAATGACATTCCATACCTATTCATTTTGTACGTACTGTCGAACACCAGCACATCAACGAAATCCTCATAGTCCTGACGTGACTAAGAATCACACCAAAACATGGTTTTCAAATTTCCTTCGTCATCTAGCTGGTAATCGAAAAAGAATTCAGGATCACGCTCCTGCCTGTTCTGCATAATGTGGATGGCTGTGTTAGTGTCACCTGATGCAATGAGCTTCCTCTTCTCCTGGGAACACATGTTGTAAAGATCCTTTGAGATGAACCCAGCCTTGAACCACCTTCCACTTTTTCTGATAAAGGTTTTCATAATCTTGAACTTTCGCATCCCAGTTGCTGCCAGTGACATGATTTCCACTCTGTTATAAGACTTGATATTTCGATGGGACCGAAGAGACAGGACTTCATCGGGTCTAGCTAGCACATGGTTGTGCTCATCCTGAAATTGCAGAACATTCCAATTCCCCTTGGATTTGTTATACGGCATGATGAGATAGGCTCGACAGTCACAACAAGACAGATCTCGTAGCCTCTTCTTGTGGTCCTCCATGTTCAAAAACTTTTTCTCATGTACACCTGCCCTGGAACAAAGAAACCGCCTGTATATAATTTCTCCATCAGGAGCTCCCCTCACCTTCTATCGTCTTATGCTGAAACCACGTTCTCTGGCATATGCGTTTTAGTAAATGAATGTTCCCGCTTTGGAAGGGAAGGTCATATCCTTTACAATACGATGCTTGTCATGCTTATTATGAGCATGCTGAAAATCCTTCTCTGGCATCACTTGATGTTGATTGTGCTCATGCTGTGAACTGTCTGTAATCTACACAGTTAAAAGCAAAGAAATTTAAGTGGTGGTCATATGGTTGATACTATATATGACTTGTCGTACAACAATAACCAACTTACATCACTCTTGAATTCAGATTTTGATCCTTTAGGTTCTTGTGATTCTTTCGTCGTCTCTTCATCCCAGGTTTGTATGTTCGAATCCCCAAAATAATCATGGTAACTTTGAGAGAATAGTACAACCTGCAGCATTGTAGCACAAAGTAATATAACATGTCTATTCAATTCTTATAAAAATAATGTATCACTATACATACATCACTAATGCTTTTCGAGATCGATTCTTTTTGATGGTGCTCCTTGTTTCCACAACTGATGTGTATAAATTTGCATGCTCTAGGTGTGCGTACAAAATAAAAAAGAAACTTCACTTGAACTTATCATCCTCAGATTTTCTTCAAAGAGGTCATTCTCAGTAAGCTCATCTTTAGAGAAGGAACTATCTATATCATCTGAACTTGAATTACCATTGTGCGTAGGGACGCTCTCATTGTTACTCCCAGTTGGCATAGAGTCCTCCATCTGTTCAAGCAAATAAAACAAACAACTCTAATATACTTAGTAATGTATATGTGGAGGACTCGGAGATGCAAAGATGAACCCTAAGCCGCTATGCTAAAGGTGATGGAAAGAATGTGGGTTAGAGAGGCAGCTACTCACATCTTTCGGGCACCGGTGGCGAGATGGGACATGGGACTGGTTGATGTGGCCTGAGGATGAGAAGATCTGGCTAGCCTTTGATCTGCAGATGTAGGATTGGAACGGTTATCGTTGACGTGGACGGACACGTCGCCACTGGAGCCGGGAAGGTTCGCAGGTGGAGGATTAGATCTCGGTCGATGGCCCGGACAACCACGTTGCCCCCGGAGCCGGGTAGGATCGTGGTTGGACGATTAGAAGGCTAGCCTCCAGATTCGCGTCGCCAATCCGGATACTTCGCCAGCGCACGTCGCCGCCGGAGCCAGGCAGGATGATCAAAAATTTAGGGTTAGAGCGGTATCTGAGGAAATGGCAGCCACGATAATTTTTGTGATCAAACCTAATAATGTCATGGCGACGTGGCAACTAATGGGCAAATATAATGTCATGGTGACATGGAAATGGTTGACATCGTGGCAGTGACTATTACATATGCAGATATGTGGGAATACGGGCCTGGACATGGGCTTCGGGGGCTACCCTCACGTGCCAACCTCTGAAAATGCATAGTTACAATTCTACCCCTACGAAGTTTATAAATTTTCAGAATATGTGGGTCTAGGAATCAAGCCTCAAATTTATTTTGATAGGACGAGTAGTAAAAATACGTTATATTGAAGTTCGATGGTCCACCTGACCTATAGAGGTCCCAACCTGATAAGGTAGAGATCCCTGTGTTTACAATGCTAGTCCCTGGATCAATAGATAACATCCACAGTTTAAGATGTAATATCAAGAAACAAAGGTCATAATACAACTTTATTTCCAGGAATAAAATATTTCATTACATCTTACATAGCTCATTTGGCTATCTTATTACAATGAAGCAGAATAACTATGTAGCATGGATTCCTTCATCTTCAAAGTGCCACAAGTAATCATGTTGGTTGTAGACTTATAATCTTAATCAATACACTTCACTAACATCAAACAAACCTGCAACATAATAAGTTACAGCCACAAGGGTCAATACATTTGAATTGTATTGGCAAGTGATACTATGGTAGTATAGTGGAGTCTATCATCTATATACATTTGGCTAAGTGGAGCTTAGGCTTGCTTTGCTCAAAATACGGTTTTCCTTATAAGTTGAAAACACTAAGTTTTTGTTTGGCAAAAATCCCAAGGAACCACCAATAGACATTGGTGAACCTTTACCCTTGTTCAACCACAAGTTTTTAACTTATAAATATGGATGAGGAGATCCTTGATAGCTTCCATGTCTTGATGCTCAAATTTTCCATTGACGGGGACATGACTAAGTACTTAGATTTTTACTCTCGAGAGGTGGTGCACTTTCCCCACAAGACTCGACATGCATCGAGACAAGATCTTTCAGAATCCTTCCCTTAGACCAAAATGGACGTGTTCCCAAACCTATCACCCCCTACCTCCAACTATCGATTTGGCTAAGTTATTGCAACCTATATGATCCAGGCAGAGCCCATATTGCCATGTGGCTGCACTTGAAGCTTCTCAACATTTGACATCTCAAATCTCTTTGTTCCTGGGTGGCTTTCCACAAGTGAGATACACTAGGGTTGGCCATAAATATGGGGCCCTGTGTAACCACTCAAAATAACCCATTCATACCATTCCACCCAGGTGATTCATTCACATAGTTGTTTTATTAAACAAAACACAAGTCATAGACTTAGAAATATTTCATAGCATGAATATAATCCACCCTTGTTTTCTACTATCTAAGCTAAGAATGATAGTAGTAGGGATCTTAACTTAGGGAAAATTCTACTAAGGCATCATCTACTAGGATCTCCCATGGCATGGCTTATACTTAGAAAATTCCATGCAAGTCCTACTCAAAATATCACTAACGCATAGTGAAAATAATGGGACAAAAGTATGAAGCACCACTTGAATTTTTAGTTGGGAATATAGATTCACTCCTTGATCTTGCAATAGTCACACTCTTCAAAGTTCACTATAATTCCATCAAGGCACAAATTCAATCTAGCATTCAAACAATTCACCACATAAAATAAAGAAAACAAAACAATGCATGCAAGCATGCAAAAGATTGTTTTATTGTAAAAGTGATTTCTAATAAGGTTATAAACATTTTAAAATACCTATTGGTCATTTATAAAAGTGGCAAGGTCATTTGAAAACAAGTTAGTGAAAATGGCCTTTTAAATCATTTTTGTTTTGCTAGAAATGATTTAAATCAAAGTAATAATTTCTAGTGTTAGCCAAAATGTTTTTTAAACATCAATATTAATGTTTATGGTCAAAGTGTTTTAAATCAAATCTATTTACAAAAGGTCTCACCTAAAAATCATTTTTTTAAATCAAAGCATTATTTTATTTTACTAGAGATGCCTTTAATCAAAGTAATAATTTTCTAGGGTTAAAAAAATATATTTTTAAATCCCAAAACTTGGTGTTTAGGGTCAGAGAGTTTAAATCAAATCATTATCCAAGGGTTTTACTCAAAAAGCATTTTTAAACCATAATCAACATTTTTATTTAACTAGAAATGCTTTTATTCAAGGATTAATTCCTTAGTGTCACAAAATATACTTTTAAATCCAAAAGTTGGTTTTTATGGTCAGTAGGTTCAAAAAAACCATTTGCAAAAGATTTTACCCTAAAACATTTTTAGAATAAATTTTATAACCAAAATAGGCCTAAACATGTTTCTACAAAAACAACTAATTTTCTAGAAGCAAAACACTAAAATAAGGTCATGGTTGCAAAGTATTCTTTTTCCTGATTCCAATGGTATAAAATTTGTAAGTTTTGGACATGTAGATTTAAAGTTATGAATTTTACAAAACCATACATCTAATAGAAATGTTTCTGTTTTTAAATCAAAACGTGTGCCACACGTCTGTTTCCTATTCGCCGGTACCGGTTCGCGTGGATCAAGCAATGTGGTGCATTGGATCTAATGAAAATCATGCGGCACAGATTGATGCATACCCCTTCGGTTAAGTTCTAATCTCACGCCTTCGATCAAGATCTAACGGCTCACATCTACTGGTCATATACTGGCGGCACTTGAGGTGGTGAACGGCGGCGGCGCGCTCGGGAAGGAGCGATCCGACGAAGCTAGGATGCGCAGGAGAGGGAGAAGGGGTTTACTAGACTCGCCGTGGCGAGGGGAAGCTCAACATCATCGTGGTATGTCCAGGGGCGCACGGGAGCGAAGGGGATTGCTCGCCGGAGTTCACGATAGTGTCGGGCACGTCCTATTGTTGACGGGGGCGAGGCTACAGATCACGAGAAGGCAAATGGAAGGGGGCGTTATAAGCGCATGGAAACAGAGAACATCTGAGCGCCATCGTGAGAGAGAGGGGAGGTCAAGGTTCACCTGGAGAGCTCATTGGAGTGGAGGCAGACGGCAGAGGCGGACTGTCGTCGAGGGTGCCGACGTTAGGGGACACGCGCGGGCGAGCTAGTGCTACTGGGAGGAGTGCAAGAAGATGGGGAGCAGGCTCATGGGAACTGGGAGGAAAGGGGAGGTGAGGGACGACAGGAATCGGAAGGAAGGCTCGCCGGAGTAGTGGAGGTCTCGAGCAACAATTGCAGTAGCCTGGTGGCTCATAGGTAGAGGGGTTTGAGGGGCAAGATAGAGGAGACAGGGGCGATTTATCGTGCGTGATTGCTGACAGAGTTACTCGCGGCATTTAGGTGAATTAAGGGTGCGGGATTAAGGCAGAAACGGGCGAGAAGGGGAGGAAGAACGAGTCGCGCGAGTGAAGACGAAGAGCTGACAGGTGAGGTTGCGTTTTCAGCGAGGCAGAGAGTTACGCGGTGGGGTCCAAGAATCAGTGAGGTAGCGGGTTAGTTCTCGGGTAGGAAAACGTTTCGCGAGGAGGGGAGAGTGGGCTGGCTGCTGGGCTGGACTGGGCCTGGTGCTGGGCTGGGTTTGTTTTCTATTTTTTTCTTCCTGTTTCTTTTTCTTTTTCTGAATTCAATTTTTGTTTTCAAATTTAAACTCTCATTTGAATCCAGATTCCTTTTTAAAATCTTTTCTAAACTTTTATTATGTTTTTGTTCTATTTATTAATGTATTTTAAAGTCCATTTTAGAATAATTATTTTTATTCTTTTATGGTTTATTATTTATTTAAAATAGGCACTTGTCTTTATTTAAATAAGATTTTAAATATATTTTCAAACTTTCATTTGAATTCTAATTTTTACTAAACCTTTTTAAGTAGGTTTTATTTATTCATTAGTGCAAATAATTCACTTGAATTATTATTTAAAATATTTTAATATGATTTAATGTTCATTTAAATTGGGCATTTGTCTTTATTCAAATAAAATTGAATTTAGTTAAAGTACATATAATTTTATTTGAATAATCTTTATCCCTTTATTTTACTTGGATTTGGATTATCTTTATTCCATTTGCTTATAGATTTAATTCAAGATTTTAAATTGACTTCTAAATAATTTTATTGGGATTTATTATTTAGGCAAATTGTGTTTATTTAAATAAAATTGAATATTGTTCAATCCTTATGATTTTATTTAAATAATCTTTTACCCTTATTTATTATTCCATAATATTTCATTTTATTTGTTTATGGATTTGGCCAAGAATTAATTTTTCTTTTAAATATTCCTTATTTATTTATTTCTCCCTTTGTCTTATAAAATCCATATCTCTTTATTTATGGTTCCAAAATTGGTGATTCCAATTTGTATAATTTTATCTAATATTTGTTTATCTTTTTAAATCCTTTTACGATTATTTTGCTCACAATTTGGTATGGATTTTGTTAGGAGCTTTATTAGCTTTGGAAATTATTTCCTTTATCCTTATTAAATTCATAAGTTTTTATCCATGGCTCCAAATTGAATGAAACCAGTTTCTATGGTTTTATAATATTTTTGTTTGTCATTTATTGATAATTTATAAATGTTTGTTGACAAATTTTATATGGATCAAATCCATAGTCTTAGAGAGTTCTTGGAAATTATTTTCTTCCATTAGGAATTTAAGGTTTTGGTTTATTTTTGCAAGTTTAAATTTCAAGATACATTCATTGATGAATGCATTTCACTTGATTTGAATTTTGTTGGATTCCCTTTTATTCAAAGTTTGTTCAAGATGGGTTTGGATGTTTCCATTTGGAATCAAAAAGTTTCTTTTCACCCTAAATTTCAACAATTATTTATTTTGTTTATTTCTTTTTCACATTTCAAAATTTGGAAAATTTTGGGATGTGACATGACCTGGCTGTACCTATGCCACATCCAAAAGAAGGAAGTTGGAAAGGGATAAAATTGACTGATATTGTAAGACTTGATATGACCTAGCTAGCAAAGGTCATATGGTAGCATAGGATTAGAACATGGAAAGTACCAGAGGGAGTTTGACCGATTGACATAAAATTGTGTCATATCGAGTCTTATAACACTGGATCATATTTTCAGCAAAGGTTATATTTCGAGATGGTTTTGGTTTATTTGAATCATCCCAATCGATTTGATGTACTCAAAACCATGTAATCATGCCATTTAAATTGTAGGTGATAGTGACATAGTGGCCTTGACTTTCCCAGCTTCAGACATCTCGCGTAAGCACCAGCTTATACTGATCACTCAAAATTTTATGCTTCAGTACGATCAAATTAATACATGCTGCAATTAGTGCCAACATGTGGCATTGTCATCATGAAAAAATCCAAAGAATTGACACATTTAGTTCACAGTTTCGAACACAATAATACAACTAGTTTGCAAAACTAGCACATCATAGTACAATGTCAGGACATCAAAGTTTGACTTGTTCATTTCACATTCATTGGATCAGATTCAGTGCCAAATGCAGTACCAAATGCCTTACCTTAAATTATGCAGAATCAGACCCCAGACCGACCCATTCAGCCATAGAAGCTGTGTCCACCATCACGAACAGGAGCAGGGTCCTGTGCCGGCCACCCTTCCGAGCGATATAGGGAAGATGTCAGGATCACTTGGACTACGTGATCCTACCTACTTCGTATATCTATGTATAGTTTTGTTATGCCAAGACATGATGAGACCCTTTGTGGTAGATGTGGGCCCATGGAAACATTGCATGGGCTATAGACCTCTCTGGGTTGGGTAGAAACACCATGATAAACTTGTGGTTGTGTGAGTAAACACTTGGCCAACATGATCCCACCTAGTTGGCTCTAAAAGTAATGTTGGATATTCCACTCACTTTCTCTACACTCCATGGTTGAGCATCGGCATATGCTCATCTGCAAGTTGATGTAGCTTTTGTTATGGTGAGTCTGTTACATTGTCTGATCTGCTATAGATACTTCATAAACTTAGCATGAATTTGTATTATAAATATTGTGATGGTTCATCTACTTAAACTTATAATGTCGTATATGTAGACTATTGGTGGGTTCTTGTTGTTTTGAATATTGAGTTGCCTGAATGCACTATTAATTTATATAGTGTATACACTGCAGTTGGTTAGAGCATTAGGAACATGATAGACATTTTTTATGAGGTGAATCTTTAGTCAATGTTGGATTCTATTCTATATTTAATAAATCTTATGCGTCTTCTAATGTTTAGTTTCGTCAGGTTACTATTGTCGTTAGGCGACAAACTCTAGATTTCGATTAGTTTCATTTAGCACCTGAAAACCGTGCACCTGTTTTGTTCAGTTTCATATAGCACTTGTTAGACCGTCATTTGAACCATTCTTGTGATGGTAGGATGAACTAGATCAAACGAGATGTAGATAGGGGAACGTAGTCCATGCCATGCACGTTCGATTCGCGAGATGACACTAGCAATATGTGGTCGTGCGGAGCAGAGTTTTCACACTATAACTCTGAAGCTTTGTTGAGCATCTATAACTCTGAATAAATAGATAGAAACAATAGGAAAGAAGATAGTTTTTGGTCTGCACAAAAGGTGTCTCCTATTGCAACTCATAGTTCAGATAGTTCAGTTTACAGTTGCAAAATAGAAACACATATTTTAGTTCAGTAGATCAGCACCGAGAAAAGTCTGCTACATTTAGAGTCCTAGCCTGGCGAGGAGCTCCTCGTTTTCCTCCTGAATCTCTTCAAGTAGTAGGCGATGTACGAGCATGTCCTGCCTGATCTTGACCTGCTCACTAAGCGAATCCTAGAGCTTCTAAATAAGCTTCATGTTTTTGATACGGAGATAGACATTAGCATTTGTTATCCTTGCAATATCCTTCGAGGTCCCCTCGATGATGGCTGTATTCGACGTGTCGAGGATTGGCTCTTCTTATGCAGTTTCTCCCAGGCAACATTGTCCCTTTTCAGCTGGTCCCGCTCCTTAGTAAGGGTCTTCACAGCTGACTTGAGCCATTCTAATTCCAGTTCTTGGGTTTGCATTTTCTCCCTCTGGCTGCTTATCTATGCATTAAGCCAAGCATCCACCTGAGTGTTGAGTTCTGTCTTCTTTTTCTGGGCCAAAGAAAACATGGTATTAGTCCTCATGGAACAGGGAAAACAATATCGAAAGTTATAGCACTGAGATTTATGTAAGAATGGGCGATGCGGAAAAGATCTAGGAAAGCTCGAATCCCAGTCGCAAAAACACCAGTGTATAGTGCTTACCTCGCTGACCGGGGAAATGGGGCAAACAAGACCTACCTGGAGGACCCCTCCACTGCGGGCACAACCTTCATGATCATATGTTTTGACTCTACACTGCAGAAAGCATCACGGCGAGCTCTCTCTTCTCTCCTTGTGCATTGTCGCCGCTAAATGCTTCCGGGAGGGATCCATGGTGATATGTTGAAAATGTATCTATAATTTTTTATGTTCCATGCTTGTTTAGTATCTACTTTGCTTTGCTTTATCTACACTTTGAGGTGTTTTTATATGTTTTCTGGACTAACCTATTAACAAGATGCCACAATGCTAGTTGCCTGTTTTCTTCTGCTTTTGGTTCTAAAAAAGGCAGAAAATCAATATTATCGGAATTGGACGGGACCAAAGCCAAAGTCAATATTTTACCGTGGGGAACACGCAGCCAGAATACGATATGGAGGGGAGCCACCAGGGGGGCATACCCCCTAGCCACGTGGCTAACCCTATCCCATGCCTAGGGGGTGCGGCCACCCTGGGTTCCCCCTGCCTCACCTCTTCGCCTATAAGAAGCCCCCGATACCAAAACCCTAAGTACCCAATCAATATTCCACGAAACAGTCCGTAGCCGCCGCCACCATCGTCCCTAGATTGGGGGATCTGAAGCTCTTCCCGGCACCCTACCGGAAGGGAGATCATCCCGGAGGGCTTCATCATCATGCCAGCCTCCGGTATGAAGCGTGATTAGTTCCAACTTGGACTATGGGTCCATGTAGTAGCTAGATTGTTGTATATCCTCCTTTGTGCTACCATGCTTAGATCTTCTGAGCTCCATTCATGATCAAGAGCATCTGTTGTAATCATGCCTATTGTGTTTGCAGGTATCCGATGGATATTGAGATTACAATGTCAGATTGATTAATTGTTTTGTCTTATTGATTCTATCATGTCTATGTTGTTTGTGATCTTGCATGCTCTCCGTTTGTAGTAGCTGTCTTGGACAAGTAGATGCTAGTGACTCCAAGAGAGAGTATTTATGCTCGATAGTGGGTTCATGCCTCTATTTAATCTAAGGGAAGTGACAGAAATCTCTAAGGTTGTAGATGTGTTGTTGCTACTAGGGGGAAAACAACAGTCTCTTGTTCATGGAACAAGTTTTTTTACCCTACACACTTTTCTTAAAGCAGTTATCCGTTACTTGCAACTTAATACTAGAGGGGGTTCGGATGATAACCTGAAGGTGGATTACTAGTCATAGATGCAGTTGGATGGCGGTCTATGTATCTTGTTGTATTGCCCAATCAAATCTCATAGGATCATGAATGTCTAGTATTGCATTGTTATGCCTTGCTCAGTCCTGTCAATTGCCCTGCTGTAATTTGTTTACCTAGCATGCCATGTTTGTTTATCTTAAGAAGAACACCTCTACTGAACTATGGACCCCGGTCCAATCTTTACCATTGATACATCTTCCACAGTTACTATTTATTTTCTGCAAACCACTATTACCTTCAACACCATACAATTAATCCTTTGTTTTTAGCAAACCGGTGAGATTGACAACCTCACTGTTCGTTGGGGCAAAGTCTTGAGTTTGTGTTGTGCAGGTTTCCAAGTTGCTAGCAACACCTTTGAGTCATTTCCTTCCTCCTACTGGTTCGATAACCGTGGTTTCTTACTGAGGGAAGACTTGTTGTTGTGCTCATCACACCTTCCTCTTGGGGACTCCCAACGAAGCTCTACATTCATCTGAGCCACCATCACGATTTTCTTGCACCGTTGTCGTGGAGGCTAAGGACGTCTTCACAAAGGGAGTCCTTCACAACCTTTCTCTTTTTTTTATTTTTGTTTTTCTTAGTTTCTTTTGCTTGGTTTTGTTTGCCTCTTTTTATCAAGAACTCCAAAAAAAAATAGTTTTGTTTGGTTTGCTTTCTCTTATCAAAAACACAAAAAAGTTAGTTCCTGCTGTAGTTGGCTTGCTTCGCATTTGCCAAAATGAACTCTGCTGAGAACACCAAGTTGTGTGACTTCACTAGCACAAACAACAATGATTTCCTAAGTACTCCTATTGCTCCACCTGCTGCTGATGCTACCTTTTATGAAATTAAGCCTGCTTTGTTGAATCTTGTGATGAGAGAGCAATTTTCTGGTGCTAGTTCTGATGATGCTGCTACCCACCTCAATAACTTTGTTGAACTTTGTGAGATGCAAAAATATAAGGATATAGATGGAGATATTATTAAGCTCAAGTTGTTTCCATTCTCCTCAGAGGAAAAGCTAAAGAATGGTATTTATCCTTGCCTAGAAATAGTATTGATTCTTGGATTAAGTGCAAAGATGCTTTAATTGGAAAATACTATCCTCCTGCTAAAATTATATCTATGAGAAGTGAAATAATGAAATTTAAATAACTTGATAATGAACATGTTGCTCAAGCTTGGGAAAGAATGAAATCTCTGGTTAAGAATTGTCCCACTCATGGACTTACTGCTTGGATGATTATCCAGACTTTTTATGCAGGTTTAAACTTCTCTTCAAGAAACCTGTTGGATTCAGCTGCTGGAGGTACCTTTATGACCATTACCTTGGGTGCTGCAACAAAGATCCTTAATAATATGATGGTTAATTATTCTGAATGGCACACTTAGAGAGCTCCACATGGTAAGAAGGTAAATTCTGTTGAAGAAACCTCCTCTTTGAGTGATAAGATTGATGTTATCATGGCTATGATTCTTAATGGAAAAGCTCCTATAGATCCCAATAATGTTCCCTTAGCCTATTTGGTTGCTCAAGAAGAGCAAGTTGATGTGAACTTCATTAGAAACAACAATTTCAACAACAATGCCTATAGGAATAATTTTGGTAGTAACAACAATAATAGGCCTTATCCTCCTAATAATGGCAATACTTATGGAAACTTCTACAACAATACTAGAAGTGCTCCCTCTAAACTTGAAGTCATGCTCAAAGACTTTATTAGTAAACAAACCACTTTCAACAAGACTATGGAGGAAAAGCTTTTGAATGTTGAGAAAAATATTTCCTCTTTGTCTAAAGCACAGTCCTCTTTGATTAATAAAATGGCTGCTAAACCTGAAGATTTGGAAAGTACCTTTGTTGCTACTCATGCCATACAAGTTACTATTGATGAAAATGTTAGACTATTATCTCAACTACATTCTTAGTGGGGAAGATAAGCTGAAGATGCTAGAAACAATAGTGTGTGCACTATCACCACCACCAATATGGATGCCACTAAACCACAAGAAGTCCCTATTCCTCCTACCACAATGCCTAAACCCAATGAGTCTACTAGTAGTGATGCTAAGTTTGATTTCTGAATTGATTATGTTCCTACAAAAGCTTGCTAGAAGTCCTGATGCTAGTGATATGAATGTAGCTTTCACCAAACACATTAATGATGCTCTCATTAAAATTAAGGAAGAATTTTTTTTAAAAAAGCCTCTATTCCTAGGAAAGTAGAATATAGTTGGGAACCCATCATTAATATGCAAGTGAATGACTCTTATCTCAAAGCTTCATGTGACCTTGGTTCCAGTGTCTCTATTATGCCTTGAAAGATTTATGAAATGATTGATTTGCCACCTTTGGAAGATTGCTATTTGGATGTCCCACTTAAAGATAATGCTAAAAGGAAACTCATGGGGAGTGTTAATGATGTTCTTATTATGGTTAACAATGCTTATGTCCCTGTTGATTTCTATGTTTTGGATGTTGAATACAATGCTTCTTGTCCTATTACTTTGGGAAGACCTTTTCTTAGAACTGTTGGTGCCATCATTGATATGAAATAAGGCACCATTAAATATCAATTTCCATTCAAGGAAGGTATTGAACACTTTCCTATGAGGAGAGAGAAGTTGCTTTTTTCTCCTCCTTTGAAAGCAAGGTTTGATGTTAATGCTTCTTCATTTGAAAATACTTGATTCTTGCTTCTTGTGCCTAACTTAAAGGAGTTAAAGAAAAGTACTTATTAGGAGATAACCCAAAAGTTTTATTGAGTCTTGGAAATTATTACTTCATTAATGATCTCTCTTTATCCTTTTTATTTGCTTTTTGTGTCAAGAATAACCTCTAATGAGAGGGAAGTAAGATTTGGGGAGTTGCTGTCCCGAAATAGATTTTTCTGCTCCACCGTAAAAATTCGTGTAAATTCTCTGTAAGTCGGATTGAGCTGTAGTTTTCTGAATAAAGCCCCCAGTATGTTAGATAACTTTCGTTAGTTCAACACTTTTTGATTTGATCAACATAAGGTCTTCTAAAAAAATTGGTTTCCACCTGCTAGTCTGTTTTGACAGATTTCTACCATTATTTGCATTTGCTTCTTATTGATTCCTTTTTGGGTTCTTTTTGGGAAATTGAGATTTTTTAGGGAATTTATACAGTAGATTTTGTTTTTAGTGAAAGTTTTGCTGTTCTAAAACTAAACCCAAGGGTCTATTATCTTTTTAATACACTAATGTTGCTAATAAAGATTGTGTGAAGTTTTGTATGAAGGAAATTTTTCAGGTGTAGAGAAAGAATGATGTAATGAGATGAAGAATGGACAAAATATCAAGCTTGGGGAAACACCCCGTGTCAATCCAAGAAATATTCAAGAGGTACAAGCGTCAAAGCTTGGTGATGCCGAAGGCATTCCCTTCTTCAACAATAAAAATATAAGGTCTTTCTAGACACTTCGTTTTGATTGTTTCATGCACTGTTGTGTTGTTCTTGGAGTGTCTTAGTTTTTGTTTTTTGTTTTTGTTTTCTTAGTTTTCTTGAGTAAAGTTGTTTGGACCCCCGTTCTCACTGTGTTGTTTCAAATAAGTTGATTGGTGTATGCTTAGTGATTATTGTTGTAGCATGAATTGTTCCAAACAATTAAGATTGGTTAATGTGCCTTGAAGGAATCATGCGTTGTTTTAGCATAAAAAAGCATAGTATTGTGGTATTCTCCTTTGATGCTTTGTTTGGGTTGACTAGGCACATGCTCACACCATGTTATGACTATGAACAAGTCACCATAGCCTCTATGATCATTTAGTCCTTGACTTGTAGTATCACTTTATGCTTTGATTAGTAATGTTTTGTCGCTCTGCATGATTATGGCCATTATGGCTCTCTTAGTTGGTCGCTCCCAGTCTTTTGCTAGCCTCCACTTGTATGAGTAATATCTACTCATGCATCCAACTCCCAATAAACCAAGTTATTCCAAAGTTTCCACTATAAATTCCTATGCATGGTGTGTTAGACCATTCCAAGTATATTCTTGTTTTCATCTACCTTCCAATTAAAAATTATCTTTGTTATGTGAAAACTTAGTGATTAAATCTCTCACAAACTTGATGGCACACTTTATTTTTCTTGCCCCTAATAAACTTGAACCATTGTGTCATCTATGTTGTATATGCTTGCACTTATACGTTGGTATAAGCAGAACCATGCTGTCATGGGGAACGCTTTCAACATTGCACTTGTACATTGTACACAGTTGATATCATGCTCTTTTGTCTACGGATGTCGTCGGTGTGAAATGAAAGGGGAGCTTGTAAGTCCATGGAGTTACGTATGTGTGTTATAGAAACGCCTAGGCCGCTAGCCTAAGCCATGCCTAATCATGGTGGAAACTTGCAGCATCACCATAGTGAGCAATCTATGAAGCATTTGTCTTATAAAAAAAGAGATAGAGATTGAGAAAAACAAAAAAATATATGAGAAAAGAGGAAAGAGAGAAAAAATCACCATTTTTCCATGGTAAATAAGAAGATTGCTGAGATGCTCATTGTCTGCTTGCCTTGTCCTTTTGATTATGGGATAGCTCATGTATCATGTGCAAGGGGTACCCCATTGGTGGTTCTCTATGATACACATGTACTTACTATGACAAGAACTTACCGGTAACTAAACTTGAGTAGCATGAGGAGAGGCCCTCGTATTCAAGTGACATGAGATTGCCAACTTATACTTTGTCAAGCATATACTCCATAGTTTGTTCACTTTAACCTTAATCACTTAAAGATGCTTATGATAGGGGCAATGAGAGCTGAAAGCTAACAAGTATCATAATTTTTGGAAGCTCTTTATGAAACTTGAAATCCCTGCTTCCCTTTTTTATAAAGGGCCTTTCTTCCACAATTATATTGAGTCTTCTCCTTCTATCCTTAGGCACCAACTAAGAGAGCATAGCTTCCATTCTTAGTTTTATGTGCATTATCCCAAAACATATTGATTGATGCATATTGTTGATATTGCTTGTTCTCGAACTATTTGTATCTAGTCACTCTTATGAACTTTGAAGGTGTCCTATGCATCTATTTGCTACTCCATAAGGGGAAAGCTGAAGGCCACTATGCTATGTTTTCTATATGTGAAACAAACAAACATCTTTCAATACATTATTATTCATGAATCTTTGTCTGTAACCTTTCATGTTGCATGCATAGTTACTTTGTCTTATTGTTAGAACTCCATCTTTCATGTTCATGTTTAGAGTTCTTTGATCCCAGCTTTCAATGCTTGCAAATGGTTTGATCTTGATTTTGATGGAGCATGTCACCTCAAAAATTATTATTTTTATCACTTACCTACTTGAGGACGAGCAGGAGTTAAGCTTGGGGATGCTTGATACGTTGAAAAATTATCTATAATATTTGATGTTCCATGCTTGTTTTGTCTACTTTGCTTTGATTTTTCTACACTTTGAGGTGTTTTTTTATGTTTTCTTTTTATCACTCAGCGAATCCTGGAGTTTTTAAATATTCTTCATGTTTTTGATACGGAGATATACATTAGCATTTGTTAGCCTTGCATTATCCTTCGAGGTCCCCTCGATGATGGCTGTATTCCGTCGTGTCGAGGATTGGTTCTTCTTGTGCAGTTTTTCCCAGGCAACATTGTCCCTTTTCAGCTGGTCGCGCACCTCAGTAAGGGTCTTCACAGCTGACTTGAGTTGTTGTAATTCCAGTTCTTGGGTTTGCATTTTATCCCTGTGGCTTCTTATCCGTGCATTAAGCCAATCATTCTCCTGAGTGTTGAGGCCAAAGAAAACGTGGTTTTAGTCCTCATGGAACGGGGAAAACAATATCTAAAGTTATAGCACCGAGCATGATGTAAGAATGGGAGGTGAACAAAAGATCCAGGAAAGCTCGAATCCTAGTAGCAAAAACCCTAGTGTATAGTGCTTACCTCGCTGACCCGGGGAACTGGGCAAACAAGACCAACCCGGAGGACCCCTCGACTGCAGGCATAACCTTCATGATCATATGTTTTGACTCTACAGTGCGAAAAGCATCGCGACAAGCTCTCTCTTCTCTCCTCATGCATTATCGATGCTAAATGCTTCTAGGAGGGAGCCATGGTGATACGTTGAAACCGTATCTATAATTTTTGATGTTCCATGTTTGTTTAGTATCTACTTTGCTTTGCTTTGTCTACACGTTGAGGTGTTTTTATATGTTTTCTGGTACTAAACTATTAACAAGATGCCACAGTGCCCGTTGCCTGTTTTCTTCTGTTTTTGGTTACAGAAAAAGGAAGAAAATCAATATTCTCGGAATTGGACAGGACAAAAGCCAAAGTCAATATTTTACCGTGGGGAACACGGAGCCAGAATACGAGACAGAGGGGAGCCACCAGGGGGCCACACCCCCTAGCCACAAGTCTAATCCTAACCCGCGCCTAGGGGGTGCGACCACCCTGGGTGCCCACATGCCTCGCCTCTTCGCCTATAAGAAGCCCCGATACCAAAACCCTAGGAATCCGATTAATATTCCATGAAACAGTCCGTAGCCTCCACCACCATCGTCCCTAGATCGAGGGGATCTAAAGCTCTTCTCGGCACCCTGCCGAAGGGGAGATCATCCCGGAGGCCTTCTTCATCATCATGCCAGCCTCCGGTATGAACCGTGAGTAGTTCCACCTTGGAATACGGGTCCATGTAGTAGCTAGATAGCAGGGTTTCGATGGATATTGAGATTACAATGTCATATTGATTAATGGTTTTGTATTATTGATTCTATCATGTCTGTGTTGTTTGTGATCTTGCATGCTCTCCGTTTATAGTAGCTATCTTGGCCAAGTAGATGCTAGTGACTCCAAGAGGTAGTATTTATGCTCGATAGTGGGTTCATGCCTCTATTAAATCTAAGTGAAGTGACAGAAATCTCTAAGGTTGTAGATGTGTTGTTGCTACTAGGGGGAAAACAATGGTCTCTTGTTCATGGAACAAGTGGATTGCTTACCTTACACACTTTGCTTAAAACAGTTATCCATTGCTTGTAACTTAATACTAGAGGGGTTTCAGATGATAACCTGAAGGTGGATTACTAGTCATAGATGTAGTTGGATGGAGGTCTATGTATCTTGTTGTATTGCCCAATCAAATCTCATAGGATCATGAATGTCTAGTATTGCATTGTTATGCCTTGCTCGGTCCTATCAATTGCCCTGCTGTAATTTGTTTACCTAGCATGCCATGTTTGTTTATCATAAGGAGAAAACCTCTAGTGAACTATGAACCCCGGTCCAATATTTTCCATTGATACATCTTCCACTGTTACTGTTTACTTTCTGCAAACCACTATAACCTTCCACACCATACAATTAATCCTTTGTTTTCAGCAAACCGGTGAGATTGACAACCTCACTGTTCGTTGGGGAAAAGTCTTAAGTTTGTGTTGTGAAGGTTTCCAAGTTGCTAGCAACACCTTTGAGTCGTTTCCTTCCTCCTACTGGTTCGATAACCTTGGTTTCTTTCTGAGGGGAGACTTTGTGCTCATCACACCTTCCTCTTGGGTACTCCCAACGAAGCTCTACATTGATATGATCCACCATCACATGGCTGCGTAGAGGGAGGGAGTAGGAGCGGGATGAGCATGAGGAAGAAGAAAGGGAGGAGGGCACCTAGTGACGAGTGGAGGTAGATAGTCAAAAGTCTAGGAAGTACACCAGTCTTATGCACACCACCATCATCTCCCCTACTATCTCCAGCTGTATCCATCGTGCGATGTGCCTTCTAGAGAAGTGTTGCACACACGTGGCAGAAAATAAACAGAGAACTGCAACTATGTGACCGATTGGATGCTCAATTCAATGACACTTCGGCGTTGATACAATGTTGCACACATCATGATCACATAGTCCCGCGTCATCGTCACACACATAGTTAGTCGTACAATTTATTTTATTAATAATAGCACTTTGGCACGGATACAGTGGTGCACGCATCACGATAACAGAGTCCTACGTTCATCTTCACGATGAATTTTTTTACGGTGAGGGGATTTCTAGAGCGCCTTCCTGATGCATCCCGAGCCCCCCACTCTTCTCCACGCGTGCAACACAAAACTGGCCTGCTGGTGCAACACAAATTTGGCCCAAACATGCCCTAAACCTCCCTAAAACAAAACATGCCCTAAACCACATCTTTGCTCTTACTTGTAGCTCAAGTTTGACCTAGTTTCGTTAAATTGTCAAGATGCAAAATCTTAGCAAGAAGTTTAACCTGTCGTCAAAACATACGGTGTTTTATGATACTGTATATAAATTGACCTATCGATGGGTACCTCCAAAAGCTTTTTCATAAAACTTTGAAAGCAACCTACAATGTACATGTAGTTCAAATTTGACCTAATTTCTATACATCAACATAAATACATTCAAGTGGGAAGAGTTAGCTAGGAATCTTCAAAACTCATAAAACATGGAAATCGTAAGTACAAAATGTTGACCGAATAAATATGTCTGAAAACTTGGCTTGTGGCATTCAAATCCAATATTCTTCAGGATTTCTTTGCAGAAAAGAAAAATCTCATCATCACTTGGAAAATTGAGAATGGCTTTTCCTGATAGTTGGACGCTCACATATACGACATTATTTACTACTTCCTCTGTATCAAAATAGATGTCTTAGACTTTTCATATTTTGGATGAATATATGTGCTAAATAGTGTCTAGATTCATCCAAATTTTGGTCCACTATATATGTCTGAAAGCTTGGCTTGTGGCAAAGGGGGTAATATTAAAAAAAGTGAGTATAGGATAAGTTTTGGAAAACAACATTTTTTAGAACCCTCACAAGCTTTTTCTTACAACATGATCCGAACATTACATTGACACCGATGATTACCGAAACTACAAACAGAGAAAACCCAACATCATACAGAGTACAGTACTACTTAACGACTTCTAGGGGGACTCCACGGTCTTCTCATGCGATTTTTCAGCATCCTCCGTGGGCAACTTGGGTGCATCCTCCGCGGTACCTGCGCTGACCCAGTATACCACTCCATGATGTAGTAAACTATAGTCGTTGACATAACACCAATGAAACACCATTCCACTAGTATTACATCACTCGGAGTGGTACAATAGAAACATAGCAGGTCCAAGACATGACTATAGGTTACAACTCGACTCTTTAAAAAAGATCCAGATAATACTCTAGGTTATAGAGAGATAAAGCAACTTCTTACAAAGGAAAACCAGAGATAACAACTCATAACTCTCATACTAATGAACTATTAACTGCAATATATGTCTTACATTTCCTGCTATTGCAATATATAGAAGTAGGTTCTAGGACTAGAGATTATTCTCATATCTAAACAAGACCTTAGTATTCACTTCAATGAGGTGTTCAATGACTCCACTGACTTCATTGAAGAACTTGAGCTTTTGGTGTCGATACCCTTGAGCATAAGTTGATGTAGACGTCGTCTTTATTGGCTTCAGAATCTAGGAAGGTTTAAGAAGGTACGGTTGAGTACGAGCATACTCATAAAGTTCACTAAAAAGGAGTGTTTGATGCAGTAGCTACAGCCACAGACCATAGGTCGTAGGCTATGCAGGTTTTTGTAAACATTTCTTCAAAGGTTTCTTTTATTCTGAAAAGCTATGTCCGTCAACCTTCACAGGTTTACTAGAACTTTCATTAAGTTCCTTTCCTACCGTGTTTGTAGCTCCTTCCAAGAACAGGGAGTAACATGTTATAGTCTGTACACTCTGCAGATGTGCGTTGCTTTACCCATGAGATATCTTAGCTTTGTTGCGCACCCGAGTTATACGCTCATTCACACTTCCTTGGTATGAGGCCCAGACTAAGATCCAATACAATCGCTTCCCTTATCCATGAACGCACATGGAAGACGACCCTTCAGGCAAGCCACACCTCTGTTAAGCCCCCTTCAAGCAAGCTACAACTCTGATAGGTCCCGGAAGGCTCTAGTGAGCAGACAATGTCCCTGGTCGCCTCATCGGTATGAGGACCTACCTACGATTGTCCCCCACAGATAGTCTAAACACCAAGATCGCGGGGACTAAGGGGTCCACACCCATGCTTAGCCTCGTAAGGTAAACAACGCCACGACATTGTCATCCGTTCATGTGAAAGGTAGAAGACCTCCGTCTCATTCCAAATCTCATGGTTAACGCATGATATACGGCGCAAGAATTACTGGCGACATTGGTTGTTAAGTCCTAGGTGATATATTCCCATACAATGTGGTTTCCATTGCCGGTCTTAATAGATTAACTGATCACCCTAGACCAGTAAAAAATAGTTCATATGAATTATAAAAATAGAGTTTTCTAACCTTTTCTAAATGCAGGTGATGACAACACTAGATTTACAAATACTTGATAGAAAATAATAAAAGGACATGAGAAAGTGTGAACTTCCTTTTGTGATTTAAAGATTATGTATTCATGGTCTTCGATATAATAGAAGATCTAATATCTGAAAGAAGCATCATTGGTCCATTAAGGACTAATGTTTAAAGAAGCAACATGATATTATGCATAAGTAATGCTATGCATTTTATAAATTACCAAAATGAATTCCCAATATTGTAAGTGAATTGAAATTAGGTGATTACTTTGAGATTTGGTTTATCTTCAATTTTACTTTAGAATCATATTTATAAGGAACTTAAGTCTTAGAATACAAGATAAAAGTTGGTTACATTTCATTTTATGATTAGAATTAACTATCATCCGCTAATTAGGATGAAAGTTAAAGTATTGGATTGTTAAGAGTTGAAATAACTGATTATAGAGTTGTTGTTTGAAGTGGCAAAAAGAATAACATTTGAAAAAACTAGTGTTTAGGTTAGGTTAAGCAATCTTGAAGTTTACTAGGGTTTACATTAGGGTTTTTTATGGGTAAAGATGATGTTGAGTTATTATACTTCAATTGCTTGTATAAGTTACCAAAGTTAACTATAAAAACATGAATAAACTTCAAATAAGATGTTTATGATTGTTTAAACCAAAGTTAATTATACAACTAGGAGTGAATCTTAAGGTGTAATGTTTTAAGAACATTATCAACTTTTATGGTTTTGATAAGTATAATTATGAATGTGGGATCATTCACTTTCAGTTTGAGTGAGTGACTAGTTTGAGTTTGGATGTGTTATTAGGAAAATAATATGCAACTTATTAATGAGAGCACAATTAGATGATCTTAGTAATTTGTTAGGATTTGAAGTCATATTAATAATGATCAAGAGATAATGATCATTCACCCATAATATAGATGAATGATGCATATTGTTAGTTTAAATTGAATTTAAAGTTCTAAAGAAGTATAATAAACTTAATGGTTTACACTTAAATTTTATTTATGAATCATATCTATGAATTTAGACTTAGTAATTAAACTTAAAGGGTTCTTTTTAAGACAGTAATATTTTATAAGGACATATGATTATTTCTTGTTTAAGAAATAAGTCTAAAGAGTTTATAGAGGAAGTATTTTTTTATTTTAATAAATAAGATTTATTACTTTGGAATCTTGAAATCTTTTAAAATAATATATGTAATATTTTTCTAGTAAATTATATTTATTTAAAATCTTAAAATGATTTTTTAGATATTATCTTTTTTAAACTCCTCAAAGGATCAAATGTACTTGAATATTTGCTTAAAGTTTTATTTGTAAAAAATTGAGGTTAGTATTTTAATAAAATAGTAGATTTGTTTTTATATACAAAAATGATTTTTATTCATTATTAGGATTTTCCCTTATTTATTAATTTTCATTTAGTGATTTTAGTAGCTTTAATATTTAGTTTTATTTTATTCAACTCAAACAAGTAGTTTTATATTTTTCTTAACTGTGTATTATTTTCATGAACATTTTGATATACTATATGTATTTTTTCTATATTTTACTACATTTTCCACAACTTGAATATTATTAGGGTAATTTTGGTTATTTTTATTTTTGTTTTAGTAATTGGTATGGCTTATTTCCTAGCTTGATCTGGCCCATTCGACCCAATAGTTGGGTCCAATCCTAACCCTAGGGTTAGGTCGGCCCATCGACCCCTTCCACTCTCATGAATCTCCTCTCTCTCTCGCTCTCTCTTTCTCTCGGCCGATGCAATGGCGATGCCACGGTCATTTTCTGATTACAGCCGGTTCCATCCTTCCCGGTCGACGCCGTGATGCGAGATGACACAATTGACGATGCTGCATCGACCTACCCTCCTTGATTCAGCACTCAAGCCCTTTTTTTGGACGTGCTGCTACCTTGTTGGTGCCTAGGGTTTCACCACTTTGCCCCGATGTGGTGCTCTGACACTTCACTTCGGTCTTGTGTTGGTGTGGTGTTGTTGTTCGTGTTGCTCCTCCTAGAATGGCGGCCATGTCCATAGCTTGGCGTGGGTTGCACCGCCCTCGGGTGCTCCCTGTGCCGCCGTGTTCCTGACTTTTACGCCGAGCTCTACTTCCTCTTATTGCCGAGCGAGGATGCTGGGTAAGTTTTTCCTTTTCCCTCTTTGTTTATCACTCCACTCTCTACGTGTTGAATCCCGAACTAGGGTTCCTCACTCCTATAATATCAGTTGCTTGGGAAATTACCTTGATAATTCACTAGACTGAATCCAAAACTGCTGTGGAGCATACCTTGCTCAAAATATTGTTGGGTTAAGGTGATTGATGGTTCTATGCTTCTAGTTGTAGTCTTACTACCCACTTATAGAATGCTAGGTTTTCTTGATTATTTAGGATATGGGAAATGTTTGTTGGCTCAAATAGCTGTATTTACTGGATGTTGTGTATTCATAACCTGGTCAGTTATTATGATTGATATGATGGTAAACTGAGCTTATGATTTAGTAAGGACACCTGTTTCTTAACAGATGTTGCTAAATTTCTTAAACTTATCCCTTGCCCAATATCACTAGGGATATGATGTATTAATTGTGTTGTCACAGTGGATTTTACTTCCTAGAACTTGTTGTTGTGGTGCCTCTTTCTAGAGTGTGCATAGCAACCCTTCTTGTGAATGACTTGTTGTCTTTTACTAATGCCCCTTTGATCTGATGGCTAATGCATCTACGCAATACTTCTAGCTTTACTGAAATATTCTGGTTCTTGTGGTACCTCCTTGGAGGATGCACATGACAAGTTCATATCTATAATCTTGATATATCATTGCTTATTAAAATCTTGGACTTTCCCTAGCCAATGATATCTTAAGTTGAGGCTTAAGCTTTGTAAAAGCAGTTATGAATGGATTCTTACTTGAGATCCTAAAAAAGGATCTGTTTTATTGTACTTTCCTACAATGAAACAACCTACATACTTGATTCCTAAAACATCTGTTAGGAAAAGATAGAAACTCCTTATGTTCAATTGGATTGGTATTTAAATGGCGTGACCATTTTTGGAGTGGTCTTTGTGATTAAAACTGCCACTATGGTGCCTCCCTTGTGGAGTATTCTTAGTGGTAGTTTCAATATGCACTTCTAACTCTACTTGTTTATTTGAATTGCATACCAGCCTTTGATGCAAAGCCCGATGCTTCAATCTTGGATGAGAATATCTTATGGTGAGATAAATAAATAAATAAGTGCTATGGATGCTTTATTTTAGCTCTGGGATGAACCTAGCATAGCACTTCTATGCTTAGCTGAGAACTTCATATCCCTCTACCCCTTTTTTATTTAAAACTAAAGGAATAAAAATGGATACTACTCAAGCTCTTGGTTGTTACCCTTTTATGTTGAGTTGCCTCATGTAGAGGATGATTTATTGGTGCTTGTGTGGTTGATCTTGATCCCATACTTGTTTAGATCTTCTCCTTGGCTTTTCTCCACACCATAACATCCATCTACTCATGTATCCATGGTTTCTTTAGTATCTGATGGATTGATCTATGGCTTGGTGAGTACCAGGATGAACAGGTATGGTTGGTTATGTGTATTTTCTACTATTGAACTGGTACAAACCAAGATTTCTTGTGGTGCTCTTTAGGTAGAGAAGTGTTACTATGGAAAGAAAATGAGACTATGGCGTGTCTATCTAGTCATGGTGGATGTGTTTTCCTTTTTCTATCTCGGATATTGTCCTGCTCTATCGAGAGCACATCTAATGCATGCAGTAGTAAGATGCTTACACCAGGGCCCTTCCTAGTTCAAGTTCCCTATAGAGAGATATTTCTCTTTGTGGATGTGATCAAGTAAAAGTGAGCTTTTACTCTTTGCCCGACTCCTCAATTTTATCCATGGTGAAACTTGCCTCTCTCCTTACTTTGGTGAAACTTGCCCCTCTCAAAGCCTATGATGGTGATCTAAGGCATATTACATTAAAAGAACATATACTACCGGTGAAACTTGCTCCCTTTCTAGATTTAGCCCAATGATGTAATTAGGCAGAGCATTTCTCTGCCAAGACCTAAGATCAATCTAATACTATGACCCCTTCTTTCCATTATATTTATTTGGTTTGCCCCTTCGTCTAGTTTTGAAGGTATCAAGATGAGAAAGGAAAGCTCCAAGACATGAAGATTTAGTTTAGGATTTCTATTTTTATTATTCTTGTAGTTTCCTTTTTCTTTTGTGAACTGTAGAGCATTGTAATATTGGTATAATTATAATAAAGTAATTCTTTTTATTTACACATTATTCTTTTGTAAAGAAATGTTGTATTGTTTATTTTAAGTAATAAGTTAATGTTTTCCTTCAATTGCAATTTTTACATTTCCCTTATTCATTTATTATAAAGGACAATGTAGTGTATATATTTCTTTTATATTTAAGGTTTCTCTTTTATTTCATTGTTGTAATCATTTCTTTTTATTGAATTATTTCAATTTACTCAATTGTAATAGTGATTGTATCATCATATTATATCATAGAATAATTCAATTTTTTCTTTGATATTTTAATACTTGTGATTATTATATCTTATTCATAAGAAATATCTCAAATATGTATTTATATATTATTTAATTTAATTTGAAATTCAAATACATGCTTCAATTAACTTTTCCCCAGAATACAAAGAGTTCTACAAAGGTCATGTCAAAATCTATCGCACTTGCTCTGATATTCCCATTAGAACAAGAGAGACCTCGATCCCTCTAAAACTCTTCTAGTTTTGCGTGAAAATTTCCTGGATTCTCTTATGCATGAATACAATGCACACACCTATATCCTCTCTATTTCCAGGTGCTAATCCTGGGATGTTACAGTACCATTGCCAAGAAGCGACTCGTGGATGTTGGGCAGCACACCGCCTTGCGTGATGGTGACGCCAACCAGCAGCTTGTTGAGCTCCTCATCACGCATGACGCCAAGCATCACGTGCCTCGCGATGATGCAGATCTTCTTTCTGTCCTTATCGTCTTGTCTGGAGAGCTCCAACACCTTGGAAGTGAGGTACTCTAGAACGGCGGCGAGGGAGACGAGAGCCCTAAAGCCTATGTGCTAGGAGTACCGACCCTCCTTGATGTAGCGCCCGATTCGGTCGACGGGAAAATGCAGCCCGGCCTTGACGGATCTTGTCACCTTCTTCTTCCCGTGTGTGGCTGGTGCGATACTGCGACCTGGAGTGGACGAAGCAGGATTCGGAAGCTGGCAACATGTCTTCTTTTTCTCCACGGCCTTTGTCGCCACCACCTGGATATTATTCTTCTTCTCCTGGGGAGCTCCGATCTTCAGAGCCATAGCTGCAAAGTTGTAAAGGAGCAGGGCTAAGAAGAGGAAGAAAGGTTAATTGTGGCGGTCCGGTGAAGGTGCCCAGGTCGCTTATATTGAAACTTTAACAACATCTTTTTTACTGTGAATTTTTAATAAAAGGTTGTGTGTATCAACCGATGTAGAGTCCGGGGTTCTACTCCCCTTTTCGAAAGAAAAAAATCGACCTTTCTCATTTTCCTGATGTTTTCATATTTTATTTGACTTTTTTGAAGCATGGTCAGATGTGTCGGCATGAAAATTCATACAAAGAAGTTGCATCTTTCAAAATTGTTGTTGGTTTTCAGTATGACTGCATGGGTTCAATAATTATATATGAATTTAGGACAAATTTACAAGCAATCTATCATGTACTTGTACTTCATATTTTACCTACTCTGGTCAATTGACAAAAATTCAAAGTGTGACAAATTAGATAGAAAGCTTGAAAATTCTTGAAACTTGTTAACCATAAAACATAACTCTATTTTGTGTGAAATTTAGTCCGTTGTGGCATTCAGAGCCATACTCCTTGCACTATCTTTAAAAAACATTTATATATGGAACTTCTAAAACTATTTGAATTTTTTTGAAAACATAAAAGTTGAAAAGTCACATTAACAACATTAGTATGCCATGCCAAGATGCATCCATCTACTAGAAATGGACACGTTATTATAAACTATATAGATAATGGCCATGACCTTGGTCATTATTTACCTTGAAACACAAGTATGTTAACACATCTTGGTTATATTGTGAAGCAAATGTTTTTAAACCTTGTCAAAATTCATGTTTATCATTTACGGAAGAGGACACCCTAAACAAGTGCTTAACTTTTTTATTGTTTTCTATTTTATTGTGAAGTAAATGTTTTTACAAAAAATTCCTCTGAGCTCAAGTTCTCTTCTCACTCTTTGATTTTCCCCTCCATTTCGAACCATATTCTTCGTAGTACTGATACTACTTGATTTACAGAAAAAACATTCATCTCACTAGGAAAATTGAAATTTGTATATTTTCATAATACTTGTTAGAAACTCCCCTTGACAACATTGTTTACCATGCCAAGATGGACCAATCTACAAAATATGAGAAAATTATCATAAGCATGATATTGGATATGGCCATGACCTTGCTCTTTTGGCTTGAAACATGTTCACATACATGCTAGGACAATTTTGTGAGGTAATCAGAACATGACCATGACCTTGCTCTTTTGGCTTGAAACATTGTTTTTCCAAAGTAATCAGAACTCATGTTTACCATTTTTCATGGCAGGTAATACACGCAAAAGGACGCCATGCGTAAGTCTTTATTTTTAGGATTTTTCTCTATTTTCTTATATTGAATTCAAAATATAGTCAACATTGTAAGCAAACAAATTATTAACAAGAAGGAATCTTTTGAAACTCTTGGACGTTCTCGTATATTGATTGCCTCGTGGGTACAATACCTTCAAATGCCCTATGTAAATCTTAAGAGCAATCTACCATTTACTTGTACTCCAAATTAATTTATCCTAGTTTCGATAAATCCACATAAAGCCATTAAAGTGCCAAGTTAGATAGTAAGCATATTCCACTATGTGTGAAACCATTGTCTTGTGGCATTATGAACCATATTATTCAGACTTTTTGCATAGAAAAACATCACCATTGTCGCTAGGCAAAATTAAAAGTATTTTTTTCTGAATTTTTGGGATCTTCCACAAGAAACAATGATTACTATGCCAAGATGCACCCATCTACCAAACTAATGTAAGAATTGTATTAGATCGTAAACTATGATGTCGATATGGCCTTAATGACCTTGTTTGTTCGGTTTGAAACCCAATAATGTTCATACACATGGCAGGACAATACTATGAAACCATTTTTTCCAAAACTTGTCTAATCCCATGGTTACCATTTACATGGCATGTATTGCACGCGCCATGATAGGACATCATGCATAAATCTTTCGTATTTCCTTTATTTCATGTCATCGTTTTCAAAACAGATTCAAATTTCTAAAGATGAAAATCATAGTAAGAAGTTGGACAAGTCGTCAAAACTGTAGGTGGTTTTTGATATAAAAATTGAGCGCCCCATGGGTACCTCCAAAAGATTTTTCTTGTTAAAATAACTTTCAACGCAACCTACAATTTACTTGTAGTTCAAATTTGACCTAATTCCAATACATTGACATAAGTTATTCAAGTGGGAAGAGCTAGCTAGGGTCTGAAAACTTGTATTGTGGTATTCAAATCCAATATTCTTCGGACTTTCTTTATGAAAAATCTTGTCATCACTCAACAAATTGAGATAGTTATTTCCTAATATTTGGAAACTCACACCGACAGCATTGTTTACTATGAGAATATGCACCCATCTACATCTGAAATGATATTTAATTCGAAACCAATCTATCACACTTACTTGTAGCTCAAGTTTGACCTAATTTTGTTAAATTGTCAAGATGGATAATCTTAGCAAAAAGCCGGACATGCTGTCAAAACTCTCAGTGGTTGTTTGTGATATATTAATTAACCCCCAAAGGTTATGTCCAAAAAAATCGAAAACCTTCAAAGCACCTACAACTTTCTTGTAGTTCAAATTTGACCTAATTTCGATAAATTTTCATAAAGTCATTCAATTGGGCAGAGTTAGCTAGGTCGAAGTTTTAAAACTCATAAAACATGGATATTTTAATTAAGTAAAACATGTTGGTACACTTAATATGTCTAGAAGCATGGCCTATGGTTTTCATATCCATATTCTTCGTACTTTCTTTACAAAAAAATCTCGTCATTACTCGGAAAATTGAGAATATTCTTTCATGATAGTTGGAAACTCACAACGACAACATTGTTTACTAAAATAAAATGCACCAATCTACCTACGAAAAGACATTTAATTCAAGATTAATCTACCCCGCTTACTTGTAGCTCAAGTTTGACCTAATTTCGTTAAATCGGCAAGAAGTCAGTGAAGTGTGCGAAATTAGCTAGAAAGCTTGAAAAATGGAACTATAAGAAACCGTGGGATCCACTTTGTGTGATAATTGGGAGGGTTTTATTTTCTTCTAACAGTGGTACGTCCCGTTGGAGAGAGGTTCTTCAGTTAACACGACCAATGGAAGTACAAGTTACATCAAGGAACTCGTAAAAAACTGGAAATTACATCCAAGTCCATGCATTTAGCACAAGGTCACTGAAACTAAGAAATGAAGTGTATTTTGAGGTTTGTGCATACTAGTGTTCATTGTGCTAAAGACTATCAATATAATCTTTTAGATGCTAAGAATGGAAAAGAAGATACAACGGTTATTAATGTTTGGACTTGCAAGTCTTGATCCAACGGTCAATGTTCGAATTTCAAAACTGAAAAAGTTTGAAAATTTTACTCCAAGGAACAAAGTTGTTTACTTCCTATGCACTCCTCCTACTACACACCGACGCGGATGCGCACAGGCCAGAGAAATAGAGTTGCCCTCTGAAAAAAATAGAGCCACCGTACCAAGGCAAACATGCACAGCTCCAACCTGTGAACGAGGCAGAGTTCTATCAGGCCGATGCGTGAGGGGAGAGTGCTAGAGAGATGAGAGGCAACGAAGGAGAGAGAAAACACACTTTTTTACGTGCATTGGTCCTAAAATTTACTACTAGTAGAGTGTACACTATAAGGCGGTAAGAGTATCTCGTGTCAGGAACCCATCATAAACTTTGCTCTAACATCGAGCCGCCTTCAACTCCTCTTCTCTCTTTGTTGCTGCTGCGGTGACCCAACATACCACTACATATGTAGTGCACTATAGTCGTTGACATGACATCCATAGAACATTGTTCCGTAAATATCACATCGCTCAGAGTGGTACAATAGAAACATTACGGGTCCATATTACAAACATACATGCATTAATATTATTACATTATCAGAAGTTCGGAACTTCAAGTGATTCAAACTTACACACCAAAATTAAACTATTTCAGTGGAAGATTCAAAGTTTCATCTCATACTCCAAATTGATCTCAACAACTTATTATATAAAGTTTATGCTGCTCGGCTCAATTGGTTTACTCATAACTAAGGTAACTACTCGGACTCGTTGCCCTCCACTCCATAGCTTATCTCATAGTCCACTCCTCCGGATAGATCTAGCTCCTCGTAGTAGACAATCTCTTGTCCTTCAGTTGCATACATTTGAGTGTCTTCTAGATCCTCAGAGTCTAATAAGTGGATCAAAGGAAAGAGTGAGTTACAACGTTACCTAGCTAGTTCATTATATGCAAGGTGGGAATTTTGATGAACTATCTACCACCTCGAACTATCAGTCCTTGGCACTTTGCAGTTTTCATAAATATTTCTTCAAAGATTGATTTTATTATCAAAAACTATGCCCATCATCCTTCACAGGTTGACCAGAACTGTCATGGAGTTCCTTTCCTACCGCGTTTGTAGATCCTTCCCGGAACAGGGAGTAACAAGTTATAGTTCTTACACTCTGTAGAGGTGCGTTACTTTACCCATGAGAGATCAACTCCTTGTTGCACAACCGGGCCTACTTTCCCATCCACAATTCCATGATGTGAGCCCCAGTAGGTGATCCAAGACAATCACTGCCCTCTCCATGATTCCTTATGTCTGCACAATCCTCCGGGGCTGACTACACCTCAGTTAAGCTCCCTTTCGGGCAAGCTATAACCCCGATGAGTTACCGAACACTCTATGAGCTGGTGATGCCCTGGAAAGTTCCATATAGTTCTGGCTATACCTCCGGCAGCCACTCATAGATAATCAAGACACCAAAATCGTGGGGCGTAAGGGTTCCCATCCATATGCTGGATCCGCATAAGGAATCACAACGTCATGTTAAGGTCGCCTTGCCGACATACGAAAGGAAAAGGATACACCATAATATACAGCGCTAGTATCACTGATGTCATGGGTTGTTAATTCCTATGTGATGATTCTCATTGCAACTGGAAACCTAAGTTTCATTGCTTACTCTATCTTTGCCACCACTTAGGGTGATAATAACATTTTGTTTGTTATTGAAAATAATATTTTCTTTCTTTAGCACATAGATGATAACACACAATTTGCAATTACTTTGAGAAAGAATCATCAAAGGACATGATAAAGTGGTGAACTTCCCTTGTGATTGCAAGGTAGTGAAGTCGAATGCTTGCACTCGACCTTGAGCTTTTATTTCTACAAAACACCATTATTGCTCGGTAAGGACAATATTTAAAGAAGCAAAAATGAATATGCATATTAATGCAATGCATTATTTATTATTTATCTTCTTTGTGTGTTTTACCCATTATATTAATTTCTTAAATTACTTTATGTAATAAAGAAAGTTGTTTTAAAGAATAATTATTAATATTTTTGAAATATTATATTAAATATTTTTTAATATAATATATTAGTAGAAGAGCTTAAAACTGATTTTTATTTATTTTTATGTCCTATCATTATTTCCTTAATATTCTTATTAAGAATAAATATTCTAAATTAGAAGATCTTACTTCTGCTACCTTAAATAGCTAGTATTTTTATAAATTACTAAATTAATTATGAATGATAAAAGTAATTGTTATTTATTTTTAGGTATTTTATTTATTTTTATAAAATTCCTTAAGGAATATATATTATAAAAATATTTAATCTAAATTTATTCTATTAAAAGTAGAATTCTTAATTTCATTAGGTAGCTTGTATTTTTATGAACTCATAGATTTATTATTTGTATTTTTAGGATTTTTATTTATGTTTTAGGACTTATTAAGTCCTAGGGTATTTTGGTCTTTTACTAAATTATTTAGATTTTCCTTTTAACTTCTGGGCCGAGCTCACTGGGTTGACCCAGCCCAATCTAGCCCAAATGGGCTAGTCGAACCCACCCCCTAGAGTGGTACTGGACTACACCAGCCTAGTATGCACCCCTTCTCTCTTGCTCACATGTGTTCTTCCTTCTCGCTCTCGTCCCGCTGCGACGTGGTGCCGCCGACGCCGTCGCCGCTTGATTTCCGTCTCCCTAGGCCTTCTCGGCCGCCGCCGTGGTGCATGATGAGGTAGTGGATGCTGCTCCACCATCTGGTCCTACTCGATTCGTCTTTAGGCCCCTCCCCCTGCCAGGTTGGCTCCACCCCAAACCCTAGGGTTTGGTGGTTGCCGGTGATGTACTGCTCTACCGTCCCTATGTTGTGGCGCCACGGCTATGGTGGCTCTGTGGTGCTGCTAGGCCGCTTGTGTGGTTGTGTCCATTGTTCCATGGCATGGCGCGGGTTGCAGCACCCTTGGATGCTCCCAGTGCTGTCGTGTGCGCTCGTCGGCCATTCTTATTCCTCTCCTAAACTTCAGCAATGACCTTGGGTAAGTTCCTCTCTTCCCCTTCTTATTCTCCCTTTGCCTCTCTTGCTAGCCTCTTTGTGCTTCTAGTGAGCAATCCCTAATTAGGGTTTATCAGTCCTCTTAGGGTTCTACCCCCTTGTGTTGATTATTAAGGATAATGAATGAGTTAGAAGTATTTGGGGTGGTTGGATCATGTTGAATTATTATCTAGTGATGGCATTGGAATTACTAATGGCTCTTTCAAATAATTTTTTATCTGATCTAAGTTAGTGTTGTTGTATAATTGATGATGTTGTGGATCTGATCTAGTCTGATATTTAGTTACTGGTGATGGTTAGTTAATTGTAGTACTGGAACATGTATCTGAGTTCCTGGGCATTTACTATTGATTCCTTTGGTGATAGTTCTTTTATGCAAAACACTATGATTCCTAATTACTATATTAGGAAGATGATTAAATATCTTTCTACAAAGTTTGATTGGGAAACCTTTGTGTAGGATTTGCTTGATTCGGATAAATTCTTGTGACACCTTCCTTGGAATGGTACACAAGAGTTCATTCTAGTACTGGGCTTATTCTACCAGTGCTCTAGTGTGGCTTGGTGCTAAAATGAGTTGAAATCTTCTGCTGGACATATTATCCTATGATGCCTATGAATTTCCTTTGGCATGTGATGCTGGTCTGATGCATAGCTAGGTAGAAACAACTAATTTTATCTACTACCTACATTATTTAGTAATCTATGATGGATCATTACCAAGTATATTTACTATAGTTCTTGGAAATTAATGAAGTAATCCCTTGTAGTGACCATATAACAAATCCTTACTGTTTGAGATGCATTCTGATGGTGAAATAATTTCTGAGGTGCTACTTTTCCAAAGGATGTGCCCAAAATTATTCACTTAAGGATGCTTGTAATTTTGCTTAAAAAATAGGTATTAGTATCCAAAATCAGTGATGCACAAACTAAGATATTGGTATGGTTTGCAAAGATTGATGATTGGATTTGTTTGATTTCTTCTGTAATGGATACACCCAACTTGGGTGTTTTTCTGAGAAGATTCGATATAATACAACACATGATCTAATAACTCAAGATAAATTTATCATGTGATGGTTTTATATGAACTCACCACACAACCTAATTGTTGGTGATAATGTTGTTGTGCTAGTTGATCTTGCTTGCTTGGTCTTGATGGCTTGATCTTGCTTGCTTGGTCTTGTTGGCTTTATCTTGATGGCTTGATCTTGCTTTGCACCCCCTGTACTGCTCCTGCTCCTCCTAGCACCTGTGATCTTGTACTTGGCCTTGTTATCCTCCTGCACCACCTCCTCCTTATGTCACCATCTTGTGGATGCTTGGATAGTTTGTTGTGTATCTAAGCTGGTGGATTTATTTGGGAATTTGGCAGACTCAGTGTGTTATTGCTATGTGCTTGAGAATGTGTTGGTGAAATGTGATGCCCAGCAGCTATGCTGTGGCAATGTGGTTTCCTTTTGATTGTTGGTACTGCTGCTGTTTCAGCAGCACATTGCATGCATTTAGGTGACTAAGTTGCCTTGCTATTTGGGCTAGTTATGGATCAGATCAAGTGAAATGGGTTTTCACTTCTATCCTTTTTGCTAGTTACTGTCTTGGTGAAACTTGCCCCTTTACTTTGCTGATGATGCTGTTCTGAGGCTTGTTTGATATAAAAGAACATATATATTGCACATTAGTGAAACTTACCCCTTGTAACTACTCAATGAGGTATTATGAATAGTGCACTTCACTGTTCATCACTGAGAGTAAAAATAACCAACTAACCTCTCATTTTATTTTTGAGTTATCTTTCTTACTTTGCAGGAACAAGATCTGGATGCTCAAGATGTAGTATAAGAATAGATAGGTAGTATAGATCTTTATTGTAATACTTTTTTTCTTCTTTTGTAAAGAATCTTGTAATAATATTATTATAATTTAATAAAGTTTCATTTTCCTGTAATTCACTTCCTGTAATGTTTTTATTTGTTGGATCTATATCACTTTGTAATATTGTTATGGAATAAAGAAAAGAAATAAGAATTTATTTATTATTTGTATTACCTTGTCTTAAATTCTTGTTATTGTTGAATATATCTTCAATATAATCAAACAATGTTACTAAATCATTTTGGGTTAGTGAAGCTAACGTATCTAGACACCTTTTAGAGTATAGGTTCATATGAAACTATATACTAAAAGATGTCTAGATACATTTACTTTAAAAAGCTAAACCATCTTATATTTATAAACGAAGGGAGTACTACGAGTAAAAGGGCATCCACTATGTTGTACATTAAGGGGAAAAAAGTAGTCCTGATGGACTTCCATATACATAGTGGAAGCTATCCACAAGCTAAAAACTTTAATGGTCACCTTTAAACTTATAGGTAGTTCATAACCATTAAAATATGGAGTAGTACACATAGAAATAGAAAACTTTAACATCCTAATATTTTGAAATAAAAAAATTAAGTTGATTGAGTTGTTTGGACTTGTTGAAACTATTTGATGACAAGAAATATTTTAGGACTTGTTTAAAAAAAATTCTAGGCCACATTGAAATGAGTGGATTAACATGACTATCCGATTGACGGGGAAATTTTTATGCAGATCCAAGAATGTATTTTATTATTCATCTTCATTTTGAATTTTGAAACACTTGGATATTTTCATAAAACTTGTTTCATTTCAAAAGGAGGGGAATAATATGACATTTCCAAATATATGAAATATGTTGGAAAACACTATAATTGGTGTTATTTGAATTTTTATTTACATTTGGAAATTTCATAGACAAATTCCAATTCAAAGAAAATCAACCAAGAGAAGATAAAATGACTTCTTCATATCATCGGATTGGAAATTTTCTATATATCTCTCTTGCATTTGGAGTTTTTAAATAATTTGGTAGTATTTAAAATCCTAGATCTATTTTGGACCTAGACATGATTTATAGAGTTTATAATATCACATTAGTTATTCAAAAAAAAATTATGTTCGGGTTTAGAGTATTTTTTTCTAGACTCCATATTATACTTATTTGTGTTTTATTAACATTAGTATTTAGAGGTTCTTTCCTGAAATTTTGGAAAGTGAGTTTCGCATAGTATAACATGGTGTTCAGTATGTGTCTAAAAAATAAAACAAAGGAGAGAAAAAAATAATTAGACCGAGCCTTACACGCACGCACGAGCCACACTGGCCAATTGGAGACCATCCGGATGCATCTCCTCTCGCTCACCAATTTCTATTTTTTTGGATGGCCCACCTGTCATCTTCTACCTTGCGCACGAGACCAACTTCATCACATGTTCCTCCTGAACCGAATCAATCTGGCAAAAAAATCGCCCAATTCCCTTTGATTTCTTTGCCCGTCCTCCAGGTAAACCCCTCTATATATATATTCCCCTCCTTTTTCTAGTTCTATTTTCCCGAAAACAGCTCGACTCCCGATTGTAAACCACAAGATCGATCTCATCGGAAACCTCCGAACTGAAGCTTGGTGTCGAGGTACAGAGCCGCCCATTCCCATCGCCTCAATCTTACCATCATTATCTTCCTTAACTCCTGACCTTTTTATCCATGGAACGTTGGGAGAGACCCTGCTGACAGTTCGTCGGAACTGCACGCCTTCGGACAGGCATCGTCACCAAGCCACGCCGGATCACACAGTGGAAGTCGAGGAGAGCGCCGTGGCGAGAAGACCTGTCAGTTTCCTTCCTGAGAACTATTTCTCCCTCCAAACTTTTGATCATGATCCTTCTCATCCCCTTTCTTGTTTCCCCTTGCACATTAGCCCAGGAGCACATCACAGGAGCGCGCGTTCTCCAGCCACGATAAACACCGAACATGCACAACTTCGTCATGGCGAGTTGCATCTTATTAACATCTCTACAGAGCCTGAAGATAAAGAACTTCTTACAGGTCGACGACCATGGACTATTATTATTGGTACGTAGTCATCGTCTTGGGTCATTCTATATCGTGATTATGGATGAGATTAGATATTTAAATTACTAACCCAATCAATCTCATCTTGTCATGTCCTGCCACTTCTTTTCACTACTAGATAAAACGCTACCAGTGACGCACCAAATTGGAATTCTGTGGCGCATATGGGAGTCGCCACTAAATCTTCGCCACTGAAATTCAACATTCTGTGGCGCATATGCCATATGCGCCACGGAATTCTTAACATTCTATGGCGCATATGCCATATGCGCCACAGAATTCTCAACATTCTGTTGCGCATATGTCATATGCGCCACAGAATTTTGTCTCAGGATTTCAAAAAAAATACCAGAATACAGCAGAAATACACAAAATACACAGGAAATATATCAAAATACAACAATATATCACAGAAATACACAAAACTCACAGGAATACCCAGAAACTCACTGAAATTCATACGAAGTGACAAAATACAGCAATATAGAGAGTCCAAGTGTTACACACAAGTCATGGGAGAGTACAAGTTCAAAATCACACAATCGCACGAATTCATGATTGATGTAGATTCGACTGCTCCAGACGAGCCCCCGCAGCCTCTATCTCCTGAATGAATTGCAGACGGAACGAGTCGAGCTCCACTCTGCTCAACCTCGGGGACGCTCGCTGGGCATGGGTGGAAGCCAGTAGGTGGACCGCGCTCTGTTGCTCCACGGCCATCAGGCATTGCTCCGAGGTGCTGGTGTCCCTGACCATCAACACCACCGAGTGTTCTGCCGATGGCAAGTTGGCTGGCGCAGCCTGACGTATCTCCGCCACGACATCCGATCTCACCGCTAGGGCCTGCAGCAGTCGCCCACCAGAGTCCCTCTGAGTCAGAAGCGGCCAGCCCCGCACCTTGCATCTCTTCGAGATCTCCTCCAAGGCAGCTGCTCGCTGATGCAGAGGCCGCTGCATCACGTGGACCACCTCGGAGGTCATATTCCAGAAAAATCGCCCTGCAGAACCTCCGTCCTCGCCCGGTATCACCTCCGCGAGCACCAGCAGGGTCTTTGCTCCTTCCCTCTCCGGCGCAGCCGGCTGCTGCATCGAATCCATTTTCCACCTCCAAGGGCACCACTCCACTCCCCCGCACTGAAACAGTAGTCTTGTGATGGGCTGCATGGTGAAACAAGATTTACAAATCAGCCTTCCAGTAACAAGATTATTACCAGGCCATGTTTACAAACCCATAATGCATCAGAGCACGTCCTGAAGATTATTACCAGGTTCTTTTATTACCGGGCAAATAAAAATAATGGATCCTAAGCACAAGTGTTAACTGAACAAAGAAATAACCTAAACTATTAAGAGCCTCCTATTAATTCACCATTACAAAGCAATTGCTAGCGTTTGATCCCGGTCCAGGGTCCAGAATAGATCGGCTCTCTAAACCGGTATCAATGAATCAGATAGAGACACGTGGCAGTCCATTCAGCAACACGCGTTTGCGTCACGTCGTACCTCGTCATGAGCCAAATTGCGAGGAGTTCAACTATTGTGATTTTGACAAGTGCAACGATCGCAATTGTGAGGATTGTTTGAATGACTTCATCAACTAAAGGCAAGTGGCACTATCATAAATGTTCTACTTATTTTCCTATGCATTGTAGTTGCTTTTAGTAGAATTGCATGTTTAGGAAATATTTTTGGTATTATATACTATGCTATGCTATGTCCCACTTAGGATTATCTTACTTAGTGGAAACACCACAGTTGTAGTATGCTTAGACCTGCCGTAGATTCGTGGTGGAATATCATGTTATGAGTATCATGAGGTACTAGAAAGCTATCTTTTTATATAATAAAACAAGTACTTAATGAATCACCTGGGTGGAATATGGATATTTAGTTGCAAACAAAATAGAAACAAAGGGGCCCATATCTTTGGCTACCTCTCTCGTGCACTAGAAGACCACCTAGGATCATAGAGATTTTCCATATTTCTCGTATAGTGGCTTCCGTGTACATCCACATTCTATATGAGCTTTGGCTTAGTACATTATATAGTGGAAGACCCTTGCATTGGTATATCTTTAGGTTGACTAGAATTGTGTGTTGGAGTTACATCCTTGCATTGGTGCCTGTTAGACGTGCTAGCATTGTGTATTGGGAGGACTTCTATGGAAAGACTTCGTCACATTCTCGATCTACTGGTATACCAATTGGTGTGTACTAATCCAGCAGCCACTAGTGGCATTAAGACGAGATTGTGTCATGTGGGTCAAGTATACAACTTATGTAGAGATATAAATATAATCAATTAGCCGTGTCCCCGGTTATGGAAAATATTGAGAAACTAAGGCCTGGAGGTTATTGATGATCTTGACATTCCAATTTCTTAATAAAATTTGATGGTTTGAACAAGAGATTAGGAGAACTTGGTGTTGGCCAACGTGTTCAGACAGTTTTTAGATAGGATTAAAACTATTTGGAGATGTTAGGATAAAACTATTGCTTTATGAAAATGAGCCTAAAACTCCACCTAGCCAAATATGCATGTAGTCGATAGGTTCTATTTTATATCCACATACTCATGAAACTAGCCAATACAATCAAAGTATTGAACATTCATGGCTGCAACCTTTCATGTTACAGGTTATTATATTTTTGAGTGATCGTTATAGGTCGTGAGACTCCACTCAACAATTTTTCGTGTGTGGCACATTTGATGGATGGAGATCTACCTTGTATTGATTTCCGCTGTAATATAATGTAAAGTCTAGATCATATTCATTATATTTATGATGTACGGTTATATTTGTATCATATTGTACTTTGTGTGCTAGTGAACCGATCCAGGGATTAGCACTATACACATGAACTCAGCCTTATCAGGTGGCGGTGTTACAAGATGAATCATAGCTATGTGTTGACTGTATGATCGTGACCTAGGAATATAATAGGAAAGCCATAGGAATTATAAATTCTGTTTCACTCTATCTTCTTATCTTCATATACTTCACTCTAGTATATTCTTGTCACTTCAGTTCCCCTACTCATCTCTTTTAAAACATTGAGGTGATACCATACAATGCAACATACTCGAGAAGGATAATTATGAGCTGAATAATAAGATTGAGAAGCTACAAATTGGATTGATAGAATGAACCTTGGAGCTTTGTGATTAAGATTACATGATTATTTCCAAGGATGTTTGAATAGATAACTTGATGTGAAGTATTACTACATTGATGAAGGAGGTACCACCAGCAATTTGCACTCGCTCGAAGAAGGACAAGATTCAAGACTAGTTAGATTGATGCCCACCATCTAATTCTTCGTTAGAATATCGATGTCGCTTCACTATTGGTCATATCAAAACTAGTAATATATCAATATTATTGATTAGTATTGTTTGATTAATTGTTTGTTTGTTGTTTGAATATGTTGTGAATGGGTAAAATACTTCTCTTAGTTCTCTTCTATTTATACTCATCTATGCTATCCCAAACGGATGTCACCTCATCGTCAACCCATTGAGATGGAATAGTTGATAGCAGCACATATGCAACTAGCGCTACTAGTGACACAGTTTATAGCAAACAACAATAATGTCAACAACAACAACCCACCTAAGTGGATGCACTCACTAGGTTCGTAAAACTGAGGCCTGCAAAATTCTCAAGCGCACCTAAGCATATGATTGCACTTGATTGGCTGCGCTCACTGAATAACGACTTAGTAATAGTTGGATGCATAGACGAAGAGAAAACGATATTTTCTACTCACTTACTTGAAGGACAAGTATATACTTGGTGGGATACTTTCTAGACTATCCACCCCATTGATACAGTAACTTGCGATATATTCGAGGAAGGATTTAAGATAAATCGTATCTCGTCTAGAGTTCTGATCCTAAAGAGAAAGGAATTTCATGACCTACGCCAGCACAATCGCACAGTGTCGGAGTACACAAAAGAATTCATCAATTTGTATCGCTATGCTCCGGATGATGTTGACACTGATGAGAAAAGGGAAGAGATATTTCTCGATGGACTGAGTGATGAGCTCTCTGTTCAGTTATTAGTAGTTTACACTCCCACTTTCCAAGATTTAATGGACAAAGCTAGGATTCTTGAAGGGAAACAAAGGCAAGTTGAGAAGCACATGAGGAAGCACAACAACAACTGCACATCAGGATCACGTCAGAAGATCTGTACCTTCCATAATGGGAATGGAAATCTAAACATCACATGCATGAGGGAAACAGACATAACCACTATGGAGGCAATGGGAACAACCATCATGGGGGAATGAACATGACCATCATGATCACAAGGATCACAAAAACAACAATGGAGTTACCAATAGTAATGGGAATAGTAAATACAATGATGGAAGTAATAGCCATGACCATCGGAACATGTCCAAAAAGAGGGATATAAGCTAGCTATAGTGCTACAATTGCAAGGAACTAGGGCACTATGCATCAGACTGCCCTGAGAAGAAAAATAAGAAGGCTGAGAAGAAGAAGAATGCTAGAAAATCTAATGGGAACAAGCCCAATCCATTCTAGAAGGACAATGTGAACCACCTCAACATTGACAACCTCAACATTGGAGGAGTCGTTGAAGAGCTGTATGATGATAGTAAGATATAGTCAACCCCTCTCCAACATTCATGCCTCTCAATACCATGCATCTCAACCAATCATATCAAAAGCAGAAGAAGATGAATTGGTAGCAACTTTTATATGCCAAGAATCTCACATATTGCAAGTGAACACCCAAGAAGCAACCTAGATAGTTTCCTTTTAAGGGTGGTAGCACCCTGGTGTATCTTGAACCTATTTCTTTCTATCCTTTTCAAATCTTGGGACGAGATTTCTTTTAAGGGTGGTAGTCTGTAACATACCAGGATTCCATGATGAGGACATCCCTATTGACTTGTTATCTCCAACTCCTAATGAAGTTGTCTATATTGCAGCCAAGACGAAGTCCAATGAGATCGGGATATGACCCATTACTCGAGCTCGTGCCAAGCTACTTGAACAACATGTAAATGCACTCCTAAATGAATTTGGTGTTTTAACTGATGAGAATTTTATACTACCTAAGTCTATGCACTTTAGTAGGATCAGGTTTGTTGAGGAAGCAAGCATGGCACGGGGAGGATAAGGGCTCGTGTCAGAGGAGCCCGGTGTGATGATCATCAAAGGATACGCGAGGGAGGAGCAGGTGGTAGGCGCATGGGACGAGGAGGAGATCATCAAGAAGGACACCAAGGTTCCTTCAAAGACCGGAGTGTCCGATAGAACCCGGACAATCCGGCCTACCCCGAGATGCTCCAAGGTGGCATCCAATCAGTATATCAAATCGGAAGCCACCAATCGTCGGCAGAACAACCGCCACATAGAAGACCTGGAAGTGCGTCGCCAGCGAGAATAGGATCGGCTAAGAATGCCACCCCAAGCCGTCCGGCTAGTAACGGCGGGCGAAGAGATGATCCGGACCGTCCTGAATCTAGTAGGGACAGGGCCCGAAGAAACCAACCTCGGAGTCAGCATAATGAGGCTCCACCACCACCACCGCGTAACCCAGCCGAAGACAATCCACTAGGGCCACCATCACCTCCAGACAACGACCATGAAGGGTCTCATCGCAGCCATGGAAGCCGAAGAGGTGGAGGTGGCAATGGCGAAAGGAGAAGCAGAAATCTAACTCGGCTGCACAGAAGCCGCGAGCCTCCAAAGCGCAGATCTCTCTCGCCAAACGACGCTCTCCATCGCATTGAGTCAAACATAGAGGCGTGGCGGTACGAGGAAGAGGACGTGTACGTGGGACCCAAGTGCTTTGGCCCACGCATCTGTTGAACCAAGTTTCTGGTTGATTTTGGTATTGCCAAACACATCCAACCCTGTGATGGCGCAGCTCGACCAGATACTTGGCTTCAAGATTTTTTCCAGGCTTGCTGCATCGCCAAAGGAGGAAACAGCCTGGTCGCAATCCGATATCTCCCGCTTATGCTAAGGAAGACGGCTCGATCATGCCTCAATGAACTGCTAGAGAATTCAATTCATAACTGGTATGATATGCAAAGTGCGTTCTTTTCAAACTTCGAGGGAACATACAGGAGGACCTGCACAGTCGGAGACTTGCAGTGTTTCACTAAGAGACCCAAAGAAACCTGTCAAGAATACCTCGGACGCTAGATCGACACGAAAAACTCCTATGAGGGAGTACATGAGCAAACTGCGATTGAAGCTTTCATTGCAGGACTCCTAGTCGGACTTTTGCGTCACATGTTGAAGCGTGTCCACATCACGGATTTGGGAGAGATGATAGAGACAGCGAGCAAATATGCTGACGCCAATGACGATTCAGAAGGACTGCTGAATATTCTGGCCAATCTGAATGCAGCCAAGCAGCAGAAGCAACATACTCTAAAGCGCAAGAACACCTCGGAAGATAATCTGGCTCCGGACAACGCAGCAGTTAATGCAACATTCGGATCCAGATGACGAGGAGGGCGCGGAGGCGGCCGGGGACGAGGTCGCGGAACTTCCCGAATCCAGGGCAGAGGAGATCAGCAACCTGTAAGAACTTATACCTGGGCCAACATTGCTAGGGTTAACCCCTTCTAATAGTTTTCAACTCAATGAAGAGCAAATCTAAGCATGGTTCCTTTATACAAAATCAACACTTTGACATCATCCAATTGATCATGATTTTGGAACCTAGTTTTCTCTTAAAATCATCTTCTCTTGTAATCTAGTCTAAAACCCTAAATCTGTCAAAATGACCAAGCCTGGATATGTTATCATCATCACCTCTTTGAATCCTTGCATTCCTCAACCCTTATACCTTTTTGTAAATGCACTTAAACCATATTGTAAAACATCCTAAGGACTACCAAGTCCCACCCTTATCCTTGGCTAGATAATCATTTCTGCAAATCTAGTCAACATGCCTACTTTGACAGAAGCTCACTTCCCCGTTTTATATTCATTTGACCAACTCTTTGCATGGTTATGATATACTAACCATTTCTACCAAATCACACTTCCCTTGTTTCCATTGGAGATTTTGTAATAGCCCAAGTTTGTATATATGTAAGTAGCACCTAAGCATTGCATGCATCTGCTTAAGTCAATAAAATGTTTGCATGTGATCAAGTGTGTGAATCAAAGTACAATCACAAAACCCTAAACCCTAGCCCTTTTCCCCTCTCTTTGAAACCACATTCAAGTGGTTTTGAAAATATTTGAAAAATCCAAAATATTTGGAGCCAAATTAGACTAAAAGGGCCCCACAATGTTTTATATATTTCATAAAAGTATATGGTATATTTTTAATACCCAAAACAGATTTGAAATTGAAAATAGAAACAAATAAATATAAAACATAAAAGGGAAATATTTCTGCAAGAAAACTGTTTCCTAAACCTATCTGGGCTGTGGCCCAACTCTCCTCCCCCCTTCCTGCCTCTCGCAAGCAGCAGCCAGCGGCCCACCGAAGCCTATCCAGGTCCGACACCGCTTTGTCCACGCAATCCCTGTCGTCAAGCTCGGGAACCACCTGCGTGTCGCCGTGCCGCTGCTCGCCGGTGTCAAGATCCTCGCGCCGCTCCGGACGAGGATAAGGAGCTCCCCCGCACGACTCTCTCTCCCCAGACCTCATCCTCCCCTCGCGCACTCTCTCTCCTTCTCTGGACCACGCCAGCTCGTACCCTAGCCCACCATGGCCGCCGGCTAGCCGCCGTTGCCGGCCTCCCCGAGCCCATCCGACACCGCCACGAGCTCCGCCTCGATCCACTCTGTCCTCCTGCAGAAGGAATCGACGAAGGGCGCCATGATTCGTTGCCATCGACTGCTTCTTTCCCGACCCCGATGTGCTCTGCCGCTCGCCTCGCTGTCGATTTCGTCCTCGCCTGGCTTCCTCGACCCTCCTCCAAGCATCGTGGTGAGCCCTCGGTGCTCAAGGCACCCTCTGCTTTCCCTCTAGCCTCTCGTAGCCGTCGCGCACCGTCGATCTGCATGCGTTGCCGCTGCCGCCCGTCGTTGACGAAGCTCCGGTGACCCTAGACCAGCGGCGCTGCCACCCACGTGTTCGCCTCGCCCAGATGATTCGAACGCCCCCTCTCGCGTGTCCAGGCGCGCTCTGGATCGCCGCCGGCGACCACCGTCTGGCGGCTCCGCCATGCGTGACGTGGCGCTGACGCCAGGCTTGCGTGGCTTGTTGAGGTGGCTTTGGGCCCAGCAGTCAGTGGTTGGGTCTAGCGTCTGCATCGGTGAGAAAAGTTAGGGATAGGACCCTGACGTCATCATGATGCAATATTTTATTTTCCTTTTAATAAATGTTTTCTAGAATATAAATAAATACTTGTGGGCCACCCCTGTCAGCATTTTAACAATTTCAATAAATGTTTTCAGAAACGAATAAAACTATGACATGTGGGCCCAAGTTGGAAAATAATTTAAATACTCCAAAAATGATTTAAAATTAATTAAAAGTTGAGAAATTCATAACTAATTCATTTTAAATCAGAAAAATACAAATAATATATCAAAATGTTTAGAAAAATGAGTTCTATCTAATTACAATATAATCATGCATTGTTAAGCAACTTTTATGACAAGTTTAATTAGAAGAACCAATTGAGCCCCACAGGTGATTTCGAGGATCCCCCTATTCTAGGGTTTGGACCTCTCGGACCCCGATTAAAGTGACCAACCATGCCTTAGGGTTTCATTTCAAAACTATTTACTTGTCATATCATCCATATTGATTGCGCATTGCATTATGCCATGTCTTGATTGTCGCTTTCCTTTCCGGTATTGGTCCTTTGCGATAGGATCCGAGCCCAAGGCTGAAGTCAACAACACCGAAGATCCATACCTGTCTATTAACAGACAAGGCAAGCGTAGCCTCTCATTCTGAACCTACTTTTACAAAGTATATTACTTTCTCGCTATGATGCACACGATTCCAATGTGGTCTTTTGTTAGTAGTTAGTGTTACCTATCTGCTGCATAGTTTCCCTGTTGTAGCTTTATACTTCTGATCCACTGCTCCTAGCATACCTAGGTCTTGCATCTGAGCGTTGCTACAGCTTGTGAGATGGACAGCTTAGCCATGCATAGTATCAATGTCTGATCTATCCGAACGATGAATCAGAGGTGCCGGAGAATCTAGAAAGGTAGGATGTGGTGACATCATCGAAGGAGTTAACTAATCATGCTAAGGCTTGTATGGGAGGCCATGTTGGGTGTGGTTTTTGTAGTCCCATGCTCGCCACCGTTAGGACCCAAGTTCTTGCCTCTTGAACCAAGACAAGCGTACAACCACACGGGACCTGGAAAACCCCACGAGCAACTAACTTCCCTAGTAGATTCCATGAGTCACATAGTTCGGGTTTTCCATCTAGCATACGCATTGAAAACATTTTCGAAAGAGGAGGTGATGGAGGTGCATCATAATAGGTAGGGCGCGTGGCCGCAGTTGCTTGGGGTCGATGGAGATCCTGGTGAACCAACCTCGCCTCACATCTTGAGGGACCGGCTTTGGGACTTGACCCGTTACGGCGGAACCATCCCTAGGGCGTGACTCATGGTCTCAGCGAAATCAAGGTAAAGGTCGTGGTCAACCACCCTCTGCTGGCCTTCCAAGGAAAAGGGCTAATAATTTGGAATTAAGAGTCGGTAGGTACGTGTGGGTAAAGTTGTACACCCCTGAAGGGTATTAATCTTTTCAAAAAGTCGTGTTCATGGTTATGAACGACTTGGGAACAGACATGATGATCATAGAGAACTTTAACCACTATAAAACTTGCTGATCCACGTGTTCTTAAGGTTGCTTCCTCTGGGTTGAGGGGGTGATCCTAGATAGGAGGTTCTGATGAAGCTGGTGGTTATTGAGATGTGATGAACAAGATGAAGAAGTCGCTATCTTATCCATTTTAAAAGATTCTGAGTAGACGAGCCTCTTCTCTCTCTTGTTTACAAATAAAGATTGCTTTCCGCAAAAGTAAATCCAGAGAAAGCCTTTCTAGCTAGAGCATGTAGATACTAGGTTATCTAAGTCTTCAAGAGTACATTCTCGTACTCAGCCTTGCGCCATTGTTGTTTTTCTATAGAGGATCTGGTTGCAACTGAAGGTGGCTTCTACGTTGACTTCGACGAGTAGTTGGGGGTCCCAGGTAGCAGCCTGAGGACTATGGGATGGACGTTGCTTTTTCTTATGGTCTCTTAGGCCCTTTTCTAAATTGTTGTGTAGAACAACATAATTTGCTTTCGCTGTGTGATGTAATGTTGGGTCTTTGACCTCTTGTTTGTAATAACTCAAATATCTTACTCTGTTAAGAGTTTAAACTTATGTTGTTGAATCCCTATGTTCTGTAATGTTACTGAATCATACTATGATCTTCCGTGTTTGGAGTTGAACTTATCTTAGATGATGATCTGAGGTTAGTTTAACCCTAATCCCGGGGGGTGCTACATATTTGTTCTTCTTAAAAACCCACATGTTTTATGAGGCTTCATAAGAATCTGTTATGGCAGCCTTGTTTTCAATAAAGTTTGCCACCCCTCCTATACCACCTCAAATACAAACAAGCCCAACTCTTATTGCCTTGATCTTCTACATAACTTGGTCTATCCATCCACCTACCACTTGAATCAAGGTGACTCTTAGCTCCCTAAACCAAGTTTAAGTGGTATAAAAACATTAGTGCCCTAGATCCTCAAATCCATGTTTTCTTTCAAATTCCATTTGCCATCACCCAAGGTTCCAAATGATGGATGCACCTTGTGTACATCATCTACCTTGGATATAAATGAATTATAAAATATTATCTCTCATTAATATGGCCACAAACCTTTTTTTCTTTTAATGAACAAAACCATCAAAACTCCCTCCATAAAAGAAAGTTTTGTTTTTTCCAAAAGACTTCTCCAACTTAGGTTACTTTGGATGCCTATATAACATATCCTATCTTACCATATTAAAAATAAGTATTTTTGAGATGCTTTATTATTTCTTTTCGCCCTTTTCCTTAAATGGCAGAAACAAGAAATAATGTCTTCAAAATACTTTTCCTTCCCAATAAATTCTAGGAAAATTCACCAAGGTGTAATTTGGTATTTAGGACCATCCCACATAAAAAACGAACCTTATCCATTGTAAAAATATCAAATGAGCTTGTAGAAACCATTTCTTCACTATTTGAAGAATTGCTTTATAGTGGACCAAAATATCTCCAATAATTCTTGGATGTGTAACTTGATCACACCAATCTACCAGCACCTTTGACTCATCTTGCCAAGATCAAATTTCAAAGGTTTCTTCAAGAGCATCAAGATGCCAATTATGGATAAATTGCAACCTTAGGGAAAATACTCCACCAAACCCTCACTAACCCCATACCTGATCATCCAGCACCAAGACCCATCTATGGTCGCCCCTCTACTATTGCAGCTGCCCTCCTCTTGTCCTTTGCTCTTGGAGAGTGTGAGAGAGTGAGTGGTAATGCTTTTTTAAAAACCCATAGGGAGTAAAGGCAGCATCAGCCCCCAATGCTCCCTCTCACCTCCTGCACGACCACGCCACCTCCTAGCACCGCCTAGGTCAACCAATAACTGCCCAACACCCTCCACAGACATGGTCCATACATGACCCTCACCCCTCTTGTTACTATGACAGAGGCCACCCCACGCCTCTCTGCCTCTCATTTGCTTCCCCACACTCTTACCAACCACTCCTGAGTCCCCCATCGTCTCCCCTGCTTTGCCCTACTCGTAGGAAAAGGAAGATGGCCCTTCGGCCATTGCCAAGAAGATGAGCAAGAACTCGTATCCCTTGCTCCCCTCCTTATGCATGTCACACTACTGGAATCACCTCATCCTCCTCTGTCTAACCATGTACCCCTTTTCGACATGAATGCACCATAGGCCTCAACGTCGACGAGCACCGACGCAAGCTCCACGGGCGCTCGCACACGAGCTTAGTCCCGGCGTCGAATCTGAACCTGTCACCCCTCTCCGGTCTCATTGCAAACCACCACGTCATACTACAGGCTCGGGGTCGCCTCCCCTCCCTCTGGTGATCTCCCTCGCTGCCTCCCTCTCCTCTACTAGGGTTCATCCCCGTCACCGCCATTGAGAGGTAGACGGCAAGCCCTAGACGTTGATCTATATCTAATCTAGTGGCCAGGAGATCCCCATACCCTTTCATCCACACCACGGTCGACAGGCGGGACCAGCCCGTCGGGATTTGATTTCCCTCTTGTACGCTGCCTCCTCTAGTCGGGCCGACCATCCTTGGTGTTGGCCCATGACCACGCCAAGTTGGCCCAGTTCTCTTTTGTTTCCCTTTTTCTTTTAATCATTTTAATAGATCTAGAAAACTCGCTGATTAGGATTTTTTTTTTGGAATCTACGTGATTTAAATAGTGGCATGCTCTACATTGTTTTATCAAACATGCACACCTAGTACCCTATCAAAATAATAACTATGGTTTTATTAGAAATTAAAATACAAACAAGTCTCTAAATTACTCTAAACTTATTTTAGAGAGTTATATAACTACAAACAGGATGAAAATATCTTATTTACCTTGCATGTCACTTTGAACTCACCCTCATTTGCTTCCTAGATAGCCTATAGCAAAAATAACAAAACCAAGCCATTCTTTCCTTTAGGAAATTCTTGAGGTAAAAAAAGAAAAATTATTGACCTGATTCCAACTCTGAGAACTCACAAATACTCATAGCCTCCAAACTCTAGCAGCCCAGAATTTATTAAGTCCATATTTATTTACTGTGAATTAAACTAATTTGTACATGTTTAATTCACTAATAAAATCACTTTAGATGTTCTGTATATCCTAAAATAGTGATTCCAATTTCTACATAAATTTATTCCAAATACCTAGCATGTTTCCTCGGAATCATATCAAAAGTCCTGTAGTTTTAATCTGGTGAAAAAGACAAATACCCTCAAGAACTGAATTTGGGATTTTCCCAAGGGAATTCTGTTAAATATTTTTAAGTGATTCCAACTCTCGCTGAATTAGTCCATAAATCCCTACTTAACCCTAAGAGGAAATAATTTTCGGAACTACAGAACTTTTCTTGTGAATTATTTCCTAAAACTAGAGTTTTTATCACTAGAAAATTCATAATAAATCAAAGAAAATTGATAAAATAATGAAACCACTTTTGATGGCCTTGTTATTTCAAAATGTATCTCATGGTATCATTTTTGTATGCTGATACCATACATACCCAAGACTTATATCAAAACCCCTTCATTAGGTGGTATTTGACAATTAAATCATAAGGGAAATTCCACAAAGGCAATTATAGTAATTCCAAGTTCTTTGAAATAAGTATATCAAAACCTACTAAAGTTTGTAATGTGTTTTATGTTTTCTTGCTGATTTTCATTGGTGCTTTTATGCCTTGTGTTGATTGTGGCTTTGTTTGCTTTCATGTGTTATCCCTGACGACGATAGTTGCGATTATATTGAAGACCGAAGAAAATGGTTATTATCTTTGGTCATTATGGTTTTCTAAGAAGAAGTCCAGGGACATATTGCCATATTGATGATCACAGGCATTCCACCTTCTTGCTCATAATCCCTTGTCCTACTGTTTTACTTATGCATGTTTTACCTACTGTTTATAAAAGTGCATTGTTTTAAGATTTGATGAGCTATATCTGTTAGTGGATTGTCTCCTGCAAACCATTGCACCCTGGTACTACTAAGTACAACCCTTTGATGACACCTACTTGTCCCTAGTATGGTAGATGGTGTGAAACAACATACCCCTTTGGAGACCCCGTTTAGCTAAAACAAAACTATAGGACGTGAAGACCCTTGAAAAGATTTACAAAATGCGTGATGATAAAACTTTTGTGAGGTCTAACCTACCAAGACAAGTTTGAGAAAGAAAAAGGTTTTTGTTTTACAACTTAACGAAAGATGGAGGAAAATGGTTTACAAAAACGCACCCAGTTCTTTGTAGTTTTTCCAGAACAATTAACACGTGCAACCACATTACTCTGGAATGGGACAGGGCTGGTCTTGAAGTTTTCTACTCTGGTGTGGGAATACTCACAACTACTTATAAGGGATCAGCTCCCTCTAATTCTGGGATTCCTTTTTGAAAAGGGTCAACTATGGGATAGTCACTTGGAGGAATTCTGAACTCCCTTTAGGAGAAGTCGGGCCATACTATGAGCCCCTCATTGAAAGTGCCCCTTCTCGAGGAGTCAGAAGGCACTCCGGTTGGTCCGTGGATCCAGACATCCCGGTGTTGAGGGGAACAAATCATAGGGTAGGTCCTATACTAGAGTGGCATCCGGAGAGTCTTCGGTTACTAGACCCACGATTAGTAGGGATAAGGTCAGGGTACCGGCTTGGTGTGGGTAAAGTGTACAACCTCCGCGGAGTGTAAATCTATTCGAATAGCCGTATCCATGGTCATGGATGGTTGGGAAGGTTGCTATAGAGCGGTGCTGATTTTGATTTCAAAAAGGACTTCGAAAAAGCAAAGGCTGGGGAAATGTTTTGACCATGGGATGGTCGGAAAGGAAGGAAAGGAGCTTGGTCATGGGATGACCGGAAATAGATAATTAGGGTGATCCAATCCTAGTGTTTTTTTTAACTTTTCAAAAAGGCTTTCAAAATGTTCTACAAAAGATTTCAACAAAACCTTGTGGATGATATATCTACAAGAGAAACTATTTTTTAAAATAACCTCTTATGGAGCCCTCCTACTACCATAACCCTATTGCATATTACCTTTTTATTACTATTATCCTAAAGTGGTTTGCAAGTACATTCAAAGTACTCACTAGCATTGTCCTAGATATCAAGAAGAAGGTGAAGTTGACAAAATGCAAGCTAGGACGTTCTAAGAGTCAGCTTCCTATAGGTTAAGGAAGGGCTTGGGATCTACGTTTCAATAAAGTCTCATTGATGATGATCTGTGTATCCATAATGGCAAACAATGTATGAAATGAATCCTCTTAAGTAATGGATGTTTACTTTCATACTTCTCGGTTATGTGCCACGACAGACTGATCATGGGATCGTGGTGTATGCCTAAAATGGATTCTCGGAGGATTAATCCAGGGGCCCCACAATATGATTTACTGATTTTTGTCAATTTTTTCGAATAGTTATACTTTTTAGTTTAAAATCTGAGCTACTATCATTCCTTGAATCTAAGATGGAAGGTGGATCTTGGGGCAAGTCACCGTGAGACCAGGGTTCACCAAGTCACTTATGTAGCGTACATTTTTTCTCCCATTGTTTATGGTAAAATGAAAAAATTCAGATGTGGGCCTTTTTGTCCTCCCTAGTGACCTCTGAAAAAATGTTGTTCATCCCATTTACCCTATTCTAAGATGGTGAAGCATTTTGTGGTGTTTTCGTACTACTCTATTTGATTCCTTATGTTGTTTAGGTATTTTGTTGGCACACTCTTCTTTTAGGTAGTTTTTCAGATTCTAGCAGTTTACGAAATTTTGATGATAAATTTTCTTGTCAAATTATATGATGCATTATGGTGTTTACTTAATTTTTTTTAGGGTTGTGCCTTGTGCAGTTTAATTAATTCTAATGATGCACTTGTGCTATTTGCATAATCCTACCAGCTTCAATGGAAGAACATATGCAACAATTAATGACTTGCCAAGCGACGTAGTCGGTCAGATTCTTGTCAGGCTTCCTCCGCACCCATCCTGCATACTGAGGGCATCAGTCGCCCAAAAACATTGGATGTGCTTGGGAAGCAACAATTTCAAAAATCTTACCCTGTCACACAATAGAGGAATGCCATTACTTGGATTTTTCACCAACGGCTCCGAGTTCGCATGATTCATAACAGATCATAATTTTTACCAAGCCATATTCTAGAAGCTAAAAAACCTAGTGGAAGTACATAAATCCTTCAAACCATATGTACTCAGATGTCGCAATGGTAGGGTGCTACTTTATTGTCCGCAAGTTTCTAATATGATAATGGCCTAGGATCCAACTAGTGGAAGTGAAATAGTTGTACTAGAACCACCAATTTGGCAGAGACGTGAGTATGACAACGGGAAAATTCTCTATTCGAGAAACCATGGGAAATTGCGTTCAAACTATTGCAATAATTTATGGGTTGTTTGGATAGTAACCAATGGTAACCAAGCTGGTCCAGAGGTACTCATCAGAGATTGGAAAATGGGAGGACTGGATTGAACGTGCTGATATGTTGTCTAAGACTGATCACATGCCGACAACTCTCATAGGGGGCATTTTGTACTGGCCAACAATGAAGTACAGATATATAATTGCCTTCGACAACATGACAACAAAACTATGTTATATTGATTGCCCACATGGGACACATGATATTTCCAGACGCAATTTTTCATTGCTAAGGTGTATAATGGAGATGTTGCCCTTGTGTTTATAAGAGACTTCACTCTATGCACATGGTCCAGTGCAATATCATCAACAGGGAAATGGGAAGCTTGGGTGCGTCATATAAAGGTTGAGTTGGATACTCTCCTTGGCCTTGAGAAATCCTTTGCATCTGGTGGGAAAGATTCAGTAAGGTTACTCTGCGCATTTGAGGATAGAGAAATGGTGGTTATATGGGCGAAGGAGGGAGTATTCGAATTAGATCTCAACAACATGAAGTGTAAGAAGATCAAATCTGCTAAACATTTGTGTACTTTACATCCCTACTTAATGACACCTGGTTAGTGTAGTAATTCATGTGCAACCATTGCATATTTGTACACCTATGATTTTGTTGATCATTTCATTCATTTACGTTAGCAACTGACATGATTTGGAGTGCTAAATAAACACTAGTGGAAACAGGGCCTCCAGTCCTGGGCCGTAAGGGCCTCTAGTCCTGGTTTTAAAACCGGGACTAACTAAGCGAGACTAGAGGCCTAGGCATTAGTCCCGGGGAGGCACCAGCCAGGACAAATGGTTGTCCACGTGCCCGCCGCAGCGTGCTCCGGGTGCACCCCCACTTGTCCTGGTTGGTGTTAAGTACCGGGACTAGTGGTTCTCTGTCGCGGCAACATTTTGTGACCTTTCTCTGCCGCGGTAGAGCATTCATTTTATATTGCTTTATTTATTTCTTTTTCATTTCAACATAGTTTTTAAATATTTCTACGCCACCACATATTGTACACAAGTTTGTGCATATATAAGATAACTTGTATTACGATATCGAGCATACAAATATATACAATTTTGATAATTACATGGAGATCACAATTACCAGGACTAGATCCCATCTGTTTGATTACATGTAGATCATTAGCGCCTATTCACACTAAATTCTCCGCCATCGTATAGATCTCTTTGAAAATAAATCCCTCCAGCTCCTCCGCAATTCCTAGTACGCGTTGCTCTGGTAGGAGTTGATCCTGCATTCTCTCGAACTATACAAGAAAAAGGAGATCAATATGAATATCAATCATGATACCAAAAAATGATGGTATAAAATGATGGTGTGAATGTATTGCTTACGTCGACTCTATAATCTTTGTGCTCGGTGGTAAACGTGCGAATGAACTTGCAAACATAGAATACACATAGATTCGACCCCCGTGGCTGCCTCGGGCACTTTATGAGAATAGAATTCAATCAAAATACTAATCTAGCATAATTACTGTATTGAAACTAAAAGTAAAGAGATGCGTGGAGATATCATGTGCTACTTACCGAAACCGCCTTAAACGTCAGCTTCTTACTAAATACACTCGTAACCTCGTGCTTGAACCAGATCCAAATCCTGCGCCACCAAGAAAATGAATGAAGTAGTTATTCATTACATGATATCTTAGGAAATCAACGAAAGAGACCAATATAGCACAAAATTTACTTCTGGAGCATGTCCTGCATGCTTTGGAAATCTTCCAGGTTTCTCTTTGATGGGCCCATGGCATCAACTCTTCCCTTATCAAGTTGAATGTCTAGCAAAATCCAGTGGAAGCTGCAAACATTTATATATACATCAGTAACTCATCAATTACACTTAGCATCGATTAATCAAAAGTGGTTGTGTACAACAGAGTAAGACCCTCACTTGAAATTGTAAGGAAACAGTATGTGGTAACAGAAGTTTTGCTCCATTAGAAACGTTAGAGTGTTTTCCTCCGTCTCCTTGAGGTTTGACGTTAGCATGTTTATATGCACTTTATCTGGGTCAATGAACCCAACATTATAGATTCTTCTTCTTTTACATTCCTGGATCTTCATTCTTCATAATAATAGAGTAAAAAGGGATATAATAAGGATAATTACATGTACTAAACTGAACAACTCAAAAACTAAACATGTAGACAATGAATTCAACAACTTACAGAAAATAGGAGATGAGGATGGATTTGTCCAGGGCATCGAGATGATATAACTGGAACAGTTCTGGAAACTCAACATGGACCTCTTTGGGTCTGAAGTAGTACTCACGTGGGACTTTGGCTATGAGCATTATTCTCCCCTGCTTTATGACCGTCGAGTACCATGGATGGAGATTCTGCATTTGTGCTGGTAGTTCTTTCATCCTCTCTTTGGTAATCAAATCCTCACCTTCGACATATCTACGGGCTACAATAGCCTTGTGTAGAATGTTGTCTTGGGAGACTAATAATTCAGCAATACTAACTTTCATACTAGTCGCCAAGTCCGCAGCTGCTTCCATATCTAGTGGCTGGGGAAAATTTTCGGAAAACACCTTGAGGGGTGCGATCGTTTGTTTGGCCTTCTGTCCGAGAAGGGAAACGTCTGATCTTTTACTTCTTGCTGTTTTTCTCTCTCTTCCACCTGTACTTACTGACTTTTCCTACTTGCACTTGATTTGCTTGATTATCTCTTCATCACTTCTTTCTGAAGTGTGCAAATCATCTTGTGATTTTGTGTTCAGAAAATCATTTGCATATTCCTTTTGCTTATCGGTGTATACCGGAGTGGGATCGAGTTTCTTCTTCTGAAAATGCGCCACGACTTCGGCCTTTCCTATCACTGCATTTTCCACGTCAGTATGATCGTAAGGTCTGATGGGAAGATTCGTACTCACTGACGGAGCATGCTTCCGCTTATTTTCCTTAGCCAGCGGCGAAGACTGCTGAACCTGCGGCTGAGATCGAGATGGACTCGCGATGTGGTGGTCGTAGTCATCATGGGGTGTGTTTCTTGGAGGTGATGGAGGTGAAGGTGATCTGTGATGACTCGGAGGCGGTGTTGGCCTTGGGGCCGAGCCTGAAAACTTGATGTTGTTCTTGTCCATATAATGATACCACCTAGTACTTCTATGAGTGTCGTCTAACCTTCAGGTCTAGGGATGTCAAGCTCCATTGAGTCCCACCCTGTTATGATTTCATCCACCCCAACTTTAGCATTGCCAGCTGGAATCTCACGGCTATGATAGCGTGCGTCAGGTGGACAAGGTAAAGCAGATCCGATCGCCACCTTAAAGGATATGTTCTTTACCTTCTGATGGATCTCAGAAGATATCTTCTCCTTGATTCCATCCACGGGGTAGCCGGGACCGCCATCTATCTTACTCGCATTGTTAGACGGGACCTCCTATTCAGCCACGCTGCTTCTTCGCTAAGATGGGTTGGCGTTAATATCTAGTGGAGAATCTTGCTAGCATGCTACTCCTCTAAGTTCGTCGATCTGCTGCTGCTGTTTCTCAACTCTTGCTAGCAGATGGCTGAACTTGTCTCCCTCCGCCGCCTCCCGCCGCTTCTTTGCTCTTGCTCGGCTTCTATAAGTACCTTGGTCCTTAGGAAACCCAGTCTCCCACGCGAAACTATATTCAAGGCCTCGGACTCGTCCTCCATGTTCATCATTCCCGAGGACCAAGGTCAGCAAGTCTTTCTCTCTATCGGGATGGAACTTTTTTATCCCATCTTTAATCTCTTGCACCACATTTATCCATGCATTTCTGGGTACCCTAATCCCATCACTGCAAACAAGGTCCCCTTTAAGTTCGTCATACTTACTCCCATGCCCAAGGAACCAATTTCTTGGCCTCAAATCCCATTCTTCGCAACCAATGATCCCTTTATCAGACAACTCTTTATCTTTTGCATCCCACTTTGGCATGGCAGTCACATAGCCCCCTGGCCCCATGTTATGGTGATATTTATTCTTCACAACATTTATCTTGTTTTTTCTGACTTTTCCTTTGCAACTCCTGACTTCCTATACTCCACAAATGCATCCCAGTAATCCTACTACTTCACTAGATAGCCTTCGAATATTGGAGTTCTCTTGTCCTTCTGATACTTTAGCCATAATTATTTCTTCCAGTTCTTGAATAGTTCGTCCATCTTCTTAAGAGCAAACTTCTTTACTGCCTTCCTCAATGCAGCCATCTTGGTATCAGTCTCACATTCTGGCAGCTTGAAATGTGCCATGAGGTCATTAAAAAGACTCTCTTTGTACCTTTTGTCGATATACCGATTACTCCTCGCTTCCACCTCTTTGGTCTTATGCCACTCTCGAACGGTGATTGGGACGCAATCTCTAACAACAACTCCACATTGTTGTATAAATACATGTTTTTATTTTTTCGGTTCCAATGGTTTTCCCTATGCTGAGACCACTGTAATTTCAAAAATAGTACGGGCATCCAAATGTTTGGCTGGCCGCTCTTGGATTTTTTGCTCTATGTGGAGGCCTAAGAGAAGAAACATTCGTCAATATAATATGTATACAACTCAGTACATACAGCTACTCCCGGACATTTGGTGATCATCGGATATCATATATATACCTTGTCGGTCTTTGTTACGGGTCCATGGGCTTCTCCACCATTGGAGTTGTTGGCTTCTTACTCTCGTGGTTGATCTCCTTTTCCTCATTGGATGAGTTCAGATACCTCGAGGGAGATCCCTCACCGGATTGATCAGCATCGTGAATCATATCCTCGAGAATTTGTTCTAAAGCTAGGTCTCTACGGATTGGACTAGATGGATCCATAGTTTTTGCAAAATGCGAGATGCACACAATATTTATTTGAACATAAATTTTTTTTCTCATACAAAATATTTCTATACACATATATTTCTATACACTGGGGGCCGGTGCCGATGCCAGTTCCGGTGGTGCTGGCCACGGGAGAGGCGGGCGAATCCGCCTACCCGCGAGAACCACCAACCTAACCCTAACTCCAATCACCACCGAGCATGAACACCCTAACCCTAACTCCGGTTACATAGAGGGTCTTACAATATTACAATAAAATACTATTATATTACAATAAAAAACTTACAATATTATAATATACCTTAGACCCTAAAAACTTACAATATTATAATATACCTCATACCCTAAAAAACTTACAATATTATATTACAATAAAAATATATACACTAAAATAATCCTATAGTAATCATATATAATCATAATAATTTAAAATAATACCTAATACTAAAATAATCCTATACTTATCATAATCATATACTAAAATAATCCTAGATTATATATATACTAAATAATCCTATACTAATCATAATCATATACTAAAATAATCCTAGAATATATATATAATAAAATAATCTTATACTAATCATAATCATATACTAAACTAATCATAATCCTATACTAAAATAATCCTAGATTATATATATACTAAAATAATCCTATACTAATCATAATCATATAATAAAATAATCCTATATTAAATATATACTAAAATAATCCTATACCAACCTAATCATAATAGTATACAAAAAACACTAATTTAGCTAGCTAGATTTAGAGCAGGCCGAGAGGGGGCCGGTGGCGGGCAGTGGCGCAGCCGGCGGCGGTGGCCGGTGGCAGGGGAGATGGTGCCGGTGGCGGACGGTGGTGCGCGCTGGGCGCCATGGGAGGCAGGCACGAGTCGGGAGAGGAACGGGAAGGCGGGCGCGGTGGTGGCGGACGGCTCGGGCGGCTGGCGCGGAGGGCGGAGGCACGGAGGGAGGAGGTGTGGTGGCGGTTCATTGATCGATGCCGGAAAAATCGGGCAGCCTGGCGGCGGTGCTTCTTTGATTTGGCCTCCAAGTCCCGGTGCGTGGAACGCACCAGGAGATGATGCCTCCTTTTATATACCCCCCTCTAGTCCTGGTGCGTGGCACCAGCGGGTATTAAAGGGGGGCCTCTAGTCCCGGCTAGTGCCACGCACCGAGACTAGAGGTGGGCCGACTTTTTGTTACCCGCGCGCGCTGGGCACCCCTTTAGTCTCGTCTGGTTAGTTGGGACGGGACTAAAGGCCCAAATTTTCTTGTTGTTATTTTTTTCAAATTTTTGAATATATTGTTTAAAACATTTAAATTATACATTTTTTGCATACTTATGAATTTTATAAAACTTTCAACATGAAGATGTTTTCCCGATTCGTAGTTACCATGAAGATCTTATCTTCAAACACGTGTGGTCACATATTAGGGAGTGCCTCTATGACCAGTTTGTTGAAAATGCTGGAGAACTGGGCTCCGGCGGCATCTCCCTCAAACTGGCCGTAGTGGTGTCCCTTCTCTCGCACACCATCTTGCTGCTTGTAACTTCTCTATCTAGATCAATACGCCTAGGAGCTAACTAATTTGACATATTAGGGAGTGCCTCTATGACCAACTTAAGGGATATGCCGCAGGACTAGGCTCCGGCAGCATCTCCCTCAAGTTGGTCGTAGTAGTGTCCGTGCTCTCGCACACCACCTTGCAGCTCCATCAAACTGGTCGGAGGACTAGACTCACAAGGATGCCTATTTATAGTACAATCAGCATTATATTGTTGACACTCACGACATAATGTCGACACTCACCCCTATCATTAGTGCTGACCCATGTTTTGTCCAGGTTGGTGTCTCCAACCGGGACTAATGGTTCATCTTTAGTCCCAGTTGGAGACACCATCCGGGACAAGGTACAAGCCGCACGACATAATGTCAACACTCATCCCTATCATTAGTGTTGCCTGCCCCAGCCTGCCGCAATCCCTTCAGTCCCGGTTGGTTTCTCCAAACGGGACTAAAGATGAACCTTTCCAGCCATGTTTTCCTTTAAGTCTGGGACTAAAGATATTTCCCGCCATGTTTTCCCGCCCTTTACCTCTATTTATAAGCCGACTGTCATGGACACCCACACATACACACATTCCTCGCCGCCTACTTTAGGATGCCCATCCCGCATCCTCGTAGTCGACTCGGCGGAAACGATGGAGTACCAGGCTCTGCCGGGCATATCCGAGACTAGGCTCCGCCGGGCTGGCACTAGATGGTGCTACCTTTCGGGATGCATAGCTTGGTGAGGAATCTGGGTGTTGTCGTTGACCCAGAGCTTCTTTGGTGGAGGTCGCCTGGTGCAGGAAGGGTGCAGAGGGAGCCAGCCACCGACGATGTGGTACGGCGTCATGTGAGGAAGGAGGACGATCACGTCTGTCGCTATATGGCTGCGTTGGACACCAGGGTCAACGATACCTGGTGGATTCTTCAGGGATATCACCCGAGATATTCTCCTGTGATGGTTCCGTCTATTTGGGTTTTCATCTCCCGCGGCTCAGGCACTGGGAGTCGTCGTCCAGTTTGATTGAGCAAGATGTATTCGTTTCATGGCTTTCGGTCAAAATGAACAATGTTGCATGCATGTGAATCTGGGTAAAATGTTGGACTCACAATATGATTCATAATATGATAATACATAAAAGGTTTAATATATTACATAGATCACCAACATCCCTATCTAGTGATGTGGTTTACTTCTGTGTTGTAGCCATGGAGAATCTTCATCAATTAACAAGAGGCTTGGGTCAGTTTTCACTATCAAGGGCGGGATTTCATGAAACTTATTATAATCTTCCGACATATCTATTTTGTCATCCACTCCCATGATGTTTCTTTTCCCCTGAAAGAACTATTTGGATCTTTGGCTCATCAGATGATGTATTCTTCTGCTAATTTATTTTTCTCGGTTTCATAGACATGTCCTTCACATAGATAACCTGAGCCACATCATTGGCTAGGACGAGTTGTTCGTCCATGTACGCAAGATCGTTGAGATCCACTGTTGTCATGCCATACTTTTCTTCTATATGTACCCCGCCTCCTGTCATCTTGCCCCATTTGCACCGAAACAAAGGGACCTTAAAAGTAGGTCCATACTCAAGTTCCCATATCTCCTCTATGTACCCATAATATGTGTCCTACCCATTGTCATCTATTGCATCAAAGCGGACACCACTGTTTTGGTTGGTGCTCTTTTTATCTTCGGTGATTGTGTAAAATGTATTACCATTTATCTCGTACCCTGGGAAAGTACATATAGTCGAAGATGGTAACCTGGCCAACAAGTACAGCTGCTCTCCAACTGTGGTGTTCTTCATGAGATGTGTCTGCAACCAACTGGCGAAATTAGCCTCGTGTTCCACTTTAATCCAGGAGTCAGGTTTCCCCGGGTTTTTCGAGCATAGAATAATCTTGTGTTTCTCGATATACGGAGCCACCAAGGTGGAATTGTGTAGAACTGTGTAGTGTGCTTTACTGAAAGAATCCTCGTCCATACATACCGTTGCTTTCCTTCCTAGTGTGCCTTTTCCAGTCAGCCTCCCCTCATACCGAGATTTAGGAACACCAATCGGCTTAAGGCAGGAAGAAAGTCAACACAAAACTCAATGACCTCCTCTGTTCCATAGCCCTTGGAGATGCTTCCTTCTAGCCTAGCACGGTTATGAACAAATTTCTTTAAGACTCCCATGAACCTCTCGAAGGGCAACATATTGTGTAGAAACACAGGACCGAGAATTCTAATCTCTTTGACTAGGTGAACTAGGAGGTGCATCATAATATTGAAGAAGGATGGAGGGTACAACAACTCGAAGCTAACCAGACATTGGACCACATCAATTTGTAACCCTGATAGAGTTTCTTGATCGATTACCTTCTGATAAATTGCATTGAGGAATGCACATACCTTCACAATGGCCAGTCGAACATTTTTTGGTAGAATTCCCCTCAATGCAACCGGAGGCAATTGGATCATAAGCACGTGGCAGTCATTAGACTTTAGGTTTTGGAATTTCTTTATCTTTCATATTTACTATTCCCTTTATGTTAGACGAGAAGCCAGACGGGACCTTGATACTGAAAAGGACTTCAAAAAATATTTTGTTCTCTTCCTTGGTAAGAGCGTAGTTGGCAGGCCCTTGAAACTGCCCTGGATGCTTCAGTATCGTCCTTTATGATGTTGTTGGTCCTCACATGCTTCCGGTGTATCTTTTGACTTCCCATACAAGCCCAGGAAGCCTAGAATATTCACGCAAATATTCTTCGTCAGGTGCATCACGTTGATTGTAGAGCGGACCTCATGGACTTCCCAACAGGGTAGCTCCTAAAATATAGTTTTCTCCTTACACATGGGTGTGTGTCCGTCGGCGTCTTTCGGAACAGGTTGTCCTCCAGGACCCTTTCCAAATATTACATTTAAATTCTTGACCATACCAAATACATCAGCACCAGTACGGGGGTCAGGCTTCTTCCGGTGATTTTCCTCGCCATCGAAATGCTTGCCTTTTTTCCTTAAGGGATGTATGGGCGGAAGAAAACGACAATTGTACCGGTGCACATTCTTCCCTCATTTATCTAGATATATACTTTCAATCTCATCTAAATAGTGTGTGCATGCATTGTATCCCTTGTTCGTCTGTCCTGAGATGTTACTAGGAGCAGGCCAATCATTGAAGGTTACGGACAACAACGTTCATAGGTCGAATGGCTCCTATTTGTGCTCATCCCACACACGTAAACCTGGTTTGGCCACAACTTTAAAAGTTAATCAACTAATGGCCTTAGGTACACATCAATGTCGTTGCCGGGTTGCTTCGGGCCTTGGATGAGCACTGACATCATAATGAACTTCCGGTTCATGCACAACCAAGGAGTAAGGTTCTAGATACATAGAGTCACGGGCCAGGTGTTTTGACTGCAGCTCTGCTCCCTAAAAGGATTCATGCCATCTGTACTTAGACCAAACCATAACTTCCTTGCATCACCAGTAAAGTTTGGGAAGTCTCTCTCAATTTTTCTCCACTGCCGACCATCAGTGGGGTGCTGCAACATCCTGTCTTTCTTACGTTCTTCCATGTGCCATCGCAACAACTTTGCATGCTCTTTGTTTCTCAACAAATGTTTCAACCGTGGTATTATAGGAGCATACCACATCATGTTGGCAGGAACCCTCTTCCTGGGTGGCTCACCAGGGTCATCTTTTCTGATCTTATACCGCAATGAAGTGCATACTGTTCATTTATTCATATTCTCGTACATCTCGCTTCGGTAGAGGATGCAGTCATTAGGGCACACATGTATCTTCTGCACATCTAATCCTAGAGGGAAGACGAGCTTCTTTGCTTTGTACGTACTTTAGGGCAATTCGTTATTTCTTGGAAGCAATTTCTTCATTAGTACCAACAACTTTTCAAATCCCGAGTCAGTCACACCGGTCTCTGCCTTCCACTTCAGAAATTCCAGTGTGCTATCCAGCTTCTTCTGTCCATCTTCACCAGTTGGGTACAACAATTTGTTGTTGTCCTGTAACATCTGCTCGAACTGCAACCTCTCCTTTTCTGTATAGCTGTCTCACTTTGCATCAGAAATGACCCAACCAAGATCATCAACGGGCTCATCTGGTTCCCGTTCTTCACCTCCTTCTTATTCATTGTCTTCCATTGCGGTATCAGCATATTTGGGGAACATAGATCGGTAGGTGTCATCATCGTTCTCTTCTTCATCGTTGTCATCCATCACAACTCCTCTTTCTCCGTGCTTTGTCCAAACATTATAGCCGGCCATAAAACCAGACCGAAGCAGGTGGCTCTGAATGACTCTTGAGGAAGTGTGAGCCTTCTCATTCCTATAGTCAACACATGGACAACACATGAAACTATCCCGCCACTTGTTCGCCTCGGCCACAAGACGAAAAGAACGCACGCCTTCTCTGAAAGCGGCAGAGCGATGGTCATCATACATCCATGGATGGCTCATCTGTATCATACAAATATATATCAAACGCAATCACGATGCTAAAATTAGTACCGTGCAGTCTAAACGAGAAAATAGTTGCTAACCTTTTAGCACACTTGGAATCAAAGATGATAAAACTTAAGTGTGGCTCGGGCACCTCATATCATGTTTTTCTTGTGTGACCTAAAGTCGCATCGCTCTAACGGGAATTTCACCGAACAACTCTAATGCATATGAACAAAAAAAATAGCACAAACCCACCACCTCCCACCAGGAAAAAAATAGTTGAGAGAGGGAGGGGCTGTGGCATATATATAGGGTCGGACCACTAGTCCCAGTTTGAGATACAAACCGGGACTAAAGGGGGTGCCCGAAGTGAGCGGTAGGGCCCGGGCCCTTTAGTCCTGGTTTGTATCTCAAACCAGGACTAATGGCCCCTAACGAGTCGGTACCTATGGTGTCGTATGACCTGGGAGGCTCGGGGCCGTCTGGTCCACACCATTATTACCGGCCCCAGCCACAGCCGGGACTAATGGCCCGGATAAAAGGGCCATTTTATACTAGTGCAAAGAAATGAAGAGGAAGTACTGTCAGCAACCCAGTTTATTCAGACTACAACATCAAGGAGATGAAAATAACAATCGGATGAACAAGCAAGGCTAGTTTGGGAAAGCATGTGTTAGCCCAGGTTGTGTTATTTGGATCTGAAGTCTGATGTTTGTTTGTTTGTTTGTTTTAGTAGCTTATGGAACTGTGGCAAAAAAAATTTGTGTAGCAGTCAGAGAGCTGCAGGGGCTAGAATGTTAGGGTGTGTTCATTTCTGGAACCAAGTGGAATGGTTCCATCCTTGTGTTTGGTTTGGATAAGGAGGAACGAAATGGTTATGTTTTTGTTCGGTTGGGGGAATTGGAGAGCAGAACAGAACGAGGTTAAAGTTAATTTTTTATCTCAATATCATAATTAACGGTGTCAAATGGCATTTTTATCTCAAAATATAAATTAACAGCGCCTAATAACATTATTTATTCTCAAAATTGTAATTAACATTATTTTTGTTCGGTTGAGGAAATTTGGAGATCGGAATAAAACGAGGTTAAACTTAATATTTTATATCAAAATCATAATTAATAGTGGAAAATGGTCTTTTTAATCTCAAAATCGTAATTAACATCTTCTAATTATTTTTCGGCTAGATTATTGGACTGGTTCGTAATTAACAGTGGCTAATTAACAGTTGTTCCACCACATTCCATCGAATGGGTGGAATGGGTGCATTCTGCATATGGGGGAAATATTCCCTTCCGAGGAACCACTCGGTTCTGTTCCATTTCACAACCGAACACAAGAATTGGATATAGGTGCGGAATGGTTCCGTTCCATTCCACTTGGTTCCGGAACTGAACACACCCATCGTGTTGTATGCTTATTTTGGAGGCCTATGCGTGTCTCACGAAACATTGTTTCTCTCTATATAGTACTATATGTGTGATGAAACCTTGTTTTATGTGATTTTCATATACTCGTGTAGATGGTTTTAATGTTTTGATAGTATGTAGTAGTATTTGTTTTGCAATGGGCTTTTTATTTGATCTAAATTAGTAATACCATTTGGTTAGTGCTTCCTGTAGAAGAGTCTGTGCTGACACCTAAATAATTAGTAGACCTTGGTGTCCCACCATTTTCACATGCGCTTATGATAAACGGAACTATATTCTTGAATCAAAACTGCTTCATACATTTATTTGTTGCCCCGACTTGGATTCCTGAAATAGAGAGAATGGCCTGTTTTTTTAAATTATACTTTGGACAATCTCCAAATTCAAAATTACAGTCGGCCATTTCTGCTTATATCAGGGAGTTTTTCATCCCCCTAGCCCTCTCATGGAGAAGACCGTGTAGACCTCCAAAACTCCTACGTGCTAGCTTATGAGAGTTAGGAACCGTGGGTGAGGTAACTTAATGGCTCCACCGGGTGGCAAGTTCTAAGCTCGAAGATTTCCATTCCTGCCTGCTTTCGGCAGCTAGATGGGTAGCTCCTCGTGAGACGCCCGTAAGCCTCTCGAGGATAAAACCGTCGGCCAAATGCTGGTCCTGCTGGCCTCTCAAGGAGGGAGCCAACGACTGGCATGACGATTTTTGTTTTTTAAAGGAAAGGAACCATGGGTGAGGTAACTTATAGCCACCATTAGACTATAAGTTCAGAGCTCAAAACTTTAGGTCCTGGAGAGCTTCGGCCGCGGAGGAGCAGTGCCTCACGAGCCATCAGGAACCGTGGGTGAGGTAACTTGCGGCCGAGGAACGGGTTGTAAGTTCAGATCTCAACGCTTTAAGTCCTAAAGATTTGGGCTTCCGGAGGGAAGTGCCTCACGAGATGCCAGGAACCATGGGTGAGGAAAATTGCGGCCAAAGAATGGGCCATAAGTTCAAAGATCGATGCTTTAGGTCTTGGAGATTTGGGCTGCCGAAGGGAAGTGCCTGAAGAGCCACCCATAGGCCTCTCGAGGAGAGTACCATGGGGCATGTGCTCGCCTGTGATCCTCCCGAGGGAGCATCATGGGTATCACATGTTCTCACGGTCCTGACCAAGGACGAATGTGCCCTACCCAGGTCGTGCCTCTAGTGCTGGCCTATTTCATTTATACACCATGCGAGGTTCTCAAGCACCGGGAACCGTGGGTGAGGTGATTTATACCTAGAGCAACTCCGCAAGTTCAGCGCTCGACACTTTAGATCCCTGGCATTGACGGGGGCAGTCCAGCGATGGGCACCGTCCCAGCCCAGCCTCGTATGATGGATACACAAGGATATAGCTAACACGTGGGAACAAAGGAACATCTAGCAGAAGGAATCTATTTGCAAGAAAAGGAGGCAGAAATTGTCGACAACTGTGGGGGTTCCTTTCCTCAAGGACCTGACCCCTAGGGGTGAAAAACATCGCCCAGAACAAAAAAGTGGGGACTTAGAGTCACCTTGGGAGGGCTTCTGTGACCTCAGGGGCGCAAGGGCTTTCCTAGGTCCCTCGCAAGAGCTATGGGTCTACAACACTACGGCACCGAGCCCTAATGCGCTTGTTGCTTAGTTCACGGCTCCTATTTTTGTTGTACTCCTCTCTTACCTCCCTGATCTTGACACACTCATTGGTTTCGTGGCCTTGCCTCTGGTGTAATACGCACTATGGGTGCTGATCGGCCACGTCGCTTGCTCCATTCCTTGGGGGATGATTTTTGGCAGATTTCCGGGTTAGCTGGCTGGTGCTTCCTTCCGACTCCATGGTCACATCTATTGGCCCATCCTTGTTGTGGGTGAACAGGTTTCCCGCCTCTGCCTTGGCACAATTATCAGCCACCGTGAAGAGCTTGGAAACCGTTGAAAGGTTCTCTCCGTGGGGACCAATCTTGTCAAGCACCCGGGCATCGGTGAACCCTTTAGAGAAAGCCGCGATGACCTCTGTGTTAGAGGCATTGCTGAATCTGATGAGAGTTTGGTCAAAAGATATATGCGTAACGTCTCGTCGGGGCCCTGGCGCACCTTCCCGAGGTCTTTGCAGGAGCACATTGGTTTGTCCGTGTCTCCGAACTTGACGATGAAGAGATCGCAGAGCTCAAACCACGATCCAATGGATCCTTCGGGGAGGTTCAAGAGTCAAGTGCAAGCCTCCCCCCGAGGCCCATGGGGAACCAGTTGGCGAGGACGCGTTTGTCGCCTCCCGTCGCCTTGATAGTCGTAGTCTAGAGTTGTAGGAACTCTATGGGGTTGGTGGTGTCGTCATAGCGTGGTGGTAACTCTGGCTTGAACTTGGCCGGCCACACCACCCTGCGGAGGTGCTCGAAAAGAGGACAGCTAAAGCTACAGGTCTCCATGCCGCCAGCGAGGGCTGCCTTGTTTTGGAGACCTGTTGTCAATATGTCCTGGAGATTCTAGGTTTTACGACCTTGACGCATTGCCAGGGTTACCTGCATGTCCTCCACGGAAAGGGTGACCTCGGCCCGTCTTTGGATCTTCCTAGGGTACGCAGCAGCTGGACGCTCTACGCCCGCCGAGCCTCGGGCCCAACATGGAGAGGAGATGGGGGTGCCTTGAGCTATTTCGCCCTACCATGCTTCAATCGCCCTAGGGATGTCCCAGAAAACATCCATTAGGGATGCGAGGCGGGACTACCACTCCTCCCGCACGTCCTTGGTGGGCGAGTAGCGGAGAATCTCCTTCGCAATGAGACGATTTGTCTCCTGGGTGAGTTGGGCGCGGCATGCTGACGGCTGCGAAATATAGACATCCACGTCCGCATTTAAACTAGATATTATTCATATATTTGAGGAAATATCTCTTTATTTCCTGCCACTAATGCCTAATGATCAAAGGGGTATGCAATCCTTTCTTACTATTTTTGCATGCGCAGATAATAATGTATGATGATGGGAATCACTACATAAATGTGAAAGATAAGATATTTAGAACACGCCAAAGAAATAGGCAAGTTGCACGTTGAGTGTGTAGCAAGTATCATGTATGATGACATGTAAGGTTAGCCCGGGCCGCTTCATCCCACCATCTCGCTAGATGCAAAGTACACGAAAAGCAAGCGACAACAAGAGCATCAATGCCCACAAAACCATTATGTTCTACTTGTGCAATAGCTTTACGCATAGATTCGGCTTTGATACCACTGTAGGGTTCATTGCATGGAAAACAAAAAGTTTCTATCGCAACAACGAATAAAACCAAGATACAATCTATGGCAAAGCCAAGATCTAATCCATGAGATAGGTGCAACGAGATTGGAGAGAACTAACCCTCGAAGATCCAAAGGGTTTAACAAGATCGGATCTCGTGGTTGGTATAGTCGATCACTTACCGACCTCAAGATTGTGATGACGATCCTTCTGGTGCCGCGTTCCGGTAGTGCTTCCGCACAGGGTCACACGTACAGAGTTGATGAAGACCTTCCTCTCCCCGTTCCAGCAGGAAGTGGAGGTAGTAGATTCCCACGGAATCCTAGTAGCACGACGTCGTGGTGGTGGTGGATGAGAGAATCCTGCAGGGCTTCGCCTAAGCCGGAGCAGGAGGGAGGAGGAGGGAGGGAGGTGGCGGCTAGGGTTGGGAGAGAGGGCAGGGGTGGTGCCCTCCCCTCCCCTCTTTATATAGAGGGGGGTGCGGATAGGGTTCCCAGCCACTTGGTCGACTCCTTCTCCAACTGGCAGCCCAAGAGGGAGAGGGGAAAACTTGCCCCTCAAGTTTTCCCTTCTCTCCCTGTTAGGGTTTTGCCCCTTTCCTTGTGCTAGTCGGTTGGGCCCTTTGGGTCATGGTGCGGATATGCCATGGCCCCTGCAGCATACCTTAGGCCCATGTGGCCCCTCCCGGGGCGGTGTGCCCACTCGTGCCCCCATAGAACATTCTAGAAGCTTCCAATCAAAACACTGAAAACATTTCCGAACCCTGGAAAATGACTTGCCTTACATGAATTTTATTCTCCAGACAATTCCGGATCTCCTTGTGATGTCCTGGATCCAATCCGAGACTCCGAACAACATTCGATATCCAACTCATATTCGATATCCACTTAAACAACATCAAACCTTAAGTGTGTCACCCTACGGTTCGCAAACTATGCAGACATGATCGAGACAGCTCTCCGGAGAAGGTGGGGAAGGCGGACCAGCTAGAGGAAGCAGGGGACAGTGAGGATGCGCTACATTGGCAGAGTGCGTCGGTGGGTGTAGGCGTGGCGGCGATGGTGGGAGTGCGGCTGTGACAGGGGGAGTGTTGCGGCATCGATGTGTGCGAGGGGTGAGCTGGGGTTGTGGGTGGCGATGGATTTGGGGATCTCGGGCTTTCTGACTTAGCGATTTTGCTCCATCGCGCCACTGGGCCTTTTTCACACGCCAAAATTTCGATCACAGCGCCAATATTTTGCCACCCCGCGCATTAACTTTTGGCTCACTGTGCAAATTTCTTTACCGGCGGTCCAGGTTTCTCTGGTGTATCTATTCCAGCAGTTTACTCGCCCAGGCACTTGTCGGCAGTTAATTGCCGCTGATTCAACGCCTTTAGCAGTAGGTCAGTTGCCATCCTGCTTCTATCCCGACAGCAAACTTTTCCCGGCAGTTGTTTGCCTCCATGCTTGGTCCATCATGTAGTGTCGTATCAATAACCAATAGCTGGACCTGGAGATCCACAATGGCTCCCAAATATTAAATGATGACTTCGTGATCGAATGAAACATTAACATACAAAACCGATTCCCTTTGTCGCGTGATACTTTACTTACCCGAGGTTCGATCGCAGGCATCTCCATACCTAGTTCAACCTCGTTACCGATAAGTACTATTTACTCGTTCCATGATATGACATCCCTTGTGACCTAGTCACATTCTTGCAAGAAAAATGGATGATATTCCACTGAGAGGGCCCAGAGTATATCTATCTTCCATATGGATGGACAAATGCCACTCTTGATCCATGCGCTTCATCACATACTTTTAGAATACTCAATGGCACCTTTATAACTAACCAGTTACGGAAGTGGCATTTGATGCCATCAAAGTACTCATCTGGTGACGTTGATTAACATGCATGGTCGATGGATTACATTACTATGTATCTGAAATCTTGTAGCAAAACGAACTTAATGACTATATTATGCTATGCTTACTATGGGTGTGTGTCCATCACATCATTCTCCTAATTATATGATGTTGTTATTGATAACATTCAATGTACATGATCAGGAAACCATGATAATCTATTAGTCAACAAGAGGCTTACTAGGGACTCTTTTATGCTTAGAAAACACACAAGTATTAATGTTTCCGGTTAATACAATTATAATATGGGATGTAAACATTTGTCATAAACACAAAGATATAATAATAACCACTTTATTATTGCCTCTTGAGAATATTTCCAACAAAGACGGTGCACGGGAGACGCCGCTTGTGTGGAGCTTTTCTAGCCGGTGACCTAGACTGACGCATGGCGGGCTTCACTCAATAGCTCGCGAGGATTTTTCATGTGTTTCTGGGGGTGAATCCCCTGCCCTCTCGAAAGACTTTGGGACCTTCGGTCGTAGGTTGTTCTTGCGTTTTTCCACGTCTTTTTGTTCCAACGGATTGGCGAGCCCTTGCGAGCCGCGAGAAGCTCCAATGTGTGCCCTCGTGGAGGAATCCGACTCTAGCCTATGGGATTAGCATTTTGATTGGCGTTCCAGGCACGTGAGGCCCGCGTGTACTATTATTCCTTGGTCATGGGGGTGACCACGCGGGTCACCTTTCGAGGAAAGGGGAGCGAGCTCTAGCATTTTCTATAGCCGCCGGCGTATAGGCTTGCAGCCAGGGTTGCCTCGTGAGGTCCTCTATAGCTCTCGTGGGGGAGTACTATAGGGCTAGCGCTTGGTTGTAGGTGAGGCGACTCAACGTTAGTACTTTTCAGGTCTCAAGTAGTGACTGCGTCGGGAGGAGACTCTGTCTTGCGCGCCTTTCCTAGAGCCTCTCAAGGAGATAGCTGTGGTGAGAAAACACGTGTCTTTGATGTCCTGAAATACACTTGCATGAACTGTTTTCGAGCAGTAGGAACTGTAGGTGAGGAGACTTACTGCCAAAACAGGCCTGCAAGTTTAGAGATCGACACTCTAGGCCCTACATAGTTTTGGCTTCTGGAGGGGGTGTGCCTCCAGGGTCGCCTCGTAAGCCTCTCGAGGAGAAAGTTGTAGGGCTAATGCTTATCTCATCAGCCCCCTTGATGAGGGTTTGTGGGTTTCACACGAGGGTTTTTTAAATATATGGAAAAGTGGGTAGGGTGACACGTCATGGCAACCTGTCCATAAATTCAGAGCTCGACACTTTAGGTCCTGAGATCTTGGGCCACGGAGGAGAAGAGCCTCATGATCCATTAAGATGATGATTTTTCTAAGTTTTAGGAGCGTGGGCGAGGTGACTCGTCACTAGACCTAGTATGTAAGTTCAGAGACCGACACATTAGGTCCTATAGTTTTCTGGCCAGTGGAGGGGATGTCCCTCATGAGATGCCCCGTAGACCTTACTAGTGGAAGTCCGTAGGTCAAATGCGCATACCGCAGGCGCTCGATACATGTGCCATGCGAGGGTCTCAAGCACCAGAAACCGTAGATGAGGGAACTTATGGTCGGAATGAGCCCTTAAGTTCAAAGCTCGACACTTTAGGCTCTAATGATGTCGGGGAGTGACTCGGTGTCAGGCACCGTGCCTAGGTCCCCGCTCGCATGGTGTATGTGAGGGAAATCAAGCGACTACAGTTTTTAGAGAAATCCTTTCAGAGGGAAAAACCAAATAGAAAGACATGCGTGAAGCACAAGATCCAAAAAAATGCTGGGAGTTCGAGCTTATTACAAGGCCGCCATGGGTGACACGGGGTATGAAGCTGTAAAAGGAGATAGTTTTTGGTGCTCACCTTAAAAAGGTCGGGGAGTTAGGCAGTTGTATGGAGAGGTTTGTCCATCTTCTAGTAGCCCAATCCTGCTACTCTGATGGTAGCTTAGACGCCATCGGGGATGTGGTCAGAGTTGCACGAACGCTGGGTGTAGTCCACCGGGAAGTCATGATCCCCCAGGTCAATGCAGTTCTCGGGAGCCTCTTCAGCGCTTGAGAGGATAAGCGGTAGTGGACCGGAATCCCTCACTAGAGTGAGTGTATCGAATACGGCCCTCTTTTTGCGAAGTGGATACATGGCGGCTGCTGCTCTTTTAGCCATGGTGCTTTCCTGGGCCACCATCTGCTTCCATCTCATGAAGCCCCCGTTGTAGTCCAGGGTGTCCACTTCTTCGGGGTAGGCTATAGCTACTGTCTTGTAGGCATGCTCGAGGGTGCGCAAGGCCTCGACCTCGTCATATCGGACCATGATGACTCCGCTGCCACCCCCAGCATCTTCATTACATTGTAAGCATGGTGGGTGGCCGCCATGATCTTGGCCAGCGCGAATGTAGCTGAGGATGATGTTGTATGGCAGGGCGATGTGCGCCATGTCAAAATCAATGAGCTTAGTGAGGTAGTTTTCGCGCGTCCCGAATATGACCGAGAGGCGCACCTGACCGATATGTATGGTGGTCCCATTGGTCACCGGAGAACGGCATGGTCGGCATCAGCTTGTCATACCGCACCTACAGCTTGTCGAACGTCCCGATGGAGATCATGTTCAAGCCCGCACCTCCGTAGATGAGGGTATTCACAACCACGATGTTGTTGATCGTGGGGGTGCAGATCATGGGTAGAGAACCCACGCCCTGATGGAAGTGGGGTGTCCGCCTGCGTCGAAGGTGATGTAACACTAGGTCCACTTTATCCTAGGGGATGGGACCCTAGGGTAGGCGACGGTGACCTCGTGGGTGAGCATCTGGAAGTGCAGGTTGGACGCTAGAGCATGGGAGCCATCCAGGATAGAGGTCATGGTGCGGTGTGGCTCCTAGTAGCCCCCGGTTAACGCATCAGCGTGGCTTTTCTCCTGAGGGTGCTGGTGCTGCTGCAGGACGTTGGCCTGGTGGCCCACCGGCGGAGGGTCACGGCCGCCGGAGTTATGGTTCTAGCATTCGCCCCTTGTATCCTCCTTGCGGGCTGCCTCACCCTACGCCTTGCCTTCCATTCCTCTGGTTGCTATGCATGTCGTAGAGTTTCTTGAGCTCATAGAAGTCGTCGGTGGGGTGCCCATGTGTCTTTTGGAGGAGGCACTACGAGCGATCGTCCCGCTCCCCTTGCGACGGATCTTCTGGTCTGGCTCTGCGGCGAGGAAAATGGCGGTCTTGCACTTGGGGTCCTTGTCCTTGCTTTTAGATGAGCTCGAGGTCTTGATGGTGGCCTCCACCTTGGCAAGGCCAAACATCTGCCCCACCTCCACCTTCGAGCACTTTTCAGCCAGAACGAAGAGCTCGGCCACTGTGGTGAGGTTTTGCTCACATATGCCAATATTCTCCCTCATACTGATGTGCGTGACACCTTGGGAGAAGGAAGTGATGAAGTTGGAATCCGAGAGGTCTGCCCAGGAGTTGATGGACTCCATAGTGAGGTTCATCAGCCATATGGTAGTGGCGTTCTTTAGGCATAGGGGAACAGTTCGCCATGATGCAATCATCGCCTCCTGTGACCTCGATGCCCATGGTGCAGATCTATTCGAACTTGCATGGATTGGCTGTCCCATCATAGCACGCAGGCACCCAGGGCGGAACTTGTGCGGCCAGAATATGCGGTGGATCTTCCTAGTGAAAGCGAGGCAGCCGTTATCCTGCACCTCCTTGCCTCCAGCGAGGGCTGCATGGTTTTGCTGGCCCATGGTGGAGATTTCCTCGGTGAGAAGATCTTCGTGACTATGCGGCAGTGGTGTGGACGGTAGGGGCGAGACAATTTGGTAGGTGTTTTCTGGTGGGGGAGTGGCGTTGTTGGGCTTGTGGCATCGTCATGGTGCTATGCCGGGTGCGATCCCCCCGCCCCCGATGCTCTCTCCCCTCAGCCTGATCCCCCTACCCGTCGGGAGAGAGGGTGGCGATGTTGAGGAGCTAGATGAGATGGTTGCACCACCTTCCTTTGTCTGGTCCAGCTGGCGGGTGGTCCAGGAGCTCGTACACCATGCGCTTGGCATCCTCCAGTGTGAGGCACTTGGAGCTACCGTGTGAAGATGTAGTGAGGGAGAGAGACATGGTGCCGTGCGAGGAGTACAAGGGCTCCCACGATGGGCGGTAGGAAGATCCCCCTTTGTCCTCTATCCACAGGGTCTGCTCTGAGGTAGCTCGTCATAGGGCAGGTTGTGTCTGAGCCTTGATTGTCGTGCATCACATGGCGCACATAGGGCGGGTCTCGTCGTGAATCAACATGGCATCGGGGTTGATGAAGGCCTTGAAAGCGCGTCGTAGCCCCCTACCCAACGTGCCAAATGTCAGAGATTTGTCCCGTGAAGGAAACTAGGGCCCAATGATCCCTTGGTCCATGAGGGGGCTGAACACACGGTTACAAGAAGTCACGACGATGGAGGAGGCGGTGAAGCAAGCACCGGACAACGAGGTGACACGGGGTTTTTTACCCAGGTTCGGGGCCCTCGTGAGGAGGTAAAGCCCCTACTCTTGCTTTGTTTTTTGCTCGCATGTTGTGCGAGGGTACAATGGTGGATGAAGGTCTAAGGTTTCAGATCTCTGGGATTGACCCCTTCTAAGGTAGGAGGAGGGCTCCTTATATAGGGCGGCAATGGACCTCTTACTCTAATCTTTGGGCGAGAAGGGATACCATAGTGCCGCTCCTCGAGATCCTCGTCTATGAGGCTAGTTTTGGTGGAATGGGGCTAGGACGCGGTGCTCTCCTCCTTCATCCTGTAAAGTGGCCTCCTTTGGCAGCGTTTGTCTTCATCCGACGTTTTCTACTTTTCCTTCATACATTGAAACGGCAAAGGGAGGAGCCTTCCACAATGACGTTGTCTATCCTCTCCCTCCAAAAAAAGAGGCGGAATGGGTCTTCCTTTACCGAGGAGGGCCAGAGCTGTAGGGCAGTAGCGCTCCCTGTCTGGATCTGGCTCGTGCCCCATCCAATGAGGTTACCAATATGCCCCCGGCACGACCCAAAGCATCCGAGGCTCCGGTACACGGTGAGGCGTAGCAGCAGGGTCCGTGAAAGAGATACATCGTCTGGAGGTTGTCCCCTCGCGAAGCGAGGGGTCGTGTGGCCGGGACACCTCCGGAGGAGCTATCATCTCTTGAGGGGGCAACACCCCCAATGCTGGACATTTCAACCGTAGGGACGTGGCACCCTGTGTAACACCCTGGTTTTAGTTAATCTTATATTAGGGTTTGTTTATGCATCATGAGCATCATCTTATAAAATTGCATGCAACAAAAAAAAGCAAAACCCTAAACCCTAATCTTCCCGTTCTATTTGCAACTACTTCAAACGGTTTTAAATATTTTGAAAAGGTCAAAAAGTTGTGAAGCCCAAAATGTTACAAGGGCCTCATATTATTTTAAATGTTTTTACAAAATATGTGGCATTTTTAAATGCCCAAAACAATTTTTAAGTATATATACAAAGAGAAATGATAAAACAGAAATAGAAAAAGGGTTTTATAAAAAAATAGAGCAAGACCCCTCCCAGGACGGCCCATTCCTTCCTCTCTCTATTCGCCACTCGCGTGCAGCAGCCTTGGCCCAGCAGCAGCCCAGCCCACGTACCGGCTGCCGCCCCTAGATGAGGATAAGACCAGCATGTGCCGTGTTCCTCTTCCCCTCGACCTCACTCTTCTCCCAGCACTCTCTCTCTCACTCTCTCTCTCACTCTCTCTCCCGCCAGTGGCAAGACCCTAGCTCCAGATGCTGCCGGCGTTGTGCCGGTTCCATGCTCCCCTCACCCATCCGAGACCGCCATGAGCTCCGCTTTGCCACCCTCATTCTCCTTGTCGAAGCCCGCAAGCCGGGGAGTTCTCTACCGCCGGAACCAAACCCGTCTTCTCGAAGCCCGATGTCCACCACCGTCGACCTTGTTGTTGCTCTGGTCCACCTCCGGCCTCGTCATCACGCCCATTAGCTTCACGGTGAGCTTCCCCGCCCTAACTTTGCTTCTTGGCGTCGTTTGTACCAACCTAGCGTCATGCGTAGCCGCTCACCAACACAGTCTATCACTGTGTTGCTTGCTCCTATGACCTTTAGGAAGTGGCACCACCTGGTCACCCACGCTACGCTCTACCCAACGTGTGTACCCTCACGCAGCCCCGCACGCTCTCAGTCGTTGTCCCTGCCGCCGATCTGTGTCTCACCGCCGTACTGGCGTCACGTCACACTGACGTCAGCATGACGTTAGCGAGAACGGGTCAGCATGGCATGGCAGCTAACATGGCCTAGGGCCCCTTTGTCAGCTACTGTGGGTAGCCTCTTCCCAGGTTTAAAAAGGTTTTCTAGTTAGGGTTTAAAAATTCCGGAATTTGCTTTAATCTTATAAATTCTATAACTAATTCAGAGTAAATAAAAAAATTACAAATAATATATCAAAATGTTCAGAAAAATGAGATCTACCTTTTAAAGATATAATCATGCATTGATAAGCAACTTCAATTAACAAGTATATTATAAGAACAAACCCCTCTCATATGCATCTGGGGTTTCTCTAAATTAGGGTTTCGACCCTTGGAACACCGTTTAAATTACCAAGAATGCCTTAGGGTTTCATTTTGGTAAAATTTAACTTCTCATATCATCATCCTTGCTTGAGAATTGCATTGATGTCATGTGTTGATTGTTTCCCATTCTTTCAGGTGTTTGGTTCTTCCCCGGTATAATACGATATCTATATAGAGATCGAAGACCGAGATCAACACCATCAAAGATCAATACTTGACCAACCGTAACTCAGTAAAGTCCTAGATGTCGGAAGCTCTGCTTTATGGTTATCAATGGCCAAAGGCAAGAATAGCCCTAGCATGATATAATCCCATGGTTTCAAAGTATTTCAATTTTTTCCATAATGCATATGATTCTACTATGGTGTTTTATCGATGGATAGAGTTCCTACCTATTGCATTACTCACTTTGAGCTTATATTACCTGATCCACTGTTCCTAGCATAACTATGTTTTGGATTGTGTGCACTTCAAGAGCTTATATCTGTGTCTTGGCTAGCCATGCTTAGTCGTCGGTGCTAGTTCACCTAGATGATATATCAGATGCAGAGAATCTAGTATGACAGGAGAATGTGATGACATGAGATTAGAGGTGATACGATATTAAACATGCTAAGGCTTGTATGAGAGGCCATGACGGGATGTGGATTTTGCAGTCCCATGCTCTCCACCACTAGGACCCGAGTTCTTTCCGTTGGAACTGAGACGAGCGTAAAACCACACAGGGCCTAGACAACCTCACGAGTAACGAACTTGCCTAGTAGATTCCATGAGTCACATAGTTCCGGCTTTCCATTTGACATATGCATAGAAAACCTTTTTGAAATATTTGGCGGGTGACATCATAACAGGTAGGTAAGCGTGGCCGGGTTTGATTGGGGTCGATGGAGAACCTGGTGAACCAACCTCGCCTCACATATCTAGGGACCGTCTTCGGGATTTGACCCATTACGGCAGAACCATCCTTAGGGCGTGACTCATGGTCTCGGTGAAATCGAGGTAAAGGTCGTGTCCAACCACCCTCTACCGGCCTTCCAAGGAAGAGGGCTAAAACAGGTGCATTAAGAGTCGGTTGGTACGTGTGGGTAAAGTTGTACACCCCTGTAGGGTTAAATCTTTTAGAAAAGCCATGTTCATGGTTATGAACGCTTGGTGACTGAATTCTAAGATCATAGAGAACTATAACCTAATCATAAAACTTGGCAGATCAATGTGTGCTTAAGGATGCTTCCTCATGGGTATGAGGGGGTGATCCTAGTTGAGGATCAGATGATGATGATTTGGTGGATCTCAAAATATGATGATCAATACTTTGGAGATGTCGCTCTCTTATCCCCTTTTAAAATGATCTGATTAGACGAGCTTCATATCTCTCTTATTTATAAACAAAGATGGCTTTTTGCAAAACAACTCCACCAACCATAAGTATTGAAGAGTACACCAAGAACTCACCCGTGCTTTGTTGATACTTTTGGTAGAGTAAGTGTTCCCCTGAAGACGAGTTCCGTACTACATCGACATTGACGATTAGCTTGGGGTTCCTGGCCGGCAGCCTGGAATCTATGGGCTGGGACGTCATTGTTATGCTTCAGGCCTCTTAGGCCATTTGTTAAGTTTGCTATACTTAATAGCATAATTTGCCTTCCGTTGTTTGGTGTTTGTGGTCAGTGACCTCTGCTTATAATAATTTGGTTCTTTTCTCACTTATGAGCTTGCTGTAATAACTTTTGTGTCATAGGGTCACTATTGTCTTACCAATTCTTCACTGGATATTCTCGAGCTCAAGGTTAAGCTTATGTCAGACGGAGGTCTGGGATTTGTTTAGCCCTGATCCCGGGGGTGTGATAGGTTTTGGTATCAGAGCAGTACCGACCATAAGAAAACCTTGCTATTGGTCGATGTTGAGTCTAGTTCTTGTGAAAACTATTTTAAAGCTAAACAGTATTTGCGAAAAATCTAGTATGCTTCTTTTACTCCTTACCTGGAATAGCTCTAACTCTGGGTCATCTTATCTGGTGTTGATTTTGGTAAAGTTTTGAGATCGCTTCTAGTTTTTCAAAACTCAGGTGCCTTCTGGGCATGCCGTTTCTCAACCAGTTGACCTAGTGTTGAGTTCTCTATAGCTGTGTGTGTGGTGAATTCCTTGTTACCTTGCTCTGCTTCATCTGAGAGATTCCTTTCTATAAGACCTCTCTATCCTTTGGACCCACAATATTACATTGTTGGTTCCACAGTGTTATTTTCTAGGCTTCGAGGTTTCCTTTCACCTCGTGTGCCCCTTTCTTGTTTGTCTGGGTACTTCAGATGTCTTTTCTTCTCTTGGAAGCTACCTTGTGTTTATTACCGTGTAGTGTATGCTATGTCACTCAAGTAGTAGTTACTCCTTTCTTGGGTTTTAATCCTCGGGCTTGAACCTAAGATCCCTAATTGTGCTAGATTCTGGTGTTGTGAATCTTGTAGATGAAGATGATCTTTAGCCCAAGATCCATTACTTTGACCCTTGTTGTTAATGTTCATACTTTAACTGAGGATGGCTGGTACTACAATTCTAGCCTTCAAGCTCGTGGTTTCTGTTGCGATTGAATTGTGACAATTAAGGACTTCCCCTACCACTAGCCATGACAGATGTTCTTCAATGGAACCAAATAGATCACGACAAGAGTACTCATCAAGAGTATCGTATCTATATTCGTTACTCTGCCACAACTTTCCTTCTTTGCATCGTTCTTCGGAATATTGTTGACTTAGGCATCCACATCTCAGGATTCCATCCTGAGCATGTTCTTTTCCCCTTTGTTGTTTTATAACCTTTTCTACTAGTTGGTAGCCAAGTAGTACATGTGCATTGGTGTTTCCTAATGCAATATACTCTTGTGGTTTGCCATGACAAACCATTTGGGAATGTCAGGAGAAACAAACTCCAGTACCTCGTCATATCTAGGACCAGGTCAAAGTTTTGTAATCCGCATATTAAGAGGCATTAATTAGCTTCTGTCTGTTCCACCTTAAAGTGTCACATTCTTATAAACTAAGAGGTTGTGATGAGATTCATAACTCTCTTAATGAAGTGATTCTTGCACACATCTTTACCCACCCTTCCTCGAGCTTTCGCGCTCATGAGTGATGCATGTGCGTAATAATGTGGCTATCTGAGATTCTAGCAATTTTTGTTGTTTTGAACTCTAAGGACATTTGGGTCATTCTTAGCATGATTGGTTAACCCTATCACTAAGCGAAGAATGATTGTTCTACCACGTCCGACATTCTGGTGCACTCTCCTTGGTCAAAGAGTTAGACTTGTGCCGAAACTCTTTGACTATGTCTGCTTGCCTTACCAAGCAAGTTCACTATCGAACTAAGTGATATACCGGTGGTTCGTGATATTCTAGACGTCTACTAGAAGTATCACCATGTTGCCACATGACCGTCTTTTCATGTCCTTGAGCAATAAATTTCTCTGAACTGCACCTTTCTCCAAGGATCTGTATTGGATACCCCTGAACTAGTTGGTTGATCTTAAACAACAACTTGGTGAGTTGTAAGACAAAAGTTTTATCCGACTTTGTTCCTTCTTAAAGGGTTGTCTAGTTTTGTCCGTGTTAAAAAAAGATAGTATTTCCTTTGTGGAGTATCTTCCCCACCTTTGATTTGATTTGGGTTATTGTCAAACCAAACTCAGTTCCAAGGACTATCTTAATGGTGTGTCTACTTGTGATGTTTCACTTTAGTACATCTTCATTTCCTTTTCTCTGACCAATGCTACTGCCTCGTTCAAGCAACATATGAGTCCATCTTCTTGGAGTGTCTCGATAAGTTCGTTGTTGAGCCCATCAACAATATCTTTACCTTCTCCATGTTTGATTGGATTCATATGGAACAACTGGCATTATTGTTGGAAAATTTTGAGTACCATCCTCGAGTCATCTCGAAGTTTGTGTTCTAGATGTTAGAAGTAACCTTCTTCGATTCACTTGCAAATGTTGAAAGATGTCACCGTGGATTCGAGAAGAGTTCTTTCTCTCTCCTTTAAGGATACATGTGTATTTTATTGCAAGTATCCAATGTAGGCGCAACTGTCTCTCTACAAGTTGTTAATACATGGATCTCGCAATCTAGCTCAGTCTTTTGGAGCTTTACATTGTAGTCCCTGTCTTGATAATCTAGTGACTTTACCTCTGGTAAACTTTGCAAACTTTCTATTTAGACATGCTGACTCTGAAATATCATACCACCTAACCAAAGCTGAATCTCAAGCAGCAATGATGGTTGGTGTTTCTCAAGGTTTTGACATAGGTCTCTTTGTAAATCTGGCAATATTAATGTAATGGTTGACACACTTAGCCAGAAAGACCTATTTCCATATTCTCTTGATTCAACAATAAGAACCACTCCACATAAGGCTTCTTCTATAATTTATTATAGGAGTTGTGCTTTTGGTTTCCTTTGTACCCGAAGTCCGATCTTTACTTGATGTTTGATTTCTTGAACATCAAGGAGAACATTTAAAGTAGTGTTGCTAAATGTCTCTCGGTCGATTATCCAGACCCTTTATGTTGGCAAGCATCTTGTTGTGCCAAGAAATTGAAGTCTAAGAATGAAGTTTCTTTCTTCTCGTGTCATCAGGAATCTTCTTAACTATTCATCTGGTGGTTTAAAGTGATATCATATCTTTGGCAAAGATTTTGATAAAAGAGTTTCCTTCGTTTTCTCAACCATGTTTTAAGAGTGAATATGATTTTGGTAGTCAGCATTTCCTCTTGCTACATGTTCCTTGTGACTCATACGAGTCCTCTCCACAAAACACCTTTCTGTCTTGGCCTTTTGTTGACTGAAAAGTGACCCTTATGTTTCAAAAGTAGTTCAACAGCTTGGTTTTGTTCATCCATATCCCTGAACCTAAAATCTCTACTTAAGTCGTTTAGTAGAGGTTCCTTATCAAAGTTTGTGGTCATATTCTTTCTGTTGGAAGCTTTCTTCTTCAGAAGATTCAAAACCTCATGTAAGCTCCATGGTCTTAATCCTTATGAATACCATCTATCTAACAACTTGAAACCATCTCCTCTTGTTTCCTCCTTTACCTTGACGTGTTTCATGTTTGTCATCTCTGAGTTGTTTCTGAACACTCCATCCATGAGATGACCATGAGATACTCCATGTGTTGTTTAGTGTGTTTCCCTCTTATCCTTAGAGTGACCTTGTTTCTTTCTCTCTATGTCTCTTTTCCTACCTTAGGAATCTCGGGTCGAGATTCTCGTAAGGGGGATAGAGCCGTAACACCCCATTTTTACTTAAATAGTAATTAGGGTTTGTTTGTGCATTCATGAGCATCATGTCCTAAAAATGCATGCAAGAAAGAAATAAAGAAAACCTTAAACCCTAATCCTTCCTCTTTATTTGAAATGGATACATAATGGCTTTTGAATTTTCAAATCACAAAATTATGAAGCCCAAATTGAATACTAGGGATATTTAGTATTTTATATATTTTATAAAGACTCTGGTATTTCAAATAACTAAAAAAACAGAAATGAATTTGGAATTGCAAATACAAAAGGCAAAATGGAAATAGAAAAAGATTACTGGAAAAAAAATAAAGCCAACCTCCAGCAGGCCGGCCCATCTCTCCTCTCTCCTCTCTCCTCTCCCTGTCGCTCGTGCACGCAAGCCAGCGGCCCAGCACAGCCCACCACGGCCCGCGTAACCCTTTGCCCCCGTTTGTCGTCGTTTTCCCTGCACGTCCAAGCTGATGCCTGGCAACACCGATGCCATCGATTCGCGCCGCTCGCCTGCCGCCGTTCGTTGTGCTCTAGAGTGGGGATAAGAACGCCATGCTGCCCTGGCCTCGGCCTTATCTCTTCCCCCTCTCTCTCCCGACCTCTTCATCCACTTCCTGCAAGGTGACTGAACCCTAGCCGACGATCGCCGCCGTGTTGCGCCTCCTCGAGCCTCGCTGAGCTTGCTATTGTGTTCGACTCATCCTCCTCGACTTTCCTGTGAAGCCACACGAGCTGGGAGGATCTATATCATCGGAATCGAGGTCGTCTTCTCTGATCCCGACGGCCACCACCATCGCCATTTCCATCGCTTCAAGCCCCTCTAGCCTATCCGTCGAGCTTCTTAGTTTCTGGGTGAGCATATGGTTCTCCCACACCCCTTTTCCCCATTCTCCCACCATCGCCATTGCCATCGCTTCAATCCCCCTCTAGCCTATCGCTCTCGCTCTGGTCCGCTTCCCCCATGTCCACCTGTGAGCGCCGCTGCCGCCGTGCGCCGTAGTTGTTGTTACGATGACCTTAAGCCAGCAGCGCCGCCCTAGTTTGGTTCCTTGTGCACGCGCACAGCTAAACCGTGTGTCCCTGTAGCCCCGCTCGCCCTCCTACGCCATCCCGCCAGTGACTTGGGAGGAGAACCATCAAGGTGACATCACGCTAGCGACACCATGACATCAGCGAGCACGGGTCAGCGTGAGTCAAATCGTGGCGGCCCCGCCTCGCCGAGGTGCTGCCCTAACGTGTCCCCAACCCCACCAGCCAGTCTCTAGGCTAGACTATCTCCCAGTGAGGAAAGTTTTAAGCAACCCCACTTACGTTAGCATGACACAGTAAAAGCTTCTAATAAGGTTTAATCATTTCAGAAATTGATATAAACTTGTAAATTCAATAACTAGTGATTTATAAGTCAGAAAAATATGAATAATATATCAAAATGTTCAGAAAAACGAGATATATCTTTTTAAGCTATCACCATGAATTGTTAAACAACTTTAAAGACAAGTTTAATTATAATAACATAGTAACCCCTCATAGGTGATTCCGGAGTTTCTCCGAGTTAGGGTTTGTACCCCTCGGAACCCCGATTAAACTGCCGAGCATGTCTTAGGGTTACATTTTAGTACAGTTCAACTTATCATATTTTTGTTTGAGCATTGAATCGATGCCATGTGTTGATTGTTTCCCTTTCTTTCCGTTGTTTTGGATCTTCCCGGTAGAATACAATATCAAGATCGAGGTTGAAGATCGAAGATCAATACTTGACCAACTATAATCAAGTCAAGTACCAGGATTCCGAAGATTTTCTTATTTGTTATCAACTGGCAAAGGAAAGTATAGCCCCACCATGATATAATCCTATGATTTCGAAATCATTTCAATTATTGGCATGACGCATACGATTCTAATGTGGTCTTTTATTGATAGATGGAAGTATCCTATCTATTGCATTACTTCCTTTGATCTTATATTACCTTATCCACTGCTCCTAGCATAATTAGGTTTGGCTTGTGTGCACTACTAGAGCTGATATCTGTGTCCTGCTTAGCCATGCATAGCTATTGAGTTTGGTTCATCCAGATGATGTATCAGATTCAAAGAATCTAGTGTGACAGGAGAACGTGATGAGATGATATCAGAGGTGATATGATATTAAATATGCTAAGGCTTGTATGGGAGGCCATAGTGGGATGTGATTTTTGTAGCCCCATGCTCGCAACCACTAGGACCTGAGTTCTTTCCTTTGGAACCGAGATGAGCATACAACCACACGGGGCTTGGGAACCCCTCGCCTGATTAATTTGCCTATTAGATTCCATGAGTCACATAGTTTGAGAATTCCATTCGACATAAGCATTGAAAACCTTTTGAATGATTTGGCGGGTGAATGTGCATTCATAATAGGTAGGAAAGTGTGGACCGGGTTGCTTGGGGTAGATAGCGCCCTAGTAAACCAACCTCGCATCACATCTTTAAGTACTGACTTCGGGATTTGTCCCGTTACGGCCGAACCATCCTTATTGTGTGACTCATGCTCTTGGGAAAATCAAGGTAAAGTTCGTGGCCAACCACCCTCTGCGGGCCTTCCAAGGAAGAGGGCTAAAAGGTTGGCATTGAGAGTCAGTTGGTACGTGTGGGTAAAGTTGTACACCCCTATAGGGTTAAATCTTTTCGAAAAGTCGTGTTCACGGTTATGAACACTTGGTTACCGAATTCTAAGGTCATAGAGAACTATAACCTAATTGTAAAACTTGGCAGATCAATGTGTGCTTAAGAATGCTTCCTCATGGGTACGAGGGGTAATCCTAGTTGAGGTGCAGATGATGATGATTTGGTGGATATCAAAAGATGATGATCAATACTTTGGAGATGTTGCTCTCTTATCCCCTTTTAAAATGATCTGATTAGACGAGCTTCTTCTCTCTCTTATTTATAAACAAAGATGGCTTTTTGCAAAACAACTCCACCAGCCATAAGTCTTGCGGAGTACACCCTGTACTCACCCTTGCTTTGTTGATACTTTTGGAAGAGCAAGTGTTCCCCCTGAAGACGAGTTTCGTACTACATAATTTGCCTTCCGTTGTTTGATGTTTGCGGTTAGTGATCTCTGCTTGTAATAATTTGGTTCTTTGCTCAATTATGAGCTTCCTATAATAACTTTTGTGTCGTAGGGTCATTGTTGTGTTACCGATTCTTCACTAGATATTCTCGAGCTCAAGGTTAAGCTTATGTTAGACGAAGGTATGGGATTTGTTTAGACCTTATCCCGGGGGTGTCACATCGTCCCTATCTCCATTGCCGAGAACGTCTTCCACAACACGAAGATCGGTTTTGAGAATCTACACTTGGAGCATGTTCTAAGTTTTCCTATTCTAGTTTGCAGTATTTATTATCATATCCTCTAGCCCCCAAGCATAAATTTGGATAGATATCATAGCATAAGAGCCGAGTTGATGCTTATAGGATGCAAAAGAACAATGGAGCCCCTGAGGCTCATGCTAAAATTTAGCTAGCTGGAATTACATCCCGAGTCTTAGTAGACAACTGGCTATATATCATTTTAACTTACATAAAGTTCTATCTTAGAACTAGGAACTGCTAAAAAATATATGCAATAAGCACAAAGAAATAAAATCTTTGCATCTTGAAAATTCGAAGTTGCAGATTTAGAAGGATGAGGAAGATGTTAAACTTTTATATAACTCAACTGTCTTGGGAATGACCACGGCAGATGCTGCAATCGGCATCGAGCAGTAGAACATGGGGCAAGGGAGGCCAGCCATCTGCGGTGCGAGATGAGGGCTGAGACACAAAGGTTTACCCAGGTTCGGCCCCCCGGATGGTAAAGACCTACTCTTTCTAGATTGTATTATGGTGAGAGTACAATGGGGCGAGCTCGACGGCTAGGCGGCGAGTCGCTAGGGTGTATGATGGAACGTATCCTCTATGCGTCCTCTATGGAGGTTTATATAGACTCACCTCGCTAGGGTTTACAGATCACAACCGAATTAGTTAAGGACTCGGAGATCCTATGACCTAGTCCGACTGGGCCTAGCTATGCTTCTGGGCCTTCAACTTCCAGTCGCTTGAGTCCACGCCAAGTCTTGATCCAGTCGCCATCCTGCAGGCCCACTCGCGGACACTTGGGCCAGTAGGAAACGTCCTGCTGGGTATACCCCGGTAGGCATATCCCCATCAGTAGTCCCCAAGGCCGTCGTTGATTTGTCGCAGGCATTTGCTGGCAGTTGGAGTATGCGGGTCCAATGCGGACGTCCAGTCGAATCGGCGGCGGACTCCTAAACAAAGGAAAGAACTAGTCATTTTAGTCGCAATAACGGCGACCAATCGTGTCATAGCTCGGCGAACAGGTCAGAAAATACTTAGTCACTATTATAGTGATCGGGTCGGCGAGTCGTCGAGTCGCTGGGAGAGACGAGTCGAATGGAGGAAGTTGGACCGTCAATTGGGGTCAAACTAGTTGTTGGGTAATCCAATGGTAACTTCGGCGTAATCACCGCGTAGTAACGGCTCCCGAAATTGGCGGGTAACAACCTCTATATAAGGAGAATGACAGGCGAACAGGGAAATAGTTCTTCTTTCTTCCTCTGATCTCGCTCGTCTCCGTTTCCCCATTCCGCACAGCAATCCGAACAATCCAGAGAGCCCCGACCCCCACTAATCTCCAAACAATGGCCCCTCCACCGAGCCATGGGGCAGATCCAAATGCACTAAGGCGCTACTGGCATCCTTCGAGGAGGTCAGGATCCTCCGCGCCGGCAGATGGCGTATCCCCGCGGCCGGAGAAGTGACTCCGGATCCGCGCGAGGGGGAGTTTATCTGCTTCACCAGCCACCTGGAGCGGGGGCTGGGCTTCCCAACTTCCCTCTTCTTCCGACGTTTCTGCGCCTACTACGGAATCCAGCCATCGGATCTGGGTCCGCATAGTATCGAGCAGCTCGCCATCTTTGTGGCGTTCTGCGAGTGCTATCTGGGCTGTAGGCCCTATTTTCCCCTGTGGCAAGACTTGTTCCATGGGAGAATCAGCCGCGAGGAGTCAGGCGGCCCGATGCTAGACGCGGGCGGCCTGACATTCCAGCTGAAGGCGAATGCGTTGTTCTTCGATCTGATGCTGCCCGCCAAGGCGGAGAACGAGTGGAAAAATTTCTGGTTCTATGTCACCGAGTCGAATCCAGACGATGAAGTGGCGCTTCCAAGATACTCCGCCGACCGGCCCGAGCCGCGTCGACTCCAGGTCTCCAAGCTCCCGCTGGACCAGCGGATGGTTGTTGACGAGATATTGCAAACCATCCGCGGCCTAAAGAAGAAGGGCCTCCAGACCATCAACCTCTACAACTGCTGGCTCGGGCGGAGGATCGTGCCCTTGGCCATCCGCGAGCACTATATGTACGAGTATACGGGTAAGAACGACCAGCCGTGAGTCCTGCCTCGTTGAGTGGAGACTCAATGACTACACCCTGGCCCTGAAGAAGATCACTCAGGCGGTGTACCTTGATGCGAAGGCCAGGGTCTCCCCTTATACTGCCAGGCGCCTAGCACCAACGGTATGTTGTTATCCTGTTAAAACTTGCAGTCGCAGCTTGTGCACTCGCGGTCGTGCTAAGTCTGTTTGTTTTTATTGCAGTTGTTCCAAGTGGTGGAAGGGTGGCTTCCACCCGCGGATGATGAGAACTCGAGCTCGTCCGTCCAGGACGAAAGCGAGTCATCTCCCACCAAAGATGACACTAACAGCAACGGGGATGACGAAGACGAGCCCGTGGAAGTTGCTGCCCCACAGTTCGCAAGACCCGCGGGCAACACCAGCGCGAGCTCGAAGCGAGTAGAAGCCTCGAGCCTCACGACGATGATGACAAAGAGCTTCCCGAGGACACCTCACACCGTGAGGCTACACCGTCGAAGAAGAAGAAGACGGTTCCACCAAAGAAGAAGGCGAAGCCGGCGTAGCGGATATCTCCGCCCCGATCTGCGACCAGCTCCGACGCCACCAGCTCGGCTAGGGACGCAGCGACACACGCGACTGTGGCGTTGGACGCTGCTGCCCCTAGGGACGAGGCACCGCTGGCGTCATTACCACCTCCATTCACCCCGATCGCTGGTTTGGGGGCTGCTCCAGCCGCAGGGGCCTCGCCTCCAAGAGAGGCTCCCGCAGCAATTATCGTGGAGGCTCCTGCCGCAGCTTCATCCTCGAAGAAGCCATCAGTGTCTTGGGCACACGATTTGTTCGAGACGGGCCTCACTCAGAAGTTGGGGCCCGAGATTGAAAAGCCGGCTAGCATCCACACCGGTCTGCTGTTCATACCAATCGCCAAGTAAGTGTTGTTCATCTGTTAGTTCTCGATTTAGTCAGACTGTCTTATTCATAACACTACTTTGCAGGTCTGGTGTTAAAAAGATTGGCCATCCTTCGGTGGCCAAGGTTCCGCCAGTTGCCACCAAGGTGGAGTCCTCGCGCAAGAGAAAAAGCGATGAAGTCGCTGCTCCCACTGAAGGCGTCAAGAGGGCGAAGGGCGACGACATCATCACACTCTCTGATGACCCGGTGGTTGCTCCAAGCGACCCTTCGACTGCAACGGAAGTGGTCTCAAAGACCAAGGAGGGTGTTGCCTCACCTGATGTGACCGAGCCGGCTCCGAGTAGCGGAGCGGCATCTGCGGTGACCTTCCCTCGCTTAAAGGCAAAGGCGGCCGCAGCAAGTGACCCGGTGCCGACGAGCCGGATGCCTGGGGTCGCCGGGGTGGAGATTGAGCAGCGTTGCGGCCATACACCAGTCGTGCTTGCGTCTGTGGACACGCTGGAGCTTCACGGCATGCTAGGCGCTGCCATCCAGGTATGTCCAGTCTCCGAGGATCGGGCCACTGAATTTCAGTGGTCGGTTTCTTAATGTTTTTGTATCATCCAGTCGCAGAGTGCCTAGTCGCTGAATCTCAGCGGGTGGGCACTTAGGATTTTCAATGTCCAGTCCCCGAGTGCCTAGGCGCTGAATCTCAGCGGGTGGGCACTTAGGATTTTCAATGTCTTGTCCCCGAGTGCCTGATCGCTAAATTTTAGCGGGTGGGCACTTAGGAATTTCATTGTTGTTGACGTTGTGATGTGTGCGCAGGGCTTGCAGCGCGAGTCGGCCGAGCGGCTTGCTACGAAGTGTATCTTGGAGAAGGAGCTCGTTTCCGTCCAGGAGGCGAACAAGGGGCTTCAAGCAGTTGCAGCCGAGGCAACGGATGCCCGCCGAGGCCTTGTCTCGGTGGGTGACCTGACGGCGGCTCAGTCTGCTTTGAGCACGGCCGAGAAGCGAATCCTTGATCTGGAGCGTGAGCTCAAGGAGGCAAAGGCGGAAGCGAGCTCAGCGGAAGGGCGAGCGAAAGATGTCGTTACGTCTGCCGCTGAAGAGCGGAAAGTGTCTGACGCACTCGTTGCTGGGCTGCAGAACGACTTCTCCTCTCTTCAAAGCTTCATCACGGGCCTCTGCCGTCCGCTAATTGGTAAACCTTCCTCCCTCTTCCCTCTGCCTGCAACAACTGCATTGTGAAGTCGTTGATGTGCTCACTGCCCGCTTCTGTTCCACAGGCCGGATTACTGACAGCTCGGAGGAGGCGCAGTCATATGACTCACGGCAATGTGTGACCACCCTGGTCGACTCGGCCGCGTTGTCCGCGACTTCCATTCGATCTTATCTTTAGGAGATATTGCCCACGGAGGTGATCCCCAGCGACCTCGTCGAGGTATGGCGCTACCTGGAGAAGGCTCGATTAGTCATCGAATTCATGACGCGGTCGGCCTTCCGGCGCGGGGCGGTGACAGCGCTCGGCCTTGGGCTTGCTCATTTTCCGGAGGAATTCGACCTCGACGATGTGACGAGAGGCTACCCCTTGTCGATGGGCTCTGTGGAGATTGCCGAGGTGCTGAAGCTGACGGACCGGGCCGCGGTGTATTCCGATCACGTTTGGGCGATGGGCGACCTCCTCCCCTACCAGGAGACGATTGTCGCCCCCAACGATCCGAACCAAAGCATCGGGACTTCAAGGTCGAGCAGCCGTTCCGTGCGGCGATGGTGGGTGAGTTGACGACGTACCCGTCGAACCCGTACGTGCCCTTTATCCGTAGTCGCAAGGAGGGTGGCGCGCCTGCGTCAAAACCTGCTGAGTAGAAGTGTTTTGCCCTTGGGCGTTAGTGCAAGATAACTATTGAACTTTCCTTGTATTTTGGAACAACTTTGTGCTTCTATAAAGTAAACTTGTATTATTTTGTTATTCGTTATGCGATTTTGGGTTTTGATTGAACGAGTCCCCGAGCGCGTCCACCCTTTTTATGGGGTTTACCTCGTTGTTTATATGTTTGTTAACTTTTAGTGATTTGAGGTCGACTCTCCATGGCTCGGAAAGCCAGTCGCAAGGCGACTCCTAGGGGTCCTCTTTATTTGACCGCTTTCCCGGGCACGAACGAGGTCGGGTTGCCGAGTCCCCGAGCGTGGTACTTGGTGGTTCTAAGGTAGGTGAGGACTAAGCGCGTAGTTGTTTGCGCGTGTCTCTTGCCTGATCCGGAGGATCAGTCGCGTGGCGAGTCCTGAGCGCGCTCTCATACTTGGCGTTTTTCCCTAGTCGCTCGTATTTGACTGGGCGTCGGCCCCCGAGCGTGGTACTTGTCCGTTCGAGTAGTTGTGCCAAGGATGCGGAGGACTTGGTCGCTGTGAGGAGCGAATGCAGTTGTCTTGGCTAGGTGAGCCAGTCAGGCTAGGCGACTCCAATGGGGCTCCGGGTTAGCGTTTTTCGTGGACGTTACGAGGTCTGGAGTTTTCCAGTGCCCTCGTGCCGCACTACTTGGCCGTGCCGGTCGCTTTACCAGAGGTTGACTTCTGCGAATAGCATAACGCTGTTATTACGACTGCGAGTGGCACAAGACATGGAGAGTAGACAAAATTTTCGGTAACCGATCTGTTTTATTTCATAGCGGGTGGAGAGTACATGTATGGAGTTCTAAGAGTAGAACTTCCATAGGAGGTTTACATTCCATGGCCGCTTGACGTCGAGTTTTCCGTCTCCTCGGACGTCGGTTAGGTAGTAGGCGTCGTTGCCTAGGACTCGCCCGATGGCGAATGGTCCCTCCCAAGGGGGGAGAGCTTGTGCGTGCCCTTCTTGTCCTAGATTAGGCGCAGTACCAGGTCGCCTTCCTGGAAAGTGCGAGTCCTTAATCGCCGACTGTGGTAGCGGCAGAGCCCTTGCTGGTAGATGGCGGTGCGGGAGCGGGCTAAGTCGCGTGCCTCGTCGAGCTGGTCGACTCCGTCTTGGCGTGCGAGTTCGTTTGCGGCCTCCGTGTATTTGACCACCCTTGGTGAGTCATGTTCGAGGTCGGCGGGCATGACTGCCTCGGCACCGTACAACATGAAGAAGGGGGTAAACCCTGTCGACCTGTTGACGGAGGTGCGGATGCCCCAGATGACGGAGGGTAGCTCCTCGACCCAGCACCCGGCGGTGCGCTCAAGTGGTACTTGGAGCTGTGGCTTCAGGCCATGGAGAATGCTCTGATTGGCACGTTCCGCTTGGCCGCTGGACTTCGGGTGGGTGACCGAGGCGAGGTCGAGTCGAATGTGGTGTTCCTTGCAGAACTCGGCCATGGCTCCTTTGGCGAAGTTGGTGCCGTTGTCTGTGATGATGTTGTTTGGGAACCCGTAGCGATAGATGAGTTCGCGTAGGAACTTGGTGGCGGTCATCCCGTCGCATTTGCGGACTGGCTTGGCCTCCACCCATTTCATGAATTTGTCGACTGCGACTAGGAGGTGGGTGAAGCCGGAGGGGGCCTTCTTGAAGGGGCCTACCATGTCCATGCCCCATACGGTGAACGGCCAGGTAATAGGGATTGTCTTGAGCGCCGAGCTCGGCACGTGGGTCTGGTTGGCATATTTCTGGCATCTGACGCACCGCTGGACAATGTCGACAGCGTCTGCGTGAGCAGTGAGCCAGTAGGAGCCGTGTCGCATAGCCTTTGCGACCATAGAGCGGGCTCCGGCGTGATGGCCGCAGTCGCCGGAGTGAATGTCTTAGAGGATTTTGCGTCCTTCAGCGGGTTGAATGCAACGTTGGAACACGCCAGTCACGATGCGCTTGTGGAGCTCGCCGTTGATGATGACGAAGGATTTGCAGCGGCGTGCTATCATCTGGGCGTCTGTTTCATCTGCTGGCAGGGTGCCTCCCTCCAAGTAGGCGATGTACAGCGTGGTCCAGTTGTCTGGCTCGGCGGTTAGTGAGACCAGGGCTGCTTCTGGTTGCAACATGATTCCGATGTCGATATCCCTTGGGGGAGAGACGGAAGGCTTGGTGATGGTGTCGAGACGAGCCGATGCGAGAGAGTGCGTCGGCCTCCTCGTTCTTCCGCCTATCAATCCACTCGACGGAGTAGCCGGCGAAGTGTCCACCCAGCTTGTCCACTGCTTGGCGGTATGCCGCCATGGTGGGGGAGACGGTGTCACAGTTGCCAGCGACTTGCCCGGCGACGAGGTCGGAGCCTCCGTAGCAGCGCAGGCGATTGACGTTCATCTCTTTGGCAGCTCGCATGCCGTGGAGTAGCGCTTCGTACTCGGCCATGTTGTTGGTGCAGGGGGTGAAGTCGAGGTAGAGGACGTAGCAGAGCTTGTTGCCCTTCAGAGAAGTTAGCACGATCCCTGCTCCTGCACCGTCCGCGTTCTTGGAGCCGTCAAAGTGTAAGCTCCAGTAATGGCGGTATCGCAGCTTCTCTAGCTGCTGGGCCTCCTCCCAGTCGGCGATGAAGTCTGCGAGAGCCTGTGACTTGATCGCCTTTCGCGGCTCGTACTTGATGTTGTGGACGCCGATCTTGATGGCCCACTTGGCGACTCGCCCAGTCGCCTCATGGTGGCGGATGATGTCCTGCAACGGTGTTGAGGAGACGACCGTTATCAGGTGCTCCTGAAAGTAGTGCGGCAGTCGCCGCTATGCTCTAAAGACTGCGTATACCAATTTCTGGTATTGCGGGTAGCGCTGGCGCGACTCGGTTAGGACCTCGCTGATTTAGTACACTGGTCGCTGCACCGGGCGCTCCTTTCCTTCCTCTGGCCGTTCGACGACCATGACGGCACTGACGACGCGTTCGGAAGCCGCGACGTAGACCAGCATGGGTTCCTTGTCGACGGGGGTGGCGAGTAGCGGTGCTGCGAGTAGCACCTCCTTGAGGTCGTGGAGCGTGTCATCTACCTCCTTGTCCCACTGGAAGGTGGGGTTCCTGTGCATTAGGCGGTACAGGGGCATCGCCTTTTCGCCCAACCGGGGGATGAAGCGACTGAGAGCCGTGACTCGCCCGGACAGCTTCTGGACGTCGCGCAGGCACTTGGGTCTGCCGAGTCGAGCGATTGTGTTGATCTTGGCGGGGTTCTCTTTGATCCAGCGTTTGGAGACGAGTATCGCAGTAGCTGTCTGGTTGGCACACCAAAGGTTGATTTGCCTGGGTTTAGCTTTATCTTGTACTTCCGCAGGTTGGCGAATGTTTCCGCCAGGTCAACGAGTAGGTCGTTCTGGCGAGCGGACTTCACCATCACGTCGTCGATGTAGACGTGGATGTTGCGACCAATTTGGCTCGCAAGGCACTCCTGCATGCACCGCTGGTAGGTCGCCATGACGTTCTTGAGGCTGAAGGTCATGGCAGTGTAGCAGAAGGCTCCAAATGGCGTGATGAACACCGTCTTCTCTTCGTCTTCGATGACCATTTTGATCTGGTTGTACCCAGAGTAGGCATCGAGGAAGCATAGCGCCTCCGATCCCGTGGTGGAATCGATGATTTGGTCGATCCGCGGGAGGACGAATTGCTCCTTCGGGCAGGCGCTGTTTAAGTTTGTGTAATCGATACACATCCTCTAGGTACCATTTTTCTTCTCGACCAGGACTGGGTTTGCCAGCCACTTGGAGTACTTGATTGGTCGGATGAAGCCTGCAGTGAGTAGACGCTGCACCTCCTCGGTGATGGCTCGGCGGCGCTCTTCATTGAAGGGCCGCAACGACTGCTTAACAAGTCGCACTTTGGGGTCGGTGTTGAGTTTGTGCTCAGCGAGTTCCCTCGAGACACCAGGCATGTCAGAGGGCTTCCACGCGAAGATGTCCCTGTTCTCACGGAGGAACTCGATGAGCGCGCCTTCCTATGCTAGGCTCATGCCCGTCCCGATCGTCACCGTCTGGCTGGAGTTGCCTGGGACCAGCTCGACGGTGCGGGTATGCGTCGTTGCCTCGAAGGCGGTGGAGTTACCGCCCTCCGAGTTGGGCTTCTTGAGTATGGCGGGGTCGTCGTTGTTGATCCCGCTCGCGTACTTGGCGAGCTCCTCGGCGTGGTTGGCCTCTGCCGTGATGACGACATCGGCGAGTTCGGCTCCTTTGGCCTCTCACTCGGCGGCCATGTCGGGGTCGCCGTGGATGGTGATGACGCCGCACGGCCCGGGTAGCTTCATCGCGTTGTACACGTAGTGGGGTGCTGCCATGAACTTGGCGAACGCCTGGCGCCCCAGGACGCAGTGGTAGGGGTTGTCGAAGGGCACCAGCTCGAAGACGATCCGCTCGGTGCGGAAGTTTGCCGATGTTCCAAAGGTGACTCGTAGCGTCACCTTGCCGATCGGGTACGCCTTCCAACCAGGGACGATGCCGTGGAACATGGTGTAGGTCGTCTCGATCATCGACTGCGGGAGCCACAGTCGCCTGAAGGTGTCCAGGTACATGATGTTGATGGAGCTGCCGCCAGCCATCAATGTTTTGGGGAGCCAGTAGTCTCCCACCTTGGGCTTGACCACCAGGGCGACTCGGCCCGGATACTCGATCCGTGGTGAGTGGTCCGCGCGGCTCCAAGTGATTGGTTGCTCAGACCAGTTGAGGAACTGGGGGATATCTATCTGGGCCACCGCGTTGATGGTGACGGCGCGGGCGATGACCTTCTTCTCGCGCTTCGTGTTGAAGCCTGTGAAGGTGTGGAGCAAGCCAGCGACACTGCCGAATTTTCCGCCGTTTGGCGGGTTGTTGTCGGGGTCTTCCCGCACGCGCCGTGCCTTCTCGATCTCCTTGAGAGAGTGGCAGTCGGTGGTCGTGTGCGTGGCGGGCTTTCCTTCCCTGTTGTGGAATACACAAGGTTGGTTAAGAAGGGCCGCGGGATCGAACCTCGGCTTTGCCTTGTAGTTGCCACCGTCGCGGTGTTGTCCCCCGTCGCGGAGGAAGCTCTTGGGCTCGCGCTGCGCGTATCCAGCATTGGCGATGATGTCGACTCACCCTTCATTACGGCGCTTGCCGGTGAGGCGAGTGTTGCTATAGCGTAGATCGGGCCGTCTCCCGTTGTCGTGGCCGCTCATGCGGCAGTGTCCTCCCGACTCGTCGTCGGTTTCTTGGTTTGGGTCCTCCTCCGTGTACCTTTTTGCGATCTCCAGGAGATCCGGTATGTTGTCGAGTGTGCGGTACGCTCGTTTGAGCTCGGCGACCAGGGGCTCGTAGAGGAACGAGGTCTTGAAGCAGTGGATAGCGGTGTCTGGGTGGATGCCGACCACGTTGTACCACAGATCTTGCCACCGTTGGACCCAGCTGCGGGTCGACTCGCGGGGTCCCTGGACGCACCGTTCCAGGTCCTCGATGGTGGTGGCGTGGGTGTATGAACCCTCGAAGTGTCTGACGAAATCCTCTCGCATCTCCTCCCAGGAATTGATGCTATCCGCGGGAAGTGTGTTAATCCATGGGGCATCCGCTTGAGGCTACTTTGCTGCCTGATGAACGCGAGTACATCCGACCCTGTGAGTCGACGCCTGCATTTTGTTGCTCGACCGCTTTGGCGAGCAGAGCCCTGGCGTATTGGATCTGCAGGGCGCCTTCCCCAGTGGCTTCAATGTTGTCGACTGCTACTCGGCCCGCGACGAGGTTGTCCATTGGGGTGGAGAACAACGGGAGGCCGTTCGCGTCTCGCTCCTGTGAGGAGACCATGATCCTTGGCTGGTCCCTGGGGGGTGCGCGGTTGGTTGGTGGCAGGGCGCCATTGGCCGTTGCTCCTGGTGGGGGCCGAGTGCTTCCTCCTGGTGGCGCGTTCTCGCAGATCGCGCGCTCGGCCGTGCGGGCCGGGTCGTTCTCGTCGTCGAAATTCAGGGCGCGCCCCTGGACGGTGGGGTTCAGGCGCGACCTGATTCGGAGTTGGTGGTAGCGCGACAGCTCCTGCGCTATCACCTGCTCGAGGCAAAAAAATTCGCGCCCGGCTTGTTCCTTGCGGACTGCCTCCGCCAGCTTCAGGTGGGGTTCCTCGACCTCCGTCGCCGTCGCGTTTGGAGGGATCGGCGTGGAGAATGGGTCTTCCGGTGGGTCGGCGCCAGTTGCCATGTAGGTCGCGGCGTGGCGACCGCTTCCGTCGCGGAGGTCGGCGGAGTTCTCCGACCCAAAATTAAAGTTGAAGATCCCGAGGATGGAGGGATCCTTGAAGTCTCCGACGTTGGAGACCTTGGTGATGGAGCCCACGAGTGACACGGCGACAATGGATCTGGCGACTGACGCCGGGGTCACCGAATCGGCGTCGTCGTTGAGGGCCGCGTAGTCCGCGGCCGCGGTGGTTTCGGCCACGTTGCTGTGGGCCGAGTCGTACTCGGAGGCGAGGCGGTGAATCGTGCGGACCTGGCTCTCAGAGAGCCGGTCGCGTGGCGGCGACTCGTGGATGCGAGCCGAGTCCTCCAAGATGATGACGTCGGTGAGGCCGACGAAGAGGCTGATGGTGCCGACCGGCAGGATCATGCTATGCTTGATGGGTTGCGCCGCCGGGACATAGCTACTCGGAAAGATCTGGAGCATCTCGCCGATCACGATCATGCGGCCGATGGCGATCGACTCGTTGATGGGTAGATTGGATCTCGTCGCAGAACAACGGCCTGACCGGCCAAGCCCCACGATGGGCGCCACTGTCGTGGGAATGACCACGGCAGATGCTGCAATCGGTAGCGAGCAGTAGAACATGGGGCAAGGGCGGCTAGCCATCTGCGGTGCGAGATGAGGGCTGAGACACAAAGGTTTACCCAGGTTCGGCCCCCGGAGGGTAAAGACCTACTCCTGCTAGATTGTATTATGGTGAGAGTACAATGGGGCGAGCTCGATGGCTAGGCGGCGAGTCGCTAGGGTGTATGATGGAACGTATCCTCTATGCGTCCTCTTGGGAGGTTTATATAGACTCACCTCACTAGGGTTTACAGATCACAACCGAATTAGTTAAGGACTCAGAGATCCTATGACCTAGTCTGACTGGGCCTAGCTACGCTTCTGGGCCTTCAGCTTCCAGTCGCTTGAGTCCACGCCAAGTCTTGATCCAGTCGATGTCCTGCAGGCCCACTCGCGGATGCTTGGGCCAGTAGGAAACGTCCTGCTGGGTATACCCTGGTAGGCATATCCCCATCATCAACCAAATTTGCTTTTGTTCTTAGCCGAAATTATTTCTCGACTGATATTTGTGATTGTATCCTTTGCAGAATTGTTGGGCTAGTGAAGCAAGATGGTGGAGGAGGCCGAGAACTTCAATGTCCTCCAGATGGAAAATGATGAACTTCACCAGGAGATGAACAAGCTAAGGGATGATGACTAGAAATCTATGAGCACCCTCCTGGAGTCGAACAACATGGAGACCGAGAGGCTCGGTAAGTTGTTGGTCGTCCGAGAAAAGAATTTTATGGACCTGATGAGGGATTTTGACCATCAGAAGGATCTTGCATAAGACACCCAAGAAGAATTGAACAATCTCCGTGAAGAGCGTTCCTAGTGGAATCACTTCATGCTTGGTAATTTCCCCGAAATTTGTCTCTCTCTTTTTATTTCTGACGTAGCGTCAGATTTTTTGACTTTTGCACTTTTCCAAGTCCTCTAAATCTTTCAGACTCTTCTAGCTCTGACCCTCATTTCTAGTGTATTAAATCAGTAAGATATTTAGTCTACGACTTTGGATAGACTTCCAATACTCGAAATGGGGGACATAGAAAAGGAGATTCCCAACCTTATCAGAGACTGGAGGATGTCATATGCCCGGATAGCAACACAAATTGCCCTTACTATGGTGATGAGTCAACATAGTGAGATGCAAATATGGCAAGTTACCAAGGGAATCTTCACTTAAGATGATGAGGGTAACCTACAAGACATCAAGGCTATTCAAGTGTCTTTGCGCTGGTTATGCTTGTCGCATGGCGGAGATGACGAAATATGCAATGCCATTCTTCTAGTCCATCTTTGTTCCTCCAACTCCAAAATATCTGTAAGACAGCTTCCCGAAGACAAAGATGCCTCTGAGTCTTCTGACCAAGCCGGTGACAACGATGGCTCCAATACTCCAGGATCTCCACCACCGGCACCTGCAGTATAAATAATTATGCATTTTCTTGAAACATTTATATGGTCTGTAATGATGGGTACTATATTTTGTGGCTATATGTGCTATACTGTGTAAGAACTCTATGCTTTACGCTCATCACTTAGTATATTTTTATGTGCTTCAAAATTTCTTAAGAAATTTGTTTTTATCCTTATTGTTTTATCTGGCTCTCTGCCTTATTCCTTTCATGAGACGGTAAACCTTTAGCACGGAAAATTTGCCAAGTAATGACTGCAAGTGCATAGATCCGTTGCAGCTAGTTTCAAAATAAAGATATCGATGCCACAGGGAGCAGTAGTCTGAAGTCTAAGATTTTTTGAAATAAATACTAAGAATAGAAATGTTAAATAAAGTTCTAAGTGACAAGATAAAATGCTTGTATTATGTAAAAATGTGTTTTTGGGTTTTTGGTATAAGATAACAAGGAGAAAAGTAAATAAAACTAAATACAGAAAATATGTATCGCGTATGTAAAAGAGATTTGAAAATTCAATGGGAAAAGGCATTCTCAGGGATTAGCGTATACTCCACTAGCATTATAAATATCTAAGGTAAAGATTATTATAATGAACATTCTCAACTATGTATGCGTGGGAGGAACTCCGTATTTTGACAAAGAGGCAGGAACCACTGCTCAAATCATCATCATAACCACAACAGACAACAATAAACATTAATTGAATTACTGCGCTATTAAGGGACATAACCCCGTAGGATGTATCCCATGGCATAGATAGTGTTTTGTGAGTTTCCTCGATTCCCATGTTGATACGTAAGGAGTGTCAACATCTTTATAGTCACTATAAGTGCTAACATCCCTCCGTCTACCAACAAGTAGTTCCCTACATCGAGTCCCCATAAGAGGCAAATATTGAGAGCTCGACTTCTCCCAACATCAAGATGTAGACAATCTAACACATGGTCGCAGTGATTTCATTCTCATGCTAGGGTTTCTCCAAATCCTCAAGAACTAATGATCTACTCAGACATGGAGGCAATCAACATCATGACAAAAGTAATGGAATCTATCATAGATGAATAGTACTTGTATAAATCCACAACGAGTATGAAAATTACAATAAGATCTAGACAAGATGTAGATGGGATGGATGGAGATGGTGGTGATTCGGTGGTTGATGATGATGATCGATGCCTTAGCCTGCTGGATCTGTGTAGGGAGAAGACGGATCCTCGGTGGATGAGTTTCCCCTCCATATGCCTTCCGGAGGTTAGGTTTTGTCGATTTTTGGGTGTTATGTAATTTGTCTCCCTGATCCAGTTGCATGGGGTGAAACTAGTTGAGGAGACGGTGTCGGCGCTAACTATACGGCGGGAGCTATACGGGCGGAAAAGTTCTCTTACCGTATAGTTGGTCGTTAACCCTTCTGTACCCTCCAATTGCTTCGGGTTTTCTTCTAGTGTTATTAATATTTCCCAAATAATAAATTGACGTATTTGTTGGATCCTTTTCACTCCAATATAACTGGTCCAAGAATTGTGTCCATCGGATCCATCATCTGTCCTGATCCTGGTGAAATTAAACATAAAAAGTGCGTGTGAGCATTGTAAAATACCAAGATCCTACTATAACAATGCAATATAATAATCTAAAACATGATGCAATTATGCACTCATCAACTTCCCCAAGCTTAGACTCTTGCTCGTCCCGAGCAAGTTTAGCTTAATGGATGTGATCCTCATATTCATGAAGTTGAGTCAATAAAATAAATGAGGTAGTTGCAGCCTGTATTTATCATAAAGGATACATATAAATAAGTTTCCGAAAGTACCTTACTCGAACCATCCGAATAATATTAGCAGGATTCCACACCTTAGCAATTAATAGTCCATAAAAGATTATTTTCATCATGATGTAAAACTATTAGGTTCAACCGAATGAGTTAGTGAGGTAGTCCCAAGTGTTTTTAGGATTAACATATTCACTTGGGATTCAATATCTCAAAAGTCTCTTTGTCTTACTATAATATAGTGGTCTATGCATATTTGCTCTTTGCACATTCGCTCTTTTTTTCTTCATCTTTCTTTTTCTTCTTTCTCTATATATATTTCTGCTCACACTTTTGTTTAAGTGATGTGCAAAGGAGCTAGACATATATTCCACTTGATGTAGGAATTTCAAAGTTTAACGATCTCAGTTATCAAATTCCAAATATATATGAAGCATCTTTATAACTTGAGTATTCTACCTCAACTTGTTCTCACTTTATTTTATAGCACTTATAATTTCTTATTTGTTCATAGTTTTTCTTTTTAATCTTAATTAATTAGATAATTTCTCCTTTTTTGTAAATCAAACAGTTGACCTACAACATATTGATCAAATTATCATTGTATGTTCTTTTAATACCAATTGTGTGGAAGACTCCTATTGCTATCATCAAGTGCGAGTAAAATCATACGCAAGTCATTCATATATCCAATAAGACAAACAAAAACTCAATAATGCTCCATATATTATAATAAAATCAGAATTTCATAAGAGGGATCTACTATTCCTGAAGGTAATTATAATGATGCAAACTTTACTTATGAGCTTGAACTAATGCAAAATTAGAATAGAAATAAAAACTTGTAAGATAGATTACAAGGTCTTAAAGATCTCCCCAAGCTTGGAATCAAGCAAGGCGGTATCAAATAATCCCTCGTGATTATTTGATACCGTGTTTTATTGAAGGTCACTATGGTGCCATGGCATGTAGAACTGCAGCACGTAGCTTCTTGTTGGTATACTCCACAGCGGTGATGTGGCTGTACCACCTTCACAAATCAGATTGTAGAGTATCCACCCTGTCTTCTATATCTTATTGAGGCGGGGACAGACTTCAACGCGATGGAGTAGCTCCTGCTTCTGATATCCCTCTAGTGCCCGGACACGATCTTTTGTTCTCGGGACAACTTCTTCTTCCTCATCCATTATTGACGAATAAGGGAAGTAGAAGCTGCTCCTCCACTCCTCTTGAGGCTTTACCCTCATATGAGAGCCAGTGGTAGGCCTCGAGCGGGGCAACACCGATCCCTTGCTAGCACCTGCACTAAAGTTAGGTATTTCCTTATGCGTGTGCACCCTTGGATCTATAGTGATGAACTTGACCGTCTCCACATGACCTTTTCCGTGCGGCTTGTGGCCTTATCTCTCTTCTTCAGTTCTTTTCATTTCCGCCTAGTCGATCCCCGAGGGATCATAGATGTCACGACAGATATAAACATCGCTCTAGCCTTCATCGGGTTGTTGTTGTAGAAGCTTGGGTCGACGTACTCTTTGTACCCCAAGCTAAACCTCTCCACCTCCTCATCGCCGTCCTCCATTGACGGCTGCTAGAAAGGTCCCTAGGAGTAATGAGCCCCATTGGTTTTCCACGACCTAGGATGGGATATCGCATAGCTAGATATGTTCCTGGTGATTTGTGATTAGAGAGAGGCACAAGGGATGTATGTAAGAGGGGTCAGAGGTCGCTAAAACTCATGAGAAACACCAAATTCACGGCCAGGAAAACAATCCAAACCGACTAGGAAAAGAAATCACGGATTTGGAGGAGTCCTCCTTCGTAACGACCAACTATACGATCGCGGACCATATAGTTCCGGCCGTATAGATGGTACCGGGCAGATATTTCCAAAATATCTCGAGCCCAGGCCAGTTAGATTACCGACTAGGAACCGCAAAGAATTTTTTTGGATGAATAATATAAGAATGAAAACGGGTCGACTGTACTGAAGCTTTGACGACCAACTATACGGCGGGAGAATTTTCTCCGGTCGTATAGTTGCGGCCGTATAGATACTGCACCTCGAAATTATTCCGTGAAAAGTCGGCATGTGTGCATGTGTAATTGAGTCGTCAGATTGCTGAAACGACTATGTTTTCCCTTGCTATTTTGGTGATGATGACAATCCCACTTGTGATCTAACCATGTGCTTGAGTTTTAGGTTATTTGTTTATTGTTGGAGCTTATGGAGTGTGTGGATGATATTCTTGGAATCTCGTGAAGACGGCGGTCTTTCACCGTACTATCAAGAGGGGGTACACCTCAGAAGGATGTGGGGAATCATCTGTTCTTGCACAAACCATATTTGCACCGCCACAGCCATCATATTCTTCAGCGAGAGAGAGAGAGTTTCTAATCTGTTGGTGCGGTTTTTGTCTGAGCGGAACTTCCACCCAGGCATCAGAATTTCCGGTTAGGCATTTTTGCAACCCAGTTGTTCCGCCCCAACTTCCGCTCCAAGTTCCGCTCAGGTTCAGTATACTTCTGTATGCAAGTGTTCTATTTGACGGAACTTGTCCCGAAACTTGCTCCGAAAGTTTCACCGGAACTTCCGGTCATTCTGACCGGAACTTTTGGTCAAGCTTTGGAGTGTGCGTCAATGTTCTTCATACCGTTGAAGCAGCGCTGGGTGGAACTTCCGGCCCCTCAGCGGAACATCGGGTGATGTCGCAAACTGTCCAACGGTTCAGTTTGGAGGGGGCCTATTTAAGGCGCCCTCCTTTTTCCTCCTACCAAACTCTTCAATTTTATCTCTCCATTAATACTAGATCTTCCCCACAATAGATCTCTCTGTCTCTCTCTATCTCTCTCTCTATCCACTCAAATAACTTGATCTTTTGAGAGGTAGGAGAAGTGATCTAGATCTACACTTCCACCAAAGAAGATTTGATTCCCCCCACCTATCCTTTGTTGATCTTGTTACTCTTGGGTTTCTTGGAACCCTAGACGGTGTAGGGAATCCTCGGAGCTAATGGGTTGTAAAGCACCGTGGTGTCTTGGAGGGCCTCCAATTGAGTTGTGCAGCTTCCCCGTCAACCTTGTTGTAAAGGTTTCGGTTGGCGCCTTCAAGGTCACCGGTTAGTGGATTTTGAGGCCTCCTTTGTGGGGGAGCTCACCGGAGAAGAGGGTGAGGCCTTTGTGGCACTCGGGTGACCTTATGTGGCCCCAACACCTCTCCAACATAGACGTAACATCCTTGGAAGTGAACTACGGGAATTACATCTCCGTGTCCCCGATCCAGTTATCTCGTTCCTTACCTTTACTACTTGCTCTTTACCGCTCTTGTGCTAGTTGTTAGTTCTCTAGCATATAGGTTGTTCACCTAGTTGCATATCTAGAGGACTTATCTTCTCTCCAAGTCTAAAATTGAGTAACTAATTAAAAAATTTGTAGTCGCCTATTCACCCCCATCTATTCGATTCATAGTCGGTACATTCAATTAGTATCAGCGCCAAGGCTCTTATTTCGGGCTTTACCATCTAAGAGACGATGGCCGACGAAGGGGGTAGTGAAAATGACAACTCCAAGAACTTGGCCACCATGGATGACCTCGAGCTATTGGAGTCATCCATGATGTCCAAGTTTGAGGAAATGATGACTATTTTGTAGTCTCTCAAAATCCAAACCCCATGGTTCCTCTTGTCACACCCCAAACCACCGAGCTTCCTCCCACTGTCCCGTGACCGCCCCCGGGGTGAATCCCGCGGCCGTCACCACTCACCTGGGACTTTGTTTTGTTGCTCAAACATCTACCAAGGTTCCAAGCTAGAACACCAAGGGGCTCGAAGACTCAACTTCTAAAGAGTAAAGGACTACTCGGTGGTGCCCCCACCGCCGAAGTATACTCCGGATCCACTCATTCCCATGACACTTATCATTTGTCAAGGAGTACCACCTATGTTAGATACTTCAAATTTCTCCATTTGGCAATATCTAATGTGCTCACATATTTCCAGGTCTTCTATTGAGTTAATGAGGACTGTGGAGGATGGGTTCTCTCCATATGACCCTAAGAAGTTGACTCGAGGTGAAGTGGTGGACAAGCAACTAAATGCCATGCCTTTGGGCATGATTAAAAATGATTTAACTCCCAAGACTTTGCTCACAATCTCCAATTCAACACCACCAAGGAAGCATGTGATCAGCTCACCAAACTGTTTGTTTGGAATGCAAGCATTCAAAGCTCCAAGTTTGATGAAGTCAACAACGAGTGCAATGGTTTTGCTATGCAAGATGATGAGACTCCCGAAGACATGTAAAGGTGGCTCAAGGTCCTTCGTTGCACTATGATGGATCTTGGTGCCACCTATGTTGATGACAAGTTCATGAAGAGGAAGTTCATTCAACCTCTCCTTCCATTTGAAGAACAAAAGCTCAACTCCATTAAGGGAATAACCAACTTTCACCTAATGACCTCCCAAGATGTCTTGAATGAAGTGATTGCCATGACCATTGCCAAGAAGAGCGCAAAGTCCACCCATGCTAGGGCTATTGGATCGACAAAAGTGAATCTTACATTGAAGGACAAGGCTATTGAAGTTGATGATGATGATACATCAAGTGAGTGGTCTCAAGAGGACCTCAAGTGTGCCTTCAACGAACATCTTGCACTCGCTTCAAGAGCCTTTTGGAACAAGTCTGGCATCAAGTCAAGATCAAGGGACAACACAAGAGTCAACTCATCGAACAAGTCTCCCAAGGGGATATCATGCTAAAATTGCTGTTCGGGATATGCTATATGGGTATCCTTATAGCATGTCTCTTATCCGACTAACCCGAGTGGCCCATAGTCGGTAGCATGGCCTATGGCCTGCTGGGCGGCCCAGTTAGGTGGATCCATAAGGGAGGCCCATGCCGGATAAAGGAAGGCTACAGTGGAGTCACTAGCGTACCCGGAGCCTTGGAGTGCAAGATACACAAGACTAGTAATAGACGGTGTAGGAATCTGTAACCTGTCCGGCTAGGACTTTTCCCTGTAACCCTAGGACCTGGCGACTATGTAAGTCGGGCCTATGGAAGCCTTTGAGGCATTGATTCATACAACCTCGCACAGCGAACCTATCAATGTAACTTGGCGTATTTGCCCTTATAGTGATTTATAGCACGAGTAGGATTCCGCCACCGTTGTGGGATCTGAACCTGGGTAAGCTGTGTTACCTCGTACCCGTCAACCGTCCGCCTTACCCCACGTCTCTAAACAAGCACTATGAGGACCCCTCCATGGTGTACTCGTCGGCAATACCACGTTAGTTGGCGCCCACCGTGGGGCAAGAGGCGCTTCAGGCTCTTCAGCGGGCGAGGACCAAGATCTTCGCGGGAATCGGCGAAACCGTAGCCATTGGCTGTGTTCTCTTCTCCGGTAACGTTCCGATCATCCCTCCCGACGAGTTCTGGATCCCGGCGAAGACGAACCCTACGCGGTGTTCGATCCTTCCTATCGGAGACATCCACCTCTTCATCGGCGAAACCGACTCGGGCACTAGTTCCCTGGGAGTCGGAGGAGCATCAAGACCCGAACGGACCGCCTACGGGCAGGATACGTTCGCGGAAGGATCGATGTCGGATCTCTCTTCGGAGCTTGCCGACAATGATCGGAAAAATTCAAGGCCCACCCAAACCGCCCCTGTGCAGGATATAAAGGTGGAAGATCACTGCAAGTCCGTCGGCTTCGTCCGTGCGTCTGGACAGCAGAGATCCAAGTTCGTCGGCGTGGTTACCATCTTCGATCTGGCGCGCTGCATTCAGAGAGAAGGCGAAAATCCCCGTGATTACCTGGCCAGGTGGCTCCGCATACGATCCGACCTAGCCCACTACCCCGATGATAACGCTCTGTATCACTTCGTGGAAGGACTGGACCATGGCACGCTTCTCCGACATTCTTTAAGGCGGCAGCAGGCAACAAGATGCCTTACCCTCGAAGAGATGGTGAGCACCGTCAACAACTACGCGGAGGCCGAAGCGGCAGCTCAGACAGCGCTTGCGCTCATTGACGGAGCCCCTCCGATTCAGCCACCGCCACCACCGCCTCCGGCCGCCATCATCGCAGCAGCACCACCACCTCCAGTCATCGTCGAGCCCGTTGAACCTCCACCGCCCGTCATCGAGGAAGTCCTGGCACCCTCCGACTCTGTCATTGACACGCTCTATGCTGATTTCAGTGCAGATTCAGAGGAGATAGACTTCAGTCCAGAAGAGCTAGACTCCGCTATGCAGGAGATGGAGGAGGAGTACTCGCGCGACGAGCAGGCCAACAACATTGTCGCGTCCCGAGGGGTGTTCGTCACCATTGGGACGGCAATGGACGAAGATCAACCCGGACGAGCTCCGCCTACGGCACTGGAAAAGGGGAAGGGGCCACTTATTGCTGCTGACGATGATCGCGCAAAAGACCTAGTGCAGCAGCCGCAGGAACTCGACACCGGCCCGAGTAACAACAACACCGCAAACTTGCCGCCTCCAGCATCTACGTCTGCAGCAGCCCAAGTCACTCCAGCTGATAGAGTGATATACGGCAATCTCCTCGTCGAGCCACTGACCGTTGCTCATATCCGGAACGTGACCCAGCTTGATGAGAAATGCCAGCAGCTGCTGGAGGAGGCGCAAGCCATCGCGGAGCAGGGCTCTAAGCTAGATCAAGATCTGGTCAATGCGCAGAAGTCCATAGATAAAGCTAGAGCAATGGAGGCCGAGTACAAGACTCTGGTACAGCAGCAGAAGGCTAAGAAAGCCCCGACTCGCGTCATCAACGATCCTGGTGTATGGCGCAACCTAGGATGGGCTCCCTCGAAGCCGGCACAAGCCAAGCCATACATTGACAGTGAAGGCAAGCAGGTGATGCCCACCCCACTACTTAACCTCGCTGTCACCAAGACCCTTCTGGAGCAGGATAGATCCCCTGAGGTAGTCGAATAGGTCTACGACCTAGTGGCCAAGGCGGTAAAGCAGCAGGAAAAGGCCACCTCTCAGAGGCTTGAGTCCGACCCAGCGCTCTGCCAGTCTAGCCAGTACAAGCCGCCAAGGGACATATCTCCTCTTGATGTCGAGTCCCAGACGGGTTCCTCAGAACGAAGACGGAGGGATGTGCGCAAAAGGAAGGATGCTATCCCAATATCCTCCGACCACGGAGAAAAGGCCCGACCTCGTCGCCCATCGCTACCGCCCCGGTCTCCCCGACATCGCGAAGATTACAAAGCTCACCATCGTACGGATATGCCCCCACCAAAGCAGCGTGGCATCGTCATTCGCGACAACGCGGAGCAGACCCGTCATGACGGAAAGCACAACGAAGGACATAAGAGCAGGTCGCGCCATGACCCTCCGCGTCCGACAAGCAACCGTGACAGGCGGGAGGCGTCGCAGGAGGGTAACAGCACGAAGGCTAACCCACCGCCACCTCCGCCTCCGTTACCACCAAGAAGTCACCGTGGCGGAGGAGGTCCGCGTCGTTCACGCAGCCCATCCCCTGTTGATAAGAAGAAGAAGAACCCGGAGCCATACGATGCACGTTCGCGGATCGACAAGATCCACGAGGCCCGGGAAGGACCATACTTGGGACCACGTTGCTTTGGACCTGCAATACGGTCCGCAACTTACCCCAAAGGCTTCCGGATTGACAAGACCATCAAGCCCTATGACGGCACCGCCAAGCCAGCCACATGGTTGCAGGACTACGACAACGCAGTGGAGATTGCCGGAGGCAACCCCAACGTCGCCGTCAAGTACCTCCCATTAATGTTGGCGGGTACGGCCCGTCAATGGATCGACGACTTGCCGGAGAAATCTATCTACAACTGGTTGGACATGCAAGAAGCGTTCACCAAGAACTTTGAGGGTACATACAAGCGTCCCTGCACTGTGGGCGATCTACAGCGGTGCGTGCAAGAGAAAGACGAGACATGTCGCGCCTACCTCTCCCGCTGGCTGGACATGAAAAATTCCTGCACAGGAGTGCACGCTCAGACCGCCATGGCTGCCTTCATCGATGGGTTGGAAAGGGGCACGTTGCTCCAACATAAGCTGAAGCGCTTGCAGGACAATCACCAGCTTGACTTGAACCAGATGATTCAGTTGGCCAGTGAGTTCGCAGCCGCCGACGACGATGCTCGTGGATCCTTGCCGGCAACAGCCATTCCAACTCAAGCTCGGTGGAACAGCAGTACAAAGCGGAAAACCGCCCCAGAAGAAAAGCAATCTACCGACATGGTCGCTATGACTTTTGCAGGACGGGGAGAGGGCGGACAACGTTGCCGAGGAAGGGGAGATGGTCGTGGGCAGCAGCGAGGAAGTGAAACCACCTCGGCGCCGCTCCGCGTTCCCCAAACCTACGAGGAGTACCGTGATATGGCATGCCCCGTACACCTCGACGTCAACAGCAAAGCCACCCATACTAATCGACACTGCAAGTTCGTCAACGACCTCAAGGAAGACCCGGAGTCCGGCTACAAGCGAAGTCAGAAGAACAGACCGCGCGGCAAGGGCAAAGGAAAGAAGAAGGAGGAGGAGTCCAAGGATTCAAGTGACATGGACGAAGACGTTGACCCCAAGCATGCTGCCAAGAGCGACGACAAGGGCAAGAACCCCTTCGCAAAGAAGGACCCAGTCTACCACACTTTCCTTGGCACCCCCACCGTCCGACAACAGAAGACCTCTCTGAGGATCTTGATGGACACTCTCCCTCCAGTCCCCCAGTACCTGCGCTGGTCGGAAGTTCCAATAACTTGGGACAGGACGGACCACTCAGACCTTGTGCCCACCGAGAACCAGTATGCCATGGTCATCAACCCATTGATTGACGGCGTGGAGTTCACCAAGTGCATGGTGGACAATGGAAGCAGCATCAACATCATGTACCTGGATACACTGCAAAAGATGAACTTGACGGAGGCGAACCTAAGGCGGACCAACACCGTTTTCCACGGCGTAGTTCCTGGTCGGGAGGCTAGGTCCCTTGGGTGCATCACACTTCAGGTAGCCTTTGGCGACGTTAACAACTACCGCCAAGAGCGCATGACCTTCGAGGTGGTCCCCTTCAAAAGCGTGTACCACATCATATTCGGCCGCGACATATTCCACACGTTCATGGCCAAGCCATGCTTCGTCTACAACAGGCTCAAGATACCCAGACCAAACGGTGTCATCACCGTATCCGGAAGCTTTACCAAGTCAAGGGACTGCGAGATCAATGAATCAGCCGTTGCAGAAGTTGTCCTCTACAGCGAAGAATTCAAGGAGATCCAGAGCAAGGTCAATGACTCAGAGATGCCCGCATCAAAGAAGCAGATCTATGACTCTGCTCCTGCGTTCAAGGCCGCCATCGAAACCAAGCTGGTGGAACTTGTGGTAGGCGATGCCTCCAAGACCGTCGCCATTGGGACGAACCTGGATCCCAAATAGGAAAGCACGCTCGTCGAGTTCCACCGTGAGAACAGGGACATCTTTGCCTGGCAACCTGCCGATATGAAAGTTGTACCCAGGGAACTTGCCGAGCACAGCTTAAACATTGATCCAAAATCCAAACCGGTGAAACAACCTCTACGATGCTTTGGAGATGAGAAGATACAAGCCATTGGCAAAGAGATAGCTAGGTTACTCAAGGCTAGATTTATCCGAGAAGTCCTTCACACCCAATGGGTGGCCAATCCTGTACTTGTCCCCAAAAAGGGGACCAATAATGAATTAAGAATGTGCGTTGATTACACCGGCTTGAACAAAGCATGTCCCAAAGATCCGTTTGCTTTGCCTCGCATTGACCAAGTCATTGACTCGACGGCTGGCTTGGAACTTTTGTATTTTCTCGATGCATACTCAGGATACAACCAGATCAAGATAAGGAAGTCGGACCAATTGGCCACTTCATTCACTACACCATACGGCACGTTTTGCTATGTCACGATGCCCTTTGGGCTGAAAAACGCGGGTGCTACCTACCAGCGGACAATGCAACATTGCCTTCACGACCAAATTGGTCGGAACGTTCATGCCTACATGGACGATATCGTGGTGATGTCTAAAAAATCAAACGACTTAATCTCTGACTTAAAAGAAACCTTCGATAATCTTCGAAAATACAACATGATGCTTAACCCTAAGAAGTGCGTCTTCGGGGTTCCAGCCGGCAAATTGTTGGGCTTCATCGTTTCCCAGCGTGGAATCGAGGTCAACCCAGAGAACATCAAGGCCATCTTAAACATAAACTGTCCAACATGCCTAAAAGACATTCAACGACTAACAGGTTGTGTTGCAGCAGTTAGTCGGTTTGTCAGTCGACTTGGAGAGAAGGCCCTGCCGCTGTACAAGTTGCTGAAGAAGGCGGACAAATTCACATGGACGGACAAAGCAGATGCCGCATTGAAGCAGCTCAAGGAGATTCTTTCCTCAGCGCCCATCCTTGCAGCACCCGAGCCTGGTAATCCCCTATTAATTTACAAGGCGGCAACCAACCGGGTTATCAGCATCGTCGTCGTCGTCGTAGAGCGGAAGGAACCGGGCTATGAGCACGTAGTTCAACGACCAGTTTACTATGTAAGCGAGGTCTTGACGGAGTCTAAGTAGCGTTAACCGCACTACCAAAAGATAGCTTATGGAGTATTCCTTGCTTCTCGGAAGCTGAGGCATTACTTCCAGGAGCACCCAATCACAGTGGTGAGCAAGACTCCACTGTCCGACATTATCAATAACAGCGACGCCACAGGAAGGGTCGCGAAGTGGGGCATTGAACTTCCCGCCTTCGAGATCACCTACAACAGACACTACGCTATCAAGTCACAGGCCTTGGCAGATTTTGTTGCAGATTGGACGGAGATGCCTGATGCTACTCTGTTACCAGAACCAGAGTACTGGGTGATGCATTTTGACGGATCAAAGCTGCTCAACAGCTCGGGGGCTGGTGTATTGCTACAGTCACCAACAGGAGACAAGCTACACTATGTTTTGCAGATCCACTTCGAGGCTACAAACAACATGGCGAAGTATGAAGCACTCATTCACGGACTACGTGTAGCCAAGGATATTGGCATCAAGCGCATAGTTTGCTGTGGAGATTCCGACTTGGTTGCCCAGCAGGTGGCTGGCACCTGGAATGCGCGGAACCCTATGATGGCGGCATATCGAGACGAAGTGGACGAAATAGCTAAGAGCTTCTTGGGCTACGAAGTTAAGTATGTTCCTAGGGAACAAAACGAGGCGGATGATCTGCTGTCTAAGCTAGGATCAGGGCGCAAGCGAATTCCTCCAGGAGTTTCCCTCGAGCACCTGTGCACACCATCTGTGAAGGGAGCCGACATTGACAATCCGGATAGAGCTGACTCTTTCGTCAACATGGTGACTAAGGTCCCTACGGCTTGGAAAAAACCGTTCATGGAATACCTCGAACACGGAACTTTGCCCAACAACGAAGTCAAAAGACGACAAATAGTACGAAGAGCAAAGGGTTATACCATAATAAATGCGCAACTCTACAAAAGGAGCACTACTGGCGTATACTTAAAGTGTGTTTCCCACCTAGAAGGTAGCGAAATCCATCTCGGAGATTGCGGGCATCACGCCGCTCCTCGATCGTTGGTCGCAAAAGCCTTCCGGCAAGGATTCTACTGGTTGACCGCGAAGGCGGACACCGACAGGCTGGTTGAGACATGCATGGGATGCCAGTATTATGCCCGACAACCACATGTTCCTGCTGAAGAACTACGAACAATACCAATAACTTGGCCGTTTGCGGTATGGGGGCTGGACATGGTGGGACCGTTACAGACGGCACCTTGTGGATTTACGCATCTACTTGTATCAGTTGAAAAATTCACTAAATGGATAGAAGCTAAACCCATTAGAAAGCTTGATGGGGTAACTGCCCTCAGGTTTGTCCGGGATCTAGTGGTGATATTTGGTCTCCCACATAGCATTATCACCGACAACGGCAGCAATTTATCACTCAGAGAAGTGGAGGCATATTGTTGGGATAAAGGCAATTCCGACTTGACCATGCATCTGTGGCACACCCACAATCCAATGGTCAGGTTGAGCGAGCCAATGGATTAATTCTGTAGGGAATCAACCCACGTCTTGAGGCACCTCTACATAGAGCAGCTGGAGCCTGGGCAGAAGAATTGCCATCTGTGCTGTGGAGTTTACGAACTACACCCAACAGATCTACCGGCTACACCCCTTACTTCATGGTATATGGAGCAAAAGCCATCCTGCCTTCCGACATCCTCCACGATGCACCAAGAGTTGCCGCCTACGACGAGGATGACGCTGAAGAATCCAGACGCCTGGATGTGGACCTTCTCGAGAAGGAGCACGTTTTGGCATGCCAAAGATCCGCCATCTACCAGCAGAAGCTACACAGCTATCATAGTCGCCGCGTTCGGCATCGCTCATTTAAAGAGGGGGATTTGGTGCTCCGACTTAAGCAGAAGAAGTCACACAAATTATCCCTGCCATGGGAAGGACCGTTCATCATAAGCAAGGCGCTGCTGAATGGGTCTTACTACCTTGTTGACAATCGTGAACTAAAGGATAGACCCAACGAGGATCATAAGCGTAAGCGACGTGACCCGGATGATGACTACCCGGAGCTTGATCGGCCATGGAACATAGCACAGCTACGTCCTTTCTACACTGAGCATTTTTATCTAATTGTGTACCTCTTATATGATCAATGAAATAAAGATCTTTGGTTCACTCATATTACTGAGTCTTTTACCTCCCTTAGTGTTCATTTTTGGATCATGTAAAACCTTTATGCACAAGCTTTGCATTTGCACTTGTGAAAATTCTGCCTACGGGCGTTAGCTTAAGTTTTCTGGTCTACACGTTCTTTGTCGTTTTTATGTGGATTCTGGAGTAGTGACTTTCAGCACTTATTGTCGGCGATTTTGTGCTCAGGTTATGGACGGTGCCATTGGGCATCATCACCTAAGCACATGGTTCCGACAACGAGTCTTTCGACTCACGAAAAGTCAAGCATAAGAACCAAAGTAATGGATAAGTGTAGCATCCCAATTGTCTAACAATTGTAATGCTACTTGGTCTAGTAATATAATGGCTACTTCAAATATATAATTGTGGCATCATCATTATATCATGCTCATGTCATCATGCCAGCTTGCATTTGAGCATCATATAAAACCTTTTTCCATTTGGTTCTTATCTCATATGCATTATTAATTGTATTTGCCTCTTGATATTGTATTTGGTTGTTGATATATTGTTTAATGCCCAAGTTGAGTTGGGGGCATATATTTTGTTAACTCCACCACCTTTCTTTCACCACCTTATAATTCCACCATCCAACTAAATATGAGCTTTGCACTTTATTTGAGTTTACCTCTAGCTCATGTGGGTTGGGATGGATCCAATTCTTCCCACATGCTCTCATCTTAGCATCATGTTGTTTTCACATTATTGATATAGGAGAGCCACATGGCCATCTTTGCATGCCTTGTGAGTGGAACCCTTTTGCTAGCTTCCATATGTGTTGTGTTGGGGTTATTTTCATATTTGGATATTTTTGGGCTTATTAAATGCCTAGTGGCACATACACACTAGCAAGTCCCAATTTCACTCAAACATGATCATCTCCATCTATCCCACTTGGAGCTTTCTCTTAAATTCTTCTTGCTTGGCTTTTATTCCAATTTTGGAATGCATAATAATAATGCCATGTTAATAATCTTGTTTTCACAACAATGAGCATGGTATTAATTATTTATGCATGGCCCATGCAAGTACCACCTTTTGCTTGTCATTTGGATTTATTTGATTTTTGAGTGGATCATCTCTATCCCTATCTTTTCTTTTGGCTTGATCTATGTTGATCTTGCTTAAATCCTATCACAACATCCCTCTCTTTTTCTTGTCTTGGTCTTGTTAGAGCTTGTCTAGAGCATGCTCGATCTTGTCAACAAGGACCACTCCATCTAATCTCTCCTCATCTCCCCTCCCTTGTCATCTCCATCCTTGCATGATCTTGTGGATCATGCCTAAAACCCTAGGCCCTACCCTCTCTTCTTTATCTTTTCTCCAAATCTACATCTAATCTAACACACCTAACCCTCACCACATCACCACTCCCTCTCTCTAAACCCCCTAGCTAAGATCCTACCTAATCACCTACACCTCTAGCATCACCTTACCCCTAAGCTAAAACCCTCACCACCACACCTCCCCTCTCTCTCGGCCCCTCCCTTCTCTCTACCAGCTGGCCCCACCGGCCACCCTCTCTCCCTGGCCACCTCACCCCAGCCACCTAAGCCCAAACCCTAACCGAGCCTAGCTCACCCGAGCCTCTAACCCTAGCCGAGCCTCACCCCTCTCTCTCTAGCTCTCTCTGCCAGGAGGGCCCTATCCCGACCCTCTTTTCTCTCCCTCTCTCCCTGCATGCTAGCCCCCACCCCGTGCTACCTCTCTCCCTGGGCCACCGGCAGCCTCACCCTCGCCCTGCCCTGCCTCCTGCCCGACCAGAACACGTGAGAAGGAGAAGGGAAAGGTGGCACCCGAGGCCACCTTTTCCCATCTACCCCGCGGCCACATGTTCCTCCCCTCCCTCCTTTCTCTTTAACCACACGGCTCTCCTCTGGCCTTCTCCAGATCTGGCCGAGGCGCCTGTACTTCCTCCCTCCCTCTTCACCGACCCCAGCTCTCTCTCTCGCCGGACACCGTCGGCCTCCACCGCACCCCGTCGATCCAGTCGGGCAGCACGACGTGGGAGTGGTTGAGGAGTACCAGGAGGACCCCCTGCTTCGCCCGGTACACGCCAGCAAGGAGGAGGAGCACCGGCATCGCCTGGACCACCGCCGACCCGACGCGAAACCCTAGCCGCCGTCCGCGAGCCACGTCGACGATCGCCAGCGCCCCTGCCCGATCCAACGCCCCCGACAGCCTCCCGGTGAGCTGCTGCACCTCTCTGACACCCTCCCGCTGTTTCTCTCTTCCTAGACGAGCGGATCCTGGCGGCGAACGCCCTCTGTGCACGGTAGGTTCGTCGCCGTCTGTGTTCTGTTCATCGCGTAACCCTCATTTCGCCGTGTAGCCCCCACCTGACACAAGCCCAAGCCTATCGCAGCGGTCGCCGCCGCCGCGCGCGCACGCGAGGTCGCGGGATCGATCCCTGCACCGAGCCGCTCTGTCGAGCACAAACCTGTCGTCAGTAGGTTCAGAGGAAGATCAACAGTACGGGCAACCCCTTTTTGCGCGTAACCCCCTGCTTCTTTTTCTGCTTAACCCGCGGTACGCAAGGCCCCACCAGTCAGCCCCCTGTCCTTTTTCCAGAAAGCCCCCTGTAGTATCCTAGCCCTAACCCGCGGTCCGGTACCCCTCCTGCCAGCCACGTCTGGGTCGCCCACTGTCACGTGGACCCGCGTGCGCTGTGGCCCCACCTGTCATACACTGTGGCTGAGCGGGCTCGCGGTGACAGAAGTTTTTCTGTGCGCGTGTGTCCCAGTCAGCAGTGGCCCACTTGTCATTGACGGTGGCTAGCTCTGTCTAAGTGAGAAAAGTTTCTGTCTATTCTGTTTTAATTCAAATCTTTTCAAATTTAATTCAAATTCAAAATTCAAATCTGTTTTAATATAACTTTTCAAATATAATTCCAAATAATACATATAATATATGTTTTCAAACCAGAAAAATGTGAGGATTTCAAATATGCCATTCAAAATATATTTTGAACATGTAAAATTCCAAGTTGATTTAATTTACAATAAAATGGCCTTTTGTCTTAAATAATTAATAAGTTTTGTTTTATAACTCCAAATTTAACAAATAATATGTCTAAAATGATTAGCTCGACGAGACCTTTCTGTTTATGCATTCCATTATCTATTTTGAAGCATGCATCATATAAATATATTGTATACAGCAACTAATATGAGGATAAAATGGGGCCAAAACTCAATCAAATGATTTATTCTTGTATTCCACACCTCACCCATGCCATGATACTTTATTGCCATTCAAATTGTGCATCATTCATCATGGCATGATTGTTTGCTTGTCGCATTTAATTCATATGCTTGCGCACTTTATTTATGTTGGCCCTTGTTTGTTTGGTTCTTCTCCGAATAGACGCTGAGCAAGGGATATATCAAGAGAACCAGGAGCACTACCCAGATCCATCCCTTGCTTCAACTGAGCTGCCAGGCAAGCATTACCACATGCTTGCATACATATAGTACCTATTGCCTCTTTCTTATTCCTGCATCATTGAGTCGCGATTGCCTTAAATTGAATCCCAAGTATTGCATAGCCTTTACTTTTAAACCCCACCAAAGCTTGCTCCTCCATCCCATGAGCCATTACTACAGGAGTTGTTTGAGCCATGCGAGTCGTAGAACAGCATGTGTAGGGTATGTGAGTGTCTGATGGAGAACGAGGTACCTATACAACTTAATCTGAGTAGTAATGGGATAACTAATGAAAGTGGCATCGGTGAGCCATATTCGCTATTTGGTTTTTCAGGCTCACTTGTGTCCCGTAGGACCCCGAGTACTTGATTCCTGTTCCTTGAATATTCGCGCTATCCACATCCGGGAGGCTTATGAACCCCCCTGAGCCAGAGCTTGATTCATTCTTATTTCTTGGGGCCACAAACTAGTTTGAGGTTTTACTTACTATCCTGTACTATGCCATGCTTTACTGCTTTATTTAAAATTGTGCGAGGAGCACACTGTACTGTTTAGGAAAGCGGAGTGTTTTCGCGGTGTCGACAAGCCCAGTCACATTTTCGGGTTCCCAGTCGTTCACAGCCATTGGCGCAAACCTTGAGGCCGTCTCGGAGTCAGCTAACTTCATTGCGGGTAGCTCAATGGGGTGGCCCCCTGAAATATTTCTGAATCCTGTGATCGCTTTGTCGTGACTGCCTCGTTGGGTTTTGATTTGGTTTTTCCGAGGCATATCGAGTGTGTGTTGCTATTTGTGCAGCCCTGCAGGGTAAAACTTTCTGAAAGCCGTGTCCGCGGTTATGGACGACTTGGAGCACAGTTTCTCGATGATAGACAAGCATAACTAAAGTACCGCTTTTAATCTGACTAGACTAGGTACCTGACTAGTAAATAGTGCAACACTCATGGAATGGATAATAAAACTGCCAACGGATGGGGGGGGGTTGTTCGTCCGCTTCCTCGTCGGTAAGCGAGGAGGAGGATGGATCTGTTAATATTACCATTATAACTGTTGTTATTAATTCACGGACATCCGTCTATCTCTGGTAAGCGAGGAGGAGGAGGATGGATCTGTTAAGATTACCGTTATAACTTCTATAACTATTGTTATTCATTCACGGACATCCGTCTATCTCTGGTTAGGCGGATGGTTAGCAAGTTTCTATAGAATTGCTAGGGATTATCTTTTGCTGCAATTGCGTCACCCCAGATTGTGTCCCCTTTAGAGGCATAAAGACTTGCTGAGTACCCCTAGGGTCTCACACAATAAATTATTGGTTCAGATGAACAGGTACACTCGCAAGATGGATATTGGGTGGAAGAGACGGACGATGTGGGCAACGATCATTCGGTGTAGAGATTCCGGGAACGGGGATCCGTGAGATCTGTGGGCGGGATGTGTTTATTTATGGGGCATCTTATGCCAATTTGCTTCTTATCCGTACTCGGATTTTGTCTTCCGCTTCCGCTTGATACTCTGATGTTTGATGTATGAGGAGATATCCTAAACTATTATATCTATCTAGGACATTTGGATCTTGCCGTATGGCGTTGCTATATTTCCTTTCTTTTTAGATGGAATGGCTCTGATGTACTGTTGTATGGTGGCTTGCATACATACTCATTTGTGTATGTAGTTGATCCCTTCGCCTGCCGATTACGCCGCCCGTTCTTGTCTCGATGTTTGGAGATGGTTAGGACGGCCGAAAGGTCTACCTGTGAGTGGCTTTTGGGCCCCACCGTACTATTTTAACCATTTCCGCTCATCCAGGCTTGTAACTAGGAGCGTAATTCACCGAGGTAGTTACAATAAGCCAGCACTTGCTTAAAAATATATACATGCTAGGAACTAAGTTCTTAAGTAGCAGGAAATAACAATGATTGTTTTCCGCCTTGAGTTACGTCATCAAGTTTTTTCCGCGCATATACCAAAGGAAAAACAAATATTACATAGTGTTTTTCACTCTTTGGGCGCATGAGACTTGGAAGCAGCATCGTCCCTAGCCGGAGAATCACCCTCAGCGTCGGCACTGTGATGAGACTCGGAGGAATCTTGGTTGACGCTGTCGATGGTGTTCCTGGGCACGAAGACGTCAACGTCCACCAACTCGGCAACTCTGGTGTCATAACCCGCGAGTGATGACAGGATGGCTTTGTGATCTATCTCCTTGCCATCATCATCCACGTCGGGAATGCTAGAGGTCACCGTATCGATGTAGGAATCGTCGTAGAGCACCTTCACCATTGACAGCGCCATCCTTGCGCCAGCCCGTGCACATGAAGCTTTCCAGCTCGTGACACGCTCGGGGTCTCGGCGCAGAATCTCCGAGTACTTCTTCATGGAGTCCGAGGCCTTGATGTATATCTGGAGGGGCTTGGCAATCTCCTTGGCTTGGGTGATGGCGGTGTTGATGAAGTTGCCGGTAAGAACCATGCATTCCTTGTCCGAAGGAGGCGAGCAGGTTAAACCCAGAGGCGCTGAAAATTCCGACAAGGAGCGCATGAGTTCAATAAACTCTAAGTATCCAAACTTCAGAAATACAAGGCGGAGGAAACTTACTGAAGATGCTGGCCTTGGCCTGCCAGACGGTGTCCCCCAAGGATTCCTTCTCTTGTTGGAGGAGCTTAAACGCCTCGCTGTGGCGTTGGTTTTGATCATTAGCAGCTTGCTTCTGATCTTTTAAGATCGCAAGCTCCTCCTTTAAACGATTGATTTCCGCGGAGGCTGAATCCTGCAGGGCTTTCATGGAATCCTCGTGCATCCTCAGCATCTCTTCCCTCTCCTTCTTAAGGATTTTGTTCTCACTGTCCAGCTGCTGGATGTGCTTGGACTGCTCGACAATATCCTTGGCCTTGGCAACATGCTCTACAAGTCGGAGAAAGCAAAATACACAGTGAGTACTCGAAGAAGGAAGGCATAAAACCAAGACGGAATGCGCAAAAAAGAAAATAGACTCTTGTTTTTGATGACCTATTCCTTCAAGATGGCAGTTTTACCCTTTTCGGCTTCAAGATCTGCGCGCATATTCTGGTACTTGTCGTTGGCCATGCCCCTCCAAGCATTCTCATTTTGTGGAACAAAGGAAAAAAGTTAAACTGTTGTTTAGTCTGCTTGGAGCACCTAGTCGGAAACTTTCCATCTAGGCGCTCGGGGGCTACAGGAAAGTTTTACAACTCAACAATATGCTTAGCTTTTCTTTAAGCATCTAGTCGGAGCTCCTTCAGTTCTCGATTAGAAGCTTGGGGGCTACAGTATAAAGTTTTAACTCGGAAGGTGCTTAGCTTTTCTTTAAGCATCTAGTCGGAACTAATTCAGTTACAACTAGAGGCTTGGGGGCTACAGTATTGAAAATTACAAACACTGCGTATACTACTCTTAAAGCATCTAGTCGAAATAGTTTCTTCCATCTAAATGCTTGGGGGCTATAGTGGGAGTTCTTTCTAACTTAGTTACTCTTAGAGCATATAGATGCAAAACCTATGGTTTTCTGTCTACATCCTTCGGGGCTACAGTGGGACACTCATAATGAAATGCAAAAGGAAAAGTAAAACTTACAAGTGCAATAATCTTGAGGTTTGTAGCACTCTCGGCCAGCAGCTTGCCAAAGGAAATGCTATTTCCCTGCAAGATATCTGCTTGTCGGAGCAGCTCCTCAATACCGCACGTCGGGGATGACGGCACTCCTCCAGGAACCATAGTTGTGTTACTCGGCAGGAGCACCGGGTAAACTATCTTCGGGAACTCGAAGGGTTTCTGGGGAGTAGGGGCGCCGCCTTCGGTAGAGGTACCAGCTCCCACTGCCGCCTTGCCGCTACCGATGGCATCCTTAGCCGGAGCTTCATCCATTTGTAGAGTAGTGCTCTCCTGCGTCGCCTGCTCGCCGACAACAGCAAGTTCGGTAGAAGCGCCAAAATCCACTTCCATGGCGGAAGGGCATGGTGCCCCCTGAGCTTGAGAGCTTGTCGTGGCAGAGGAAGGCTTGACGGCAGGAGTAGCAGGGGCGATGGCGAGGGAGGAGTCGCGATGCAGCATATCTTTGATATTTTTAGAAGCCCCCAAAGTCTTGGAGGTCTTCTTGAGGCTGGTCGTGGCTTTCTTCCTGAAACGTGCAAAGTCCATAAGTACAGGAAAAAGACAGATAAATAAGACAATGTCGAAGAATGAGAGGCTCACACTAATGGGGGTGCTTTGACAAAAATCCCGGTGGATCTTTTCTTTTCCGCCTCCAGGGCGGCGATAGTCTTCTTGGAGGCTCCACCCTCCGTCTTCTTCTTCTTGCCTCCGTCGGCAGCATCAGAGGTGGAGATCTTCCGCTTTCGCGCCCACTGGACATCATCGTCGGACACGACCGTGACTTCCTTCATCTTTGGATCGTAGATTTGGGTAGCCAGGTTATCCTCATATAGATCGCTAAGCTGTTAAGTTAGAAATCTCCGTGTTAAACGAGGTGGTAATGGCAAGACGGATAAACTGGAGTATATGTCGTACACGGAAAATACATATCTACCTTTGGGCAATTGCCCTCTACGAACATGTCGTAGGTGATGGTGAAGCCACGCTTCTTATCCTTCACCTTGACGATGTCCTTTAGGAGGAGCTTGACGGAGTCGCTCGAGAAGTTATCCATGGAGATCCGGAGGGTATCCCTTCGATCACTGGTATACTCGTGCATGAACTTCGCGCGGTGCTATAGAGGTTGGATTCGCCCGATGAACCAGCACATGGCCAGGTCCAAGACGGTCAAACCCGTCTCTACGAACCATTCGATCCGCCTTATTGCACGAGAAGCATCGAGGTCGGAGGGAAGGGAGGCATGGGATCTCCATGTGGAAACTTCAGCGGTGGCTCCATCCACGAAATCCGGGTACGTTACTTCTCGGCCCGCCAAAGGAATGTCGGGGCCATAGAAGTACGTCCGTTGCCAGTTTTTGCAGGAGTCATGGCCGACGATGTCGGGGAACTGCCGGCCAGGTCAAATCTTGAAGCTTATGGTGCCGCGGTTCCTAAGCTCCTCCCTACTATGTCCAGCTTCATGTTTGACGGTGAAGAAGTACACGAACAAGTCTAACCTAGGACTAATCCCTAGGTAACCCTCACAAAGTGCCGCGAAGTTGCTAAGCACTAGGATGCTATTGGGGGAGAGGTTATGGGGTTGGACCTTGTAGTGGTTCAAGACGGAGAGAAAGAAGTGGGAGATGGGCAGAGAAACGCCGTGTACCAGCTGAGCCTTGAGGTACACCTTTTCTCCGGCTTGGGGAGAAGGTGTCACCTCGCCGGCTGGCGTCGCTCGCCAGGCGAGCCCCACCATCTCGTGGATGTCACGGTCGGTGATGTCTGAGCCGCGTCAGTCGCCCTTGTGCGAGTCTGGCTCCTCTTCCAGTGGTTCCAGCGCCACCAGATTATGGTCGCCGCCGGTGGTCTCGATCAGCGCCGATGCGGGGATGACCAGACCTTCTGGAGGCACGACGACGGAGCTCGCCGGCTTCGCCGTGGCTTCGCTCGACGCCGCCATTGATGGGGAAGAACTGCTGCTAGCCATGGGATGCTGGAAGGGCGCGACAGACGCAGATGGAAGCTAGGGTTTTCAAGGATTCTCGCGGAGAGCTCGAGGAGGCGTGCGGCTGGAGTAAGAATACGATGATGCAAGAGAATGAGGTAAAAAGTGGCAAGTGTCCCACGGTTACTATTTATCATACTCTGCGTCAAGATTCGTGCAGCTGATCGGACGGTTGCCGCGTTGACGACGTGTTCGTGAACGTGCACGGTAATTTCGCCACGTCTCCAACCATCGCCGCCAATGGTTCGTATCGCTCGTGCGGGAAAATCGGATATGATTGCGTTCTCTACATGTGTGAGTGACGAGGCGTCGCTGACCTAAGCCTAAGTCGTCATAACTGACATGGGTAGATGAGCCGTCACATCGAAGATTCCGGCATGGACGGATTTAATCCGACTACGGAAGAGTACGATGGAAGATTCAGCATTTCTCCGCCTAACCATTTGAAGACGGAGAAAACCTTGCAGGGTTCTTTGGGAGGACTACAAGATATTGCTTGACGATTTGCCGACGTCCATCTAGACGGAGCATTCAACGTGAAGAGGCAAGACGGCGCAAGATCTCGAAGTTCTCCGGGGGCTACTGTTGGGGATATGCTATATGGGTATCCTTATAGCATGTATCTTATCCGACTAAACCGGGTGGCCCATAGCCGGTAGCATGGCCTATGGCCTGCTGGGCGGTCCAGTTAGGTGGATCCAGAAGGGAGGCCCATGCGGGATAAAGGAAGGCTACGGTGGAGTCACCAGCGTACCCGGAGCCTTGAGTGCAAGATACACAAGACTAGTAATAGACGATGTAGGACTCTGTAACCTGTCCGGCTAGGACTTTTCCCTGTAACCCTAGGACCTGGCGACTATATAAGTCGGGCCTATGGGAGCCTTTGAGGCATCGATTCATACAACCTCGCACAGCGAACCTATCTCTGTAACTCGGCGTATTTGCCCTTATAGTGATTTATAGCAGGAGTAGGATTCCGCCACCGTTGTGGGATCTGAACCTAGGTAAGCTGTGTTACCTCGTACCCGTCAACCATCCGCCTTATCCCACGTCTCTAAACACGCACTGTGAGGACCCCTCCATGGCGTACTCGTCGGCAATACCACGACAATTGCAATGACAAGAGTCACTTTGTGGCCAAGTGTCCCTTTTGAGAACCGTGAAGACAATAGTGGTCGTCTCCTCTGCAAGATCAATTCAAGGCCTCCTCATCCTTTGAACAAGAACTACACCGTCAAGAATGTAGCCAACAAGGAAAGGGCTATTGTGGTGCATGAAGAATACCTTTTAGGCACGGATGAAGATGATGATGATGATGAAGTCCAAGGAGGAGAAATTGTGGGAGTTGTTGCTATTGCGACTACCTCTACTCCATGATTGTCCCTCTTCGACTCACCAAACGAGAACATCATCTCCTTCAACCAAAAGTGTCTCATGGCCAAGGCCACCGAGGTAACATCTAAACCCACTCCTCAACCCATCTCTAGTTAGCCTTCCTCTCTTGATCTTTAAGGTCTAGAGATAAAGTAAGAGATGATAGACATGTGTGAGTTTATTGCTACCTTGGATGAAGATACTAAAACTTGCTTTGATTCCTTGCTTGCACAACTTGATAATGCTAGGGATGCTTTAAATGAAAAGGAAGAATTTCTTAACTTGCTAAGTAAAAATGAAAGAGATGCCGCTGATGAAATTGCATCTCTCACTCAAAGTCTTAAGGATGAACAAAATATGAGAATTAATCTTGAAGAAAATGTGTCTAAGATTGTAGATGACCATAACAACTCTATGTGCTCTCTCACTAAAGAACGTGATCATGCTCTAGCTTTGGTTAAGGTGCTTAAGTAGGATAAAGTTGAGTTTGGTGTTGGTCATGATAGGAATCGAGAAGACCTTGAGAAATTCAAAGAGGAACACAAAGCCTTGGAGAGAAAATTCTCAAGTCTTTTTGAAGCCCATGAACAACTTCAAATTCAACTAACTTGTGAACATGCTAAGTCTTCCGCTGTGCAAATATAGACTTGTCTAGTCCTTCTAACCCTTGTTGCAAGCATGAGCGTCTCATTGAGGAGAACAAGGTGTTGAAGGATCAACTTGCCAAGGCTAAGCAGAAGAACAACAACAAGAAGAAGAGAAAGAACAAGGGCATATCTCAAGGACCTTCTAATGGTCCTTCCATCTTGCAAAGTGACAAATTTGCCGGAAAGAACAATCCCTCTTATATTCTTAGAAAATCCTATGATGGTCATGTCTATCCTTAATATGTTGGAACCTCTTACACGCATGATTATCACTAGGCCATTTGGGTACCAAAGATTCTTGTTACTAACAAAAGGGGACCCTTTGCAAAATGGGTAACTAAAACCAAAGCTTGATTTTCTTGTAGAACTACCCTTCTGGTGGAGCAAAATGGGTGCTTGATAGCGGTGCCACAAGTCATATGACCGGAAGCAAGTCTATCATGTCTGCCAACACTATGGTCTCCTACGTTGATAAAACAGTTCTCAGGTATTGGGTTTTGGAAAAGTGGTGGTAACCCCGGATGTATCCTTGGTTGATGTCATGCTTGTCAAAACCCTTTGTTACAATTTACTTTTAGTTCGTGCACTTGGCATTATGGGTCTCTCTTCTTTCTTTAATGAGCACTCTATGGTCCTCATGTGGAGAAAGTCTCTCAAGGTGGCTTTCGTAGGGTATATAGATCATGACTTGTATGTGGTGGACTTTTCGGGGACCACCACTCCTCATGCTCTATGTCTCTATGCTAAAGACGACAAGGGCTGGTTGTGGCATCATTGTAAAGCCCACGTTAACATGAGAACTTTGCAAAGACTTCACTCCGAGAGCCACATCCTTGGTCGTAACGATGTTTATTTTGCCAAATATCGTGTGTGTAGGGCTTGTATTGAAGGAAAGATGCATGAAACTCCCCACAAGTCTCTCAATCAAATCACCACGTAAAGATGCTTGGAACTCTTGCACATGGACCTCTTTGGTACTCCCTCTCATGATAGTCTTGGAGGAAAGAAGTATTGTTTGGTCATTGTTGATGATTTCTCAAGATACACTTTTGTGTTCTTCTTCAAGTACAAAAGTGAGACTCCACAAACCGTCATCGACTTTGCAAATGAAGTTCAACGGAAACACAATGCAACCATTCTCTCCATCCGAAGTGAAAATGGCACCACGTTAAAAAACTAGACCTTGGATGAGTTTCTTAGTGATGAAGGCATCAAGCATCAATACTCCACTCCTTATACCGCTCAACAAAATGGTGTTGCCGAAAGGAAGAATCGCACTTTGATGGATGCGGCTCGGTATATGCTAGCTGAATTCAAGTATCCATACAACTTTTGGGGCAAGGCCATCTCCACGACTTGTCATGCAACCAACCGGCTTTACCTTCGCAAGAAAAAGAACAAGACCCCTTATGAACTGCTCACCGGGAAAAACCCAATCTTAGCTACTTTCGAGTTTGTTTGTCCAAGTTTGAATCCAAGGCACAAGAAGGAACTTTTGTTGGGTACTCAAATCAGTCCCATGCTTATAGAGTTTACAACAAAGCCAATGGAAGAGTTGAAGAGACGAGCAATGTGAAGTTTGATGAAGACCATGAGTCCCTTGTTAGGCAAGATGGTGTTCGTGATCCAAGTGATGAAATTCCTCCTAAGGCCATAAGAAGAATGGGTGTGGGTTTCCAACTCCCCATTGAGGATCCCCTTGTGGACGAAGGAGAAGGACCAAGCACTACTCAAGTGGAGCCCTCACTTTCTCAAGATCATCTTTCCCCTCAAGGAACCAATATTTTCACACAAGCTCCCTCAAGCTCTTCCGAAGCTCCTCATTCTCATGACTCTTCTAACCCCGATACTCAAGCTTTTGATCAACACCATCTACCTCCCCATGATGGGGATCCTTCTCAAGACATCTCCCAAGGTCAAGCTAGTCATCAACAAGGTCAAGCTCGTCAAGAACAAGGGCAAGCTAATGTTGATCAAGGCTCTACTCCAAATTATTACTCTCCCGAGGTGGAGATTGATGAAGATGATCCTCGTGTTTGTGCTTATAGTCAAGGAAGGGACTCAAATGGTTGCAATGACCAAGTGGTTGCTCAAGAATATCATATTGATGCTCAAGCCCGCCGTCAAGCCTATCGTCTCGCTAAGCTCGTCTGAGATGGCCATATCCTTGATAATGTTTATGGAGATTTCAAAAGAGGTTCCACTACTAGGAGGCAATTAGCCTATATTAGCTCTCACCATGCTTTTATCTCTCATGTGGAACCACAAAAAGTCTTCGAGGCTCTTGAAGATGATGATTGGCTCGACGCTATGAATGAAGAACTTCACAACTTCAAGAGGAACAAAGTATGGACTTTGGTTGAGCAGCCCAAAGATTGTCAAAGCGTGATCGGAACTAAGTGGGTATTTAAGAACAAGTGTGATGCAAATGGGTAGTCGTGCGCAAAAAGGCAAGTTTAGTTTACCAAGGATACTCACAAGTTGAGGGCATCGACTACGGTGATACTTATGCCCCCATTGCTCTCCTTGAATCCATTCGTATGATTCTTGCTTTTGCTAATCATCATAACTTCAAGTTGCATCAAATGGATGTTAAAAGTGATTTACTTAATGGTCCTTTGAAAGAGTTGGTATACGTCAAGCAACCTCCAGGATTTGAGGATCCACTTTTCCCGAACCATGTCTACAAGCTCAATAAGGCACTCTATGGTCTCAAACAAGCCCCACGTGCGTGGTATGATTTCCTTAGAGAGCTCTTGTTAGACCGTGGTTTTGAAGTGGGCCTCATTGATCCCACTCTTTTTACTAAGAGAGTAGGAGGCCACTTGTTTGTTTGCCAAATCTATGTTGATGACATTATCTTTGGGTCTACTAACAAAGCTTTTAATGAGGATTTTTCCAAGCTCATGACCGACCGCTTCGAGATGTCTATGATGGGAGAGTTGGAGTTCTTCCTTGGATTTGAAGTCAAGCAATTGAGGAAGGGGACTTTCATCAACCAAGCCAAATACATTGAATGCATGCTCAAGAAGTTCAAGTTTGATCAAGTCAAAGGTGCCAAGACTCCCATGCCAACTAAGGTTAATATTGATCTCGGTCCTAAGGGTAAGGATGTGGATCAAAACCTTTATCGCTCTATGATTAGTTCTTTGCTCTATCTTTCTGCATCCCGACCGAATATTATGTTGAGTGTGGGTATGTGTGCAAGATTCCAAGCCGCACCAAAAGAAAGCCACATGGTGGCGGTCAAGAGAATATTTCGATATTTGGTTCATACCCCAAACTTTGGGTTGTGGTACCCCAAGGGAGCCAACTTTGACCTCATTGGATACACGATCTCGGATTGGGCTGGACACAAAACTGTCTGTCTATGTCCACTGCTGAAGCTGATAACATCTCTTCCGCAAGTTATTGTGCTCAATTGCTATGGATGAAGCAAACCTTGAAGGATCTTGGACTTTCTTTTGACAAGGTGCCTCTTCTTTGTGACAATGCGAGTGCAATTGCCATTTCTCACAACCCCGTGCAACACAACTGGACTAAGCATATTGAGATTCGTCATCATTTCATTCGGGACCATGTTGCAAGAGGAGACATTTCTTTGGAGTATGTTCCCACCAAGGCAAATCTTGCGGAACTTTTCACGAAGCCTCTGGATGAATCAAGGTTCCGAGAGTTAAGACATGACCTAAATATCATAGATTCGAGCAATGTGGCTTGAGTACCTTGCACACCTACCCATGTATCAATATGTATCTTTGTTTGGATGTAGGCATGGACTTAGGGGGAGTGTAGTTCCTCTTATGAACAAACACTATCGATATTATGCGCACATTAAAATTTTCATACTCTATAGTCTCTTAAAGAGACCATTTGAGCTTCATGATGAGTGTTGGTAATGAACCCAAGATATATATTCGCGGTGTAAAGCCATTTACTCTTATATAAGGTGGCCTCGTCCACCGACCCTTTAGTGTTTCTTGCTTGTTTTTCCTTGTGTTTTTGTGCTTGGTTGTTCTTGTGTTTTCTTGGTGTCTTCTGTTGTCTTGGTTCTTCACAGTTTGAGCTCTCTATCCCAAGACTTTTCTTTCCCCAAGCCCCTTCTATTCCCTGCACAAGTTCTCCCTTGTTTTCTTCCAATCCTAGGAAGTATTTCTAGAGTCACCGGAACTTCCAGCCAGCTGCAGAAAGTACCTGTCAGTGCGTAGTTCTTCAGAACTTCTCCCTGACCTGGCTACTTCCAACTGTGCTCGGAACTTCTGGTGAGGCTCATCGACCTATATAAAGTGGGCCTTGCAAAAAACGGGGTATTCTCCCAGTTTTTCCCAAGACCCATATTCTATTTGGTGAAGCCGCCTGCGACAACCTTTCCATGGAGGTGCTCCGGCCCCTCCATCTCCGGCCAACCGTTTTTAGATCTGCTCCGTGGGAACCTTCCCGACCTCGATCTCCCACCATGGACTATGGTATTTGCCCTCAACAACCTCCATTAATGGATATCTTGCTCTCTCTATTGCTTGAGTTAGGGCTCACCATGTCTAGGCTAGTTCTTTGGCTAGAACTTGTTGGGAGGTCTTGGTAGGCCTAGGGAACCTTGCTAGGGTAGATTGAAGAAATACATTTGTGTGAATCCGTATATGTGCACCCTAGATCTTGAATCCTTGAGTTTTCCTTTTGAACCATTCTGTTCATGGCCTTGGCGGTTCTTGAAGTTTGTAATTGCCCTTTTTACTTCAGCAGTTTTTACCTTGGGAAAGAATCAAAACACAAATTCTCCTTTAAGTTTTTCCCAAGTATCAATTTTCTCTTCAGGGAAAATTCTATACGAAGCCAAAGCAGTGTTGGTTAGAGATTGGTGAAACAATTTAAGTTTCAATTCATCATCAGGATAACCTCTCAGTTTAAGAGTCCAACATAGCTCGGTAAAATGCATTAAATGAGTGTAACGGTCCTCATCTGGATCATATCTTACAAAAGTTTTTTCTTTAATAATAGCGATAAAGCGAGGGTTGACCTCATATTCTGGTTCGCTACCACTCGGGAATTCCTGGACGAGTCCTCTATTGAACTTCCTCAGGTATTTAGTAGCATCGAGCTGATTCATCAGTGCGAGTGCGGTCATAGTACTTACGTGAAACTATTAAGAAACTTTATTAAAACGATTAGTAAAATAAGCAACTAAGAACAAAGACCAAAAGCGCTTAGATCCCTAGAAACAGCATTAGAAAATAGCTTGATGACTGCAAGTGCATAAATCAATTATAACTAGTTTTGAAGTAAAGATATCAAACAAATAGAGAGATATTGGTAAAGGTATTTATGCCCCTCGTCACTATCTACCAAAGGATACTTATAAGCTGCCATTGATTTCAAGTAAAGATTGTTTGAAAGGATTTTGGTTGTTTGCAGAAAAGTAATTAAACTAGTAAAAGGAATCAAGAAGCAAGGTTGTGTGAAAGTGTGGTTGAACTCAATAGGGCTAAAACGTTCTCAGGGATGTAGGATACACCTATATCATCGTATTGTTATTATTAATAATTAAGATAACATATTTCTTGTGTCATGACATGTGTGGAGAGAGCTCCATAATAAGATGTTCAGTACAAGGCTCGTAGGAAGCCACTTTGTTGAGCCAAAAGTAAGGTCACCTCTAAATAAGCACTGCGATGTCTGAGAGCAGTCACCCATACAAACCACGAAAATTAAGGGTGTCCTCATGGATATCATAATTAGCTTAGGGAGTCCCACTTTATCCTCTCTTTACCGTGTATGTCATGGTGGTGGCACGGTAGATGCCATGGGTAGGCTAAATATGGGACCAATGTGTACTAGTGGGATCTAGGGAGGGAAGATGTAGTTGTTTCTACACATGAAGAACTCACTCACGATCTTTACTTTGATCAAAAATGATTACACTTGCTCCTTTAGCTGTATAATATAGATGAGGAAGAAGCTCTCAGGAACTCTCTAAGTGTAGAAAGGATCCATCCCCCTCTAGATGGCCCTGGCTCACATTATAAAGGGGTGTCCAAGTTACATTAGGGATGAAGTGGATGGAATATTCCCCGAATATGCTCATCCCAAAGAGGTAATTTGGTGGGAGCCTTTCCTTGTCTCCCTTCTATCCACAACTATAACCCAGAGCCCATGACATGTGAATGTTGGACTCTGGGACTGTCACCTCTGTGATTCTTCTTCTGCCCTTCTGTCCCTATGACGCGTGTATGTAGTTCTTGGTTCTGTGTAGATTCTTGAGGGAGAGACAGAGCATTGTGTTGACTTTGGGGCTTGCTCTCTCCTTATTGAGCAAGCCTCCTCATGACTCGGCCACATACAAGATGACTCGGCCAAGCTTATACCTACAAATAAAAAAAATAGTAGACACCGTGCCGACATACCTTATATGTCGGCCGAACCAAGCCTTAGCTGCTTAACTCAGCGTAACCCGGCCCTTACACGGTCGGCCCTCAAATAACTCGGCTGGGTCACACTTTGACCCAGTTAGCACCTCGGCGGGCTTTGCCCTTTTACCTTAGATTGACCCTACCTAGGGTCATCCCCCCAACATTAGTCCTTGAAGCTGGTGCGTTCTCGACGACTTTAGCCGGCCAAACCACATAAGGTTCATTCTTATCAGGAACAGGCATCCGTGTTGCCAACTTATCCTTTAGTCGGCTTATTTTTTAGATGTATCTCGGTTGCAACATCGTCGACCTTTTGTAGTCGATCCAAATAACTTTGACTTCCAACGAGATATTTCTTGTCGGCCGGGTCAACCTGTCTCATCTGGGTCATTTACCTTAGATTCCTTTGTAAGTTTCATCCTGCGTGTCATTAATCATTGCTCTTCGCCTCATTCTTTGGGCTGCCATAGTGATTACTGACATGCGGACAATTATCTCTGCGAATGGTCAAATCCCGCAGTGACTCTTCGATTACCGCAATGGTTATTGCGGGCGGTTCATCTCCTGTGCCGTGTAAAAAGTGGTGTGGCTCCACCCCACGATCGATGCGTCATGATACACACGCATACACGCAGCAACCGCTGCACTCGCACGATCCCATGACCGTTCGCTGTCTGGGCTGATAAATAGGGGAGCGGGGTGAAACCCTTCTTCACTTTCCCCTTCTCTCAACATGTTCATCTGCCTTCCAGCACCGTCGCTACAGACACTTTCCCATTCTTTGCGCCCAAACACAGTGCCGCTCGCTTGCTCCACGCGCCTCCTCTGCACAAGCTTTGCTCCGCTACTCACGACTGCGCTGCTCCACCGTAGCGACGGGTCATTGGCAGTCACGGACTCTCCCCACTGCCATGAGCATCTCCTCCTCCACTAATTCCTCCGACGAACCCATGGCGAGCTCGCAGAGCGTCGTTGCCGCCGGTGTAGATGAAGAAATCGCCACTGTGTCTAAGCATGGTTCCTCGCAAGGATCCACGGCGACCAAGGTCGAGACGGATCCCATTCGGGGTAACTTGTCGATTACTCGGTAAGGAGCTTGCGCCCAACATGGAGTCGGGTGAGTTCGTTGTGTTCGTATCCCATTTCGTTATAGGATTTGGCTTGCCCTTAGCAATTTTGCCAAGGATTTCTTAGAAACCTTCGGCCTCCAGCCTCACCACTTACCGTCTAATGTCTTAGCCTCCCTCTCCGCCTTTATCTTGGCTACGGAGGGATATTTCGGCCTCTGGCCTTCCGTCCTTCTTTGGTCCAAATTGTTCCAAATATAGGCCAATGTAGTGCCGAATAAGGATTTGCCTCCATCCAAGAAATACCTTACGCGGTGCGGCGCTGCCTCGATAACACCTCACAAGAACTTCGTCTTCCCCCGAGTCGCCAGCCTCGAGTCATGCAAGAAGTGGCACATATATTTATTCTACGTGAACAATAGTGGTGAGGAAGACATGATCCGGATGCCGACTTTCTCAATCAGCATGCCCGCTATGAACGACAGGGACCTCGACCCGAAGAGAACCAACACCCTCGCCGAGTCATTCGAGATACAACTCAAGGAGCTGACCCGGGCCGGGTTATGTGGCGACGACCTTATGTCTACTTTTATCAGTAGCCAAATCTGATCGCTTGAGAAGCGCACACATAAAATCTGCTACATTAGTGGCAGCCTTAACCTGAACCGGGTCTCTACAATCGAACTAGAGGATAACCAAATTCGAAAACAAGTCCGGTCCATCTTCAAGACTGAGATGGCCTAAGATTGGAAGTGGGGCATGAAGCCCTTCAACCATGACAATCCCCCTCCTTGGGTAATTAAATTCCGAGTTACTTTATCCGAGTTATGTTTTACTTCGGCTATGTCAAGCATTTAATCTCTCTTTGTCTATTTTTTCATATAAATTCCTTGAGCAATCCACCGAGGATGGAGAGAAACTTGCCTTTACTTGGAGCAAGGATCGTGATACCTCGGACGAGGGCGCACCTAACTCAGAGGAATTCATGCCCAAGCCTAACTCGCCCCCCAGCCGTACTCGGGATAAGGCTTTAGTTCAACCCGACGATGATGATTCAGATGAGTAAAAATTTCTCGAGGTACATAACCTCTGAGCGGACCTAGCTTGGCTTCTCCATCGCCATCATCTCAGGATAATGTCCTGGTTCCAAGCCTGCCCCAAGGTGAATCTTCTCCCACGCCTACTAATAGCCCACCTCGGCGGGAAGGAGAAAATGTCGGCGCAGCTGGTAACATGCATACCGCCATGCCGGATCATCTAGCCGAGCCAACTACGCCCGCCAAGAGCATTGATGGTGGCAAGCAAACTTTCGCCGAGGTATCCGTTACCTCGTCCTCTGCTCAAGCTCAAGAGGCTCCTTCTTCGGCACCAACAACTGCACCAACCTCTTTTGGATCTTCCAAGACTCGGACGCAAGATCAAGCACGGAAAAGCCTGCGCTCCAAGTCCTGGTCGCCCTCTTCGGCTCCTTCATACACTCCTGCCATAGCTCATCCCACCAACCCGTAGCCAGAGGCCGAGCCAACTTCCACCAAATAGAAGAAGGGCGTAGCCACTACCAAACCAATCCATAAGAAGGCCGGGGAAAATACTTCCTAGCCATCAATCGCCAAGATACCCTAGAAGGGCGCCTCTGCCTCTCCTTCTGCTTTGAATGCAGGTACGTAGATGGTGCTTCATAAGATTCTGGCATCTGAGATGGCGGCTAAGAAGGCATGGGTGGCAAATGGAAAGTTGCTGCTACGCACACTAAGCGGTGATAGCCTTGTATCTTTGGCCGAGTATGCCAATAAGTAGAATGCTGCTGACTATATCGACGTCAGCTCTGGTAGCAATCTAGGACCAAAGAATTTTGGCTCGGCTGATATCATCAATAGGATGCAACTTGCTAGTCGGGTCATCATCGAGGCTGATCACATGAACGAGGTAAACACCTTGGCTTATACTCTATATTCTTGAATAGTACATAACCATTAGTCCACGCCCCTCGGGGGAATGATCTATCATTTGGCTGGATGCTCTCTGAAGCTAGTAGGAAGTGTAGCCGAGGTGCATAAGTGAATCATATTAATCTAGGCAAAATTTGTCTTAGGCTTTGAACTCCTTCCACCTAGATCTAGATCAACTCTTACTTGGTTTGGATCTTTTAATTGCTTTGAATACCCAGCCTATAAGATCTGGATCAGGTTTTGCTTGGTTCAGATCTTTTTATTGCTTTCAATATCCAGCCACGTAGATCTGAGTCATGTTTTACTTGGCTTGGATCTTGAGTTTAGCTTTGAATATCCAGCCACCTAGATCTGGATCAAGTTTTACATGGTTCGGATCTTTTTATTGCTTTGAATATCCAACCACCTAGATCCGAGTCAAGTTTTACTTGGCTTGGATCTTGAGTTTAACTTTGAATATCTAACCACCTAGATCCAGATCAAGTTTTACTTTGTTTGGATATTTTTATTGCTTTGAATATCCAGTAACCTAGATCTGAGTCAAGTTTTACTTGGCTTGGATCTTGAGTTTAGCTTTGAATATCCAGTCACCTAGATCTGTATCAAGATTTACTTGGTTTGGATCTTTTTATTGCTTTGAATATCCAGCCACCTAGATCCGAGTCAAGTTTTACTTGGCTTGGATCCTGAGTTTAGCTTTGAATATCCAGCCACCTAGATCTGAGTCAAGCTTTGCTTGATTCAAATCTTTAGTTTTACTTCAAATGTCCAACCACCTAGATCAAGGTCAAGCTTTGCTTGATTCGGATCTTCTAGTGTTGCTTTGAATATCTAATCTTAGCTTTGAATCTCCAGCCACCTAGATCCGGGTCAAGCTTTGCTTGGCTCTGATTTTACGGTGTTGCTTTGAATATCCACATTGCTGATTTCTCTATGTTTTTTTCTTTTCTAGATTTGGCATAACCGATGCACTGCCGAGTTCCAGAAGTTGCTCTTTGCCCATAGGAAGCTGCAAACCAAGTACAATAAAGAAGTGCCCATTCTGCAGAAAACTGGCAAGTTTGTTGTCCCATCATTTCCAAAATTTCCTTTCGGTTCGTCCAGCCGAGCTAACTTCTAATTCGCCCTTACGCAGCCAAGATAGATACCCAGAACAAGGTTCTTACCAAGAAAGTTGCCAAGCTATAAGGTAATTCAGACGTTTTACTTTAGCATTTCATATATCGCATTTTTCCCGTTGTGAAGTGCCTCATGATTTGTACCTCTGCTCAGCCGAACTAAAAGGCTTTACAGAATCCCACCAAGATTGCACTTCTTTGTCTGACTTGATGTTGCATTTTCTCGAACAAGCAGGATATCATTCGACCAAGCTCAAAGAAAAGGACGACGAGATATCTCGGATTCATGCCGAGGTTCAAAATTTGAAGAAAACTCGGCAGGAGGAGCTCGAGAAACTCAAGCAGGAGTTCTCCGAGGAGAAGAACCGCACGGCCCTCCAGCTGGAGAGGAACAATGAATTCCTTCAAGTTGCTGTCGTGCAAGGATGAACTTGCAAGGCTAGATAGAAAACAAGTCAGATGGATGTCCAACCTTGGCAAGATAACTTTTTTTGACAATATCTTGGCAAGATAACTTAATTTATCCACCGTAAGTTTCTTTCCTTATCTTACTATTCCTATTCAACTTATCTTGATCATCTGTTATTGATTTTTCCCTTTACTTATTTTCATATAAATTCCTAGAGTGCAAAACCCGGAGTGCTGAATGTGTGGTGAGCGCTCGGCTTCGCCGTGGAGAAAGCAATGACCCAGAGCGTGCTTACTCCATTAAGGATAATCTTGTTAGTGTAACAGCTGCTATCAAGCTAATGAAAGTATTTTGCGTGGACCTCGTGGACACTGCTATCCGAGTTTAGAATGTCCTCTTGCCGAATGATCCGAAGTTGAAGCATGTCGGAGCACTTGCTGAGAAGCTGATGGATTGTGAATCACACGTCAACCTTTGGAGAGAATCAGTAGCACTAGATGGTGTTGATACGACACTGTCCTTTGTACTCTTATGGTATGAAGGTATCTGCCTGGAAACTTTGCAAAATCTTCGCACCGGCTCGCCTTGGACCACTAATCCAGATCACATCGCACGTCGGCAAGCTCGCGCCTATCAACGCATTCAATATGCCAATGTTCATGGCTGGAATGAAGGGCCGAGCTTCCTCTTGGACGAGGTTGAAGAGTATGCCGAGGAAGAAGATGATGAAGCGTCCAAGGAAAATGTCAATGATGAAGAGGAAAACATGGAGGAAGAGTTGGGAAGCTCTGATGAATGCAAGGAGGATTTGGATCAGGAAGCCGAGGTTCAGTCTCCTTCAAAGGAAGCCAAAGATTCTCATGTCTGAGTCGAGGTTCCCTCAAAGGAATCCGAGGTTCCTTCAAAGACACCGAGGTTCCTCATGCTGAGATTGAGGTTTCCTCAATGGAAGCCGAGTTGAATACGTCGGAGACCCCTGCTCTAGAAATTGCTACACCTCCTCCAAGCACTAGTTAGTCGACATCTGCTGCCCCTTGAGCATTGTGAACTTTGAATTTTGTTAACTCCCCGCTATGCTGGGCGCAAGATGTAAGTTATAGTTAAAGTTATTTTGCTGCTACTAAGTATGTAAATATTGAACCCTTTTGGGCGTAGTCCCCGAGTTTCATGTTTCTTGTTCTTTCGAATTTGTCACTTGGGCCGCGTCTACCATTTTTCAGCGTTCGACTTATGGGTCCGAGATTAACAAACGGAACTAACAATACTTAGAAATTTGGAGAATCAACTCAAAATGATTTCACAAGATAAGTAAAGAACTTAAATACAAGGGTTAGTCAAAACATGAGTCGGCTCGCGAACAATTCCTCCCTTAGTCATTTTTCGGCAATTTCTGGCTTTTCTGTTGCTTGCCATGAAGCCAATTTTTTGGACATCAGCATGTCGAAGAGTTGGCCTTTGTTGCCGACACATTACTGACCCGACCTTTGGATAAGAAAATTTAAGCCAGCCAACATATAAAAGTAAATGCATAAGAGACAATTTTATTAAGGTAGTCCCCGAGTTACAGCTCGAGGTGCCGAGGTTTCATTCAACAGCTCATTGACGGCATACAATCCGACATATGAGAGTTCGAGATACATTCACTTTGGCTAAGTGTAAAATGGACAAAGTAGAGCCACATTCCATGGCCTCTTTGATTCTTCTCCTGACATGTCCGCCTTATTATTATCCTATGCTTAATCATCTATAAGATAGAATGCATCATTGTGAAGTGCTTTGCTCACGATAAATGTACCCTCCCATGGAGGAGATAGTTTATGCATGTCGGCCGTGCGTTGCATGAGCCGAAGTATCAGATATCCTTATCCAAAGACTTGGGGATTCACTTTCTTGCTATGATAGCGCCTAAGGTTTTGTTGATATATGGCAGATTTGGCCAATGCCATTTCTCTTGCCTCTTCTATTAGATCAACATCATTTTATCGGGATATCTCATTCACTTCGGCTTCTGTGTATTGGGTGAGTTTAGGAGAATCATGCACTATGTAGGCTAGTAATACAGCTTCTGCCCCATATATCAGAAAAAATGGTGTATAACATGTTGATCATTTCAGAGTTATCCTCAAGCTCCATAACATGGATAGGAGCTCCTCAATCCAACACCTCGCTGATCTTTGCAGCAGCTCAATGAGCCGGGGTTTTATCCCGGACAATATTAGTCTGTTGGATCTTTCTACTTGCTCGTTTGATGCGAGATGTGCGACTGATGCAACATCAAGTATTATGTTATTATCTCGGCAGAACCGAGCAAATGCTACTTCAGAAAAGTTTGTGCCGTTATCAATTATGATGCTATGTGGGTATCCATATCTCAGGATAACATCTTTTGAGGAATCTCACTGCTGTGGCCCATCACATTTTATTATTGGCTTTACCTCAATCCACTTTGTGAATTTATCAACCATGACCAAAATATAGGTCATGCCACCACGAGCCGGCTTAAATGGCCCGACCATGTCCAAGGAGCACACAGCAAATGGCCAAGTCATTGGTATGGTTTTTAACTCGAATGATGGCATATGACTTTTTCTTGCATATCTTTGGCAGCCATTACATATTTTCACTAGTTCCTCTACCTCTCACAGAGAACTAGGCCAATAAAATCCATGTCTTAATGCTTTGGCAACTAAGGCTCGGGATGAAGCATGATGCCTATATTCACCTTGATGGATATCTAGTAGGATCTCTTGGCCTTCTGCCGGATCAACGCACCTCTGCAGAACACTGGTGACACTTCTCTTGTATAGCTCATTGTTATTATGGTATAGGCCTTGGACATTATTTGGATTTTCCTGGCGAGGACTTCATCACTCGGCATGATTTCATCTTTAAAAACAAGAAAATTGGCTGTGCCCATTCTGGTATTTCACGTGTCCGGGCAATCGTTTCATCAATTTCCATTGCTTCAGCCGACATAACCTCTTACGGATTACCCTGACTAGTCCCCAGGTTCTGTGAGGTAGTCCCCAGGTTTGCCGAATCAGTCCCCGGGTTATTCAGATCATTACCACCATCTATGTGCATTGGGACACACTCAAACGTTGTGATGGCCGGGATATGAATTGATTCGAATTCAAGTGATGGTTAATTGATGGTTTTTGGAGGTGTTCAAGTGCTGTGCCGGGTGGGATGGACTGTCTGGATGAGTTGAGTTTTGACAATGTGTCGGCAGCATCATTTTCTGCCCAAGGTACATGATGGAATTCACATCCTTCAAAATACCCACTTATTTTTTGCACATGGAATTTGTATAGGGCCATATTGCATCACGAGCTTCCCAATGACCCGTCACTTGATGTACTACATGGTCCGAATCACCAAAACATTGTATCCGAAGTATGCCAATGTCCTTTGCTACTTTTAAGCCATGGACTAGTGCTTCATATTCAGCTACGTTATTTGATGCAACAAAGTGTATTTGTAACACATATTTTAGCAGATGTTTCTTGGGTGAGGTAAGCACTATCCCGGCACATAATCCGGTTTTCAGCTTTGACCCATCAAAGTGCATTCTCCAATAGTTTAGATCAGGTAAGGGCGGTTTGTGAAGAGTTGCTAGAGCTGTTACATCTGTTGTTCTTATCCATGCTTAGATGTTGCCACTGGTCCATCCTGTTGATGAATTAGAGCTACAAATGAACCTAGTATGAATGGATGATGTGATATGATCATACATGGAAGTTAAACATGCTAAGGCTTGTATGGGAGGCCACGGCGGGTTGTGGTTTTGCAGTCCCATATTTGCCACTACTAGGACCCGAGATCTTGCCTCTTGAACCAAGACGAGCCTACATCCACATAGGGGCCTAGAAATCCCCTCGACCAACTAACTTTCCTAGTGGATTCCATGAGTGACATAGTTCTGATGTTCCATTCGACATATGCATCTTGGTTGTTCTCGAAGTAGGTGAAGGAGGAGCATTCATAACAGGTAGGTAAGCATGGCCGAGAACAAGATACGCACGACCTCCATAATCTTGAACCCTGCGCACATCATTAAGGACCGGCTTTGGGACTCGACCAGTTACGGCGGCATATCCCTAGTGCGTGACTCATGGTCTCGAAAAAAGCAAGGTAAATGTCATGGTCAACCACTCTCTGCCGGCCTTCCAAGGAAGAGGGCTTATAGCTTGGCACTAAGAATCGGTTGGTACGTGTGGGTAAATTTGTAAACCCCTTCAGGTTAATAATATTTTTGAAAAGCCATGTCCGCGGTTATGGACGACATGGGAACAGATTCTAAGATCATAGAGAACTTGAACCTAATCGTAAAACTTGGTAGATCAACGTGTGTTTAAGGATGCTTCCTCAGGGATCGAGAGGGTGATGCTAGTTGGTAGGTTGAGCTGACGAAGAATTAGTGGATATCAAAAGATGATCAAAGCTAGAGAAACCACTCTCTTATCCCATTTTAAAGTATTCTGATTAGATGAGCTTCCTCTCCTACCTATTTTACAAAGAAAGATGGATTTATACAAAATAACTCCACCAGCCATAAGTCTTATGGAGTACACCCTGTACTCACCCTTGCTTCATTGATACTTTTGTTACCATAGAAGAAGTGTTCTTTACAACATCGACATCGACGAGTATCTTGGGGTTCCTAGTCGACAGTCTGGAATCTATGGATTGGACGTCATCGTTATTCTTCAGGCCTCTTAGGCCATTTGTTAAGTTTGCTATGCTTAATATCATAATTTTCCTTCTCTTGTTTCATGTTTGTGGTCAGTGACCTCTTCTTGTAACATTTTGGTTCTTCGCTCAGTTATGAGCTTGCTGTAATAAATTTTGTGTCGTAGGGTAATTGTTGTGTTACCGATTCTCTCTTTGTATGCTTTCGAGATTAGGTTAGGCTTATGTTCAGACGAAGTTCTGTGATTTGTCAACCTTAATCCCGAGGGTGTCACAGATACGTGGATGAGCCAGGGACTACGGGTTTAGATCCGGAAAACTTGGGTACCTTTTTATAAAATGTGCTGGCCGGGTTATGCTAAGAGGTTGATAGGTGGGGCCTCATAAGGACGTCGGGTTGGGGATGAAAACGACAGGGGTATTAGGGAATATGCAACGCGGGCCTGACCTATTACTGTTCTTATCGTTCCTTTGTCGAAACTAAAGAAACAATGATAAGAAAAGAAAATAGTGGCCATGCGACTTGAACCTGCGACCTGGCCTTGATCCGATGGAACGGTGCCGGTGCGATGGAACGAGGTTGATGTTAGGTTAGGTGTTGGGGTGGGGTTGAGGTGTATCGGCTCAGAAAATTTGGTCACACACAAGCGGCATGACAGGAGCGGCACGTCCTTGTCGATGGTGGCTCAGCTAGGTGGCGACTAGGCGCGGTGGTTGGGCTAGGTGATGCGGTGCAGCGAGGCAGTCTCAGCAGTGCTCGCGGATAATGACCACATGCTTTGCAGCGGCAGTGCGCGAGTGAAGCAGTAGCACGTGGCGGCGCGCAGACGGCTCTCGGAAAAAAAGAACGTCCTAACCAGGAAGCAACTAAACATGGCATGATGTATGGGAGATTTCTAAGCTCACCGTGGTTCTGTTGGTGGTGTCGATTAGGCTCGGGGCGTAGGTAATTGGCAACGGGGCTAGGGGCAGCGCAGCTAGGGTTTCGGCCGGCGCGCTCCTGGTACTGCAGGTTCCTGGGCTTGTCCTCTTCGTCTCCGTGTACTGGTGGGCTCCTGGGGCGGCAGCCAAGTTCCCCTACACCGTGTTCCTCTTATCCTCCTCTCCCATGCGTCGGATCAAGGTGGAGCTGAAGGTGTGCGGCTATGGTCGCGGGGAGCTAGTAGGGAAGATGGGGGAGGGTAGAGGTGGCTCGGGCAGAGCCCAGGAAATGGATCTGACCGACATGTTGGTGCTGGTGGCATGGTAGCTAAGGACAAAGGCAACATAACTCAGGTTAGGGTAGAGGAAAACTAACTCTAGTTATATTGCCTTCTCTCCTCGCTCTCGGTTAGGCAGCGAGGAAGGATGACATGGGGTTATCAAGGGGCAGGGTGATCATCTTGGACAACAATATAGGCAGGAAGGTGAACTAGGTGGGGATTAGGTGAGATGGCACATGGGCATGGCACCATGGCACACCACACATGGCTCAGGTTAGAGGATAGGTTAGATGATTAGGTGGTGTTGTTTTGGTTTGATGGTTTGGTTCCACCAAACCAAGAGGGCGGCTTGGGTAGATTAGGGTTCAGTTAGATAGAGTAGATAGATAGGTTTCTTTATTTCTTTTGTTTCATTTTTGTTTGGTTTTGTTTATTTTTCTTTAAAACAAGCTGATTTATATAAGCTTCCAACAGAAAGATGGTCAAATGAAACAAGAGGAAACCAATATGGGAAAATAAGTGAGCTATTGGTTGTTGGGTTTTATTTGAGTATCATCCAAATGTTGAATTTCAATCAAAGTAAGCTCTCACAAAAACCAAAATAAAATCGAATAAAAGGAAAATGGTGGAAAGTTTGCATGGGAAATGCATGAGTGTTAAATGCCACATTTATACTTGTGAAAACAATTGTAAATACACATGGGCATTTATTCAAACATGCATCCAGTATTTGAATTAAGGCCAAAACAAAGAAAAGGAAGCTTGCCTTCCCATACGGACTAAAGAAAATAACATGCATGAATATAACGTTGCCAAGCTTGTGTGTGTGATCCACTAATAAACATAGAGCCTCAATATATTCATACATGGTCATTACTTCAAAATCAAACCATATGGAACCTGTCACATCCCAAGATTTTCCAAATCTTGTAATGTGAAAAATAAATGAATAAAATAAAACTTTGTTTGATAGTCAGGGTGAGAAGAAACTTTTTTGAATTCAATTGGAACTTCAAACCAAGTTGAATCAAATAAAATCCTAAAGGGATTTAAAAGGATAAAACATTTATTAAAGAAAAATAAAAATATTTAGAATTACTACTTTGAAATCTTTTTATAAAAAGATTTAGTTTTCAAAAGAAAAGGAAGGATTTTAAATGAGGTTTATTTTATAAGCCAAATTAAAACTTGGCCAAATCTTTGAAATAAAATATTTCTATTTGATACAATTAAGTAAAAGTTTGTTTAAATAAAGTAATAAGGATTTAATATCCAAGTTTTATTAATAAAGGTTTTACTATTTCCAAAACATCAAAACTTATTTATTTATTTAAAATAAGTTTTCCAAGTATTTTATATTCCCAAATAAAACCTACTGAATTGGTTTTGAAAATATTTAGATTTCAAAAGGAGTATTTAAATAAATCAAAATCTATTTGATTTAATAACAATGGTATATTTATTTAATTAATAATGGACCCTAAAATAAAATTATTATTTTGGTTTTGGAATTTTGGTTTATGTTACTGAATAGAACCAAATCCAAAGTTACAAAGTGTGGTGAAAGTTTGAATGGTTTTGAATGTTGTTTGATTGTTTGAATTTCAAAACAGAAATTAGAAATAGAAAAAGAAAAAGGTTTCAGGAAGAAAAAAAATGGGATTTGGTCGACCCAACCCAGCAGCCCAAATAGGCCTAGCAAACAGCCCAGCTCCCCCTCCCCGAAGAAAACGTTTAGCACTCAGTTTCTGACCCGAACAGACGCTGACTGGGGGCCCTCTTCTCCCTCTCATTCCTCGCTGACAGCAGGGACCCACGTAGCCAGCTCACTCCTCCTTCTTCCTCGCGCAGACGATGCCTGCCGTTGCTGCCATTTACGCCGGCGTTGAATACGCGCAGCGTCTCTTCTCTGTTTCCCCTCTGACTCCTCACCCAAGCACGCCTCCAGGCTGCCGAATTTGGCTCCACACTCTCACTGCTCCGACCACCGTCTCTGACCAATTCCGGCCGAGCCTCGCCACCCCTTGCCTCCCCGAGCACACGAGCACGCTCCCCACTCCCAGGAGCATCTTCTTGTACCCTCAGTTCAACCGCGGGCGCCCCAGAGCGTCACCTTCGACAAGCTCTGACCTCGCCGCCGCGTCTGCCTCTCTCCGGCGAAGTCTCCTGGTAAGTCCAGACCGCCCCAAACCTTCTCCTTCACGCTCGCGTCATCTCCGTGATCTCCTGCATCTGACCACGCCCTCTGTTTGTCTCCTTGTGATCCCTAGCACCGTCCTCGATGACGACTGAACGTGGCCGAGGCGCAGCTCCACTCCGGCGAGAGATTAAGCCCACTCCAGTGCGCCCCTCCGTCTGCAACCAGCACGTTGAGCTTCACCACATCCTTACGATCTCGCTGAGCATACTCCCCTCCTCCTTCGCTTCCTGTAGCCGCCGTAGCGCCACCGCCTGGCCGTGCGCCGCCGCTAGCCACCGTCGGCGCCGCTCGCGTTTGGTCAAGCAAACCAGCACCGTCGGATCGAGATCTAACGCTCACGATAGACCCCTAGCCGAAGGGGTACGAGTGATCCTGTGCCGCTCGATCTGTTTAGATCCAACGGCTGCAACTGCGCGATCCACCCGAACTGGTACCGTCCAATAAGAAAGCGACGCGTGGCCAGTTTGTTTAAAACAGAAATTTGAAAACAGAATTGTTTGCAGATTTGAAAACCCTATAACTTTTGATCCACACGTCCAAAATTTACAAATTTGATATCGTTGGAATCAGTGGAACAAACCCTAGTCAACCATGCCTTTTGTTTAGCAAATAGTATCTGTTAGATTGTTTGTTTTTGCAGAAACTTTTGTATGCTTGTTTAGATTAGAAAATTTGTTCAAAAAGGTTTTTGAGTTTGAAACCTTGGCAAATTGGTTTTTTGTGAACTTACTGACCCTAGGAACCAACCCATGGTTTTGAAATTGAATTTGGTAAAGTTTAGGATGGATTATTTGACTTAGCCCATTTCTAGCCAAATAAAAATAATGGTTTTGTTATGAAAATGATTTTAGGAGTAAAAAATTTGGGAAAATGTTTTGGACCAAACCTACTGACCCTAAACACCAAGTTTTGGGAAACAACAACTTATTTGGTGAACCACTTAAAGTTGTTGCTTTGATAAAAATATTTTTCACCATATAAAATGATGAATGAATTTAAAAATGGTTTATGGACAAAACCCTTTTGCAAATGACTTTGTCATTATGGAAAATGACCACCTTGAGCTTTACAAAGTTTAGAAACCTAGTGGAGACCATCTTTGCAAATAAACCTATCTTTTGCATGCTTACATGCATCCCATTGTTTTTATGTGTGTGAAATGTTTGATTGATTATTGGTTTGGAATGCTTGTTGATATTGTGTTTGCTTGATTGATTATAGTGAAGTTAGAAAAGTGTGAGACTAGCAAGATCAAGGAGTGAACCAACATTCCCTACCAAAAGAAAGGCAAGTTACACTATCATCTAAAAGTCCTAATATTTTCATTATACTTAGTGGATTTTGAAACATGCATGAAAATAATTTTATACTTATGCTATGCTAAATCCTAGTAGGATACCCTATACTTTCCTTAGTGAAAACAATGTAGTTGTTACATGCTTAGCCATGCTATATTTTGAAAAGAGATACATGTTGAAATTTTTTTATGGAATTGAGAAAAGGACTTGTGTTTTTATATAATAAAACAAGGACTCAATGAACCACCTGGGTGGCCAAGGATACTTTGAGTTTTGGAGAAGGTGGCAACAAAAGGAACCATGTCTATGGCAATCTCTTTGTGTTGAGCTCCAAAAGAAACCACCCAGGAAACTTAGAGATTGAACATGTTTCTCCAATTGTGGCTTTCGTGTGCAACCACATGCTATTTATGGCTCTGGCTTAGTCAACTACATTGGGAAGACCCATGCATTGTCTTCAGTTTACTGGACATGAGGACCTGGAATCCTACATGGGTGCTGAAGACAAGCTAGCAATGGTGTATGGGAGGACCCTTTGGAAAGACTTCGTCACATTCTCAATCTTCCGGTACTCCATCTTGGTGAGCACTAATCCAGTGGCCACTGGTGGCAACAAGATGGGATTGTGACATGTGGGTAAAGTGTGCAACTTCTGCAGAAGATAATAAAATCTAAGTACTTAGCCGTGTCCCCGGTTATGGACAATACTGAGCAACTAAAGTTTGAAGCTATGGGAAATCTCGACATTCTAATTTCTAAAAGAAAACTTGTAAGACTTGATGCACTTGGGGGTACCAAGGAGCTCAAGAGATTTTGATAAAACTTGATGCACTTGGGGGTACCAAGGAGCTCAAGAGATTTTGATAAAACTTGATGCACTTGGGGGTACCAAGGAGCTCAAGAGATTTTGATAAAACTTGATGCACTTGGGGTTACCAAGGAGCTCAAGGGATTTTTTTACAAGGACTTGAACACTTGGGAATTTTACCAAGGAGTTCAAGGGGTTTTTGAAAAGGAGATTTGACAAAGGACCAAAACCATTTTGAAAAGTTAGGATAAATTTTGCTTCTGCAAATGAGCCTTAAACCCTACTTAGCCAAAAATGCATGTAATGATAGGATCCACTTATATTCTACATAGTAGTGAAACTTGCCAATACAATTCAAATGTATTGACCCTTGTGGCTGTAACTTGTAATGTTGCAGGTTTGATTGATTTTAGTGAAGATTGATTGATTAGGATTACAAAGTCTACAACCAACATGTCTGCCTGTGGCACTTTGAAGATGAAGGACCCCATGCTTATAGTTATTCCGCTGCAATGTAATGTAATAGCCAAATGAGCTATGTAAAGATGTAATAAAATTATGTTATTCCTGGTTATAAAGTTATATTATGACCTTTGTTTCTTGATATTACATCTAAACTATGGATGCTAGCTATTGATCCAGGGACTAGCATTGTAAACACAGGGGACACCACCTTATGTTAATAAAGGTTGGGACACTCCCACTACAGAAGCTTAAAAGGAATTTCGACTCGCATAGCATGCATAGGTATCCTTGTGGCTCCACATGTTTAATATCATGAAAACAACATATATCATATATGGGAGCATGTGGAATTAGAAGTGGATCCATCCCAACACATATGAGCTAAATTTAAATACTAAATAGAAATGCAATGGCTCATATATAAATAGGATGGTTGGATTTTAGATAGATCTAAAAGAAAAGGTGGTGGAGTTTGAAAACATATGCCCCCAACTCAAATGGGTCATCAAGCAATATATCAAGGATGATCTACAATATATGAAGAGGCAAATACAATTAATATAGCAATGCATATGAAGGTAGAACCAAATGAAAGGTGTTTTAATATGATGCTCAAATGCAAGGTGGCATGGTGATATGAGCATGATATGATGCAATGCAAGTATGATATGTAGGAAGTAGCAATATATATAATAAACTATGTAGCATTATGATGGCTGCAAGTGCATAGATCGTTTGTAGCTAGTTTCAAAGTTAAGATGTCGATCCCATAGGGAGCCCAGAGGTAAGTGTTTATGGGTGAAGTCTCTGTCACATCAGAAGTTGTCACAGGTCTTCGAGTGAATTGACTGCAAGTGTTGAAATAAGAATAGAATTTGGATTAAAAGAAAGTATTTAAATAAAACTAAAATGTAAACATCAGAAATAAAAGGCATAAAAGTAAAGAATGATTTGTTTATTGTTTTCTACAGATGACAAAGTAGGCGTGGGGTAATTCAGTTCATGGTGATAGTGAATGTGCCAGGTGGATGAGTGATAAGTGTAACAAATATAATCTAATAAGTATGTGTGTAGGCGAGCAACCCATAATTAGCCGGAACTCCTCTTGGTAGATTTCATCCCAACTTCAATAATCCTACTAGCATGTTTACCACAACCATGGTTAGTCACTGGACGATTAAGATCCTTCAGGTTACTTAGAAATTAAGCTCATTGGATCAGACTAATGCAATAAGCTCGGTGGTTCCTCATGATCCTCGAGTCCAACTACTTTCCTATTTATATCCCCGTTTCATTTGAGGGTCGCCGGTCTGCTAGCGAACAAGATTTATCTATGTAGAACAAAGCATTGTTGTCTGGGCCCTTAATCGGACAATAGGCATTAAGCATCCAACATATAGTCAAGCACACATAATATAGTAATTAAAATCAACCACAAACTTAATGGAAATTATATAGGCACATCACATCTCACCAATCCCCTACATCTCCCACGCCCAAGGGAACTTACTCACACATGAGACAAGAAAGCATCATCGATATAATTAAATAAAGGGAGTTCTTCTTGATATTATCATGGATATCCATAGTAAGAAATAGAAATAAATCCAACACAATTCAAGAAGGGAAGAACAATCTCAAACCCTAGTCTTGCAAGGAGGATATCTCTCTTTCTCAAGTACAATTAATGGCTATGGAGGTGTGGTGGCTAGGAGATCGAAGATCGTGGAGCGAGATGAAGAACATCTTCCCCTTTTTCTCCGGGTCTCTTCTTTCTGTCTTCTGGATGGGATGGCAGCTCGTGTGTTATGTTTTCTTCCTCCACCTCTTGATGAAAGTTGTCCATTTTAATAAGATGAAGGAGATGGCAGCTATACGGCGGGAACTATATGGCGGGAAAAATATTCCCGCCATATAGTTGCTCGTTAAAGCTTCAGTATTCTCCCCTTAGTTGCTTCCAAAAAGAGACTTGCTTGTTTTAGTCTGAATATTGTGTTTTTGTTGTTAAATCCCTCTGTTGATGTTCAGAACCTGAAACACACATTAAAAACCAAGTTTTCTTTGCTACTGAAGTATTAGCGTTAGGTAAAGCTAGAAAACCATCAAATCCAAACGAAAACCATCGATAGAAAGCATAAAAAATGTGTCGAATCTCATAGCTATCAACTCCCCCAAGCTTATATTTTTCTCTCCCTTGCGTGACAAAGAAATAAGAAAGGATAGTGGAGATTTGAGATCTTAATAAAAGAACATACAAGCTCGAATTGGTTTCAAATTCTTTTCTTCACAATTCCTGCAACCTTAAACATGATGATGGGGATATGCCGAGTGGGGTATACCCAGCAGGACGTTTCCTACTGGCCCATACAGCCCGCGAGTGGGCCTGCAGGACGGGGAATGCACTACAACCTAACAAGGAGCCAGGCGACTGGAAGCTGGAGGCCCAGAAGCATAGCTAGGCCCAGTCGGATTAGGTCAAGCACCCTCCGAGTCCTTATCCAACTCGATTGTAGATCTGTAAACCCTAGCGAGCTGGCCCTATATAAACCTCCCTATGGTACGCATAGAACTCACGTTCCATCATACACACCCAGCGACTCGTCACCTACCCGCCGAGCTCGCCTTTGTACTCTCTCATCAATACAATCTAGTAGGAGTAGGTATTTACCCTCTAGGTGGCCGAACCTGGGTAAAACCCTGTGTCTTTGCCCTCATCTCGCACCGCAGATGGCTGGCCGCCCTTCCCGCTTGTTCTACTACTCGTTGCCGATTGCAGCGTTTGCCGTAGACATTCCCACGACAGTGGCGCCCACCGTGGGGCCTAGCTGGTCAGGCATGTGTTCTGCGGCGAGATCCAACTTGCCGATCAACCAGACGATCGCCACGGGCCACATGATCGCCATCGGTGAGATCCTCCAGATCTTGCCGAACAGCTACGTCCCGGCGGCACGCCCCGTCACGCACATCGTGATCATGCCAGTCGGCACGGTCAGCCTCTTCGTCGGCTTCACTGACATCATACTCTTGGAGGACTTGTCTCGCATCCACGAGTCGCCACCGTGCGATCGACTCACCGAGAGTCAGGTCCACAACATCCACCATCTCGCCTCCGAGTACGGCTCGGCCAATAGCAACGTGGCCTAAACCAGCATGGCCGCGGACGATGCGACCCTTAACGACGACGCCGACTCGGCGACCCCGGTGTCAATCGACGGATCCATTGTCGCCGCGTCACCCGCGGGCTCCATCACCCAAGTCTCCAACGTGGGGGACTTCGAGGATCCTTCCATCCTCGGGATCTTCGACTCCGACTCCGTGTCGGAGAACTCTGGCGAACTCCACGCCGGATCGGGTCACTTCGTTGCGTCCTACATGGCGAGCGGCACGAGCGCCCCGCCAGAGCCTTTCTCTACGCCGATCCTGCCGACCGCGATGGCGACGGTGGTCGAGGAACTCCGCCTGCGACTGGAGGAGGCGGTCCGCAAGGAACAAGCCGAGCGGGAAAAATTTCGCCTTGAGCAAGCGACAGCGCAGGAGCTCTCGCTCTACTACCAGCGCCGCATCAGGTCGTGCCTGAACCCCACCGTTCAGGGCCGCTCCCTGAATTTCGACGACGAGAACGACCCTGCCAGCATGGCCGACCGCGTGGTATGCTAGAACGCGCCACCGGGAGGAAGTGCCCAGCCACCACCAGGCGCAGCGGCGCTCCACCACCGCCGCCCGGTCGCGTGCCCCCTCCAGACCAACCAAGGATCATGATCTCCCAGCAAGAGCGGGACACAAACAGCCTCCCGCTGTTCTCCACTCTGATGGACAACATCATCACGAGTCGAGCCGCGGTCACCAACATCAATGTGACCGGGGAAGGCGCACTGCAGATCCGTAATGCCAAGGCCTTACTCGCCAAGGCCGCCGAGCAACAAACCGCAGGAGTCGACTCGCGGGGCCGCATGTACTCCCGATCGTGAGGAAGAAGGGCGGCTTCGAGCGGCCGCCCAACAATGTCAAATACTCTCTACTTCCCACCACCTAAGCCCCTGTAGCTCCAACCATGACCCGCGCACGCGGCACTCTCCACCAACAACACACGACTGACGAACAACATGGTCGCTACCAATGTCCAACCAGTCGACGTGCGGACCCACATCATCAACAACCAAAGTTGGCGCGCACGCCATCCCAACGACTTGAGGCACACCCTCACGAACCGCCGCGATAGCGAACCAAGGGGCTCGCTCAGCCGAGTCGGCCCCTAGTGCTTCAGACCAATGATCCGAGGTGAAAAGTATCCGGGGAACTTCAAAGCGCCAAAAGAGATCGAGAAGTACGATCCCTCGTATGACCCGTTCCGTGTGGCTAGACACGTACCTCATGGCGATGGGACTCTCCTGCCATACTGACCTACTCGCTGCCCGCTACCTCCCCCTGATGATGGAGGGAGCAAGCCGGCAATGGATCAATACCCTCTAGTAGACAGCATTGATTCCTGGGAAGATATGGGCGACACCTTCGTCAGGCACTTTGAGGGTTCTGACACCCGCGCCACCACCATCGAGGACCTGGAGCGATGCGTCCAGGGACCTCGCGAGTCGACCCGCAGCTGGGTCTAACGGTGGCAGGATATATGGTTCAATGTGGTTGGCATCCACCTAGACACGACAATACACTACTTAAAGACCTCGTGCCGCTATGATCCCTTGGTCGCCAAGCTCAAGCAGGTATACAAGACACTCGACAACATCCCAGACCTCCTCGAGATCGCCAAGCGGTACGCGGAGGAGGACCCAAACCAAGAAACCGACGACGAGTCGGGTGGAAACCGCTGCCCAAGAGGCCACAACAGCGGTAGGCCTCCTGAGCTACGCTACAGCAACACTCGCCTCATCGTCAAGCGCCGTGGTGACGGGCGAGTCGACTTCGTCGCCATCGCCGGCTAGGTGCCACGCGATCCCAAGAGCTTCCGCCGTGACAGAGGCCAACGCCGCGACAGCGGAAATTACAAGGCGAGGCCAAAATTCAACCCCGCAACTCTCCTTAACCAGCCCTGTGTGTTCCATACCAGGAAGGGGAAGCCCGCCAGGCATACGACAGCCGACTGCCACTCCCTGAGGGAGATTGAGAAGGCACGACGCGCACGGGAAGACCCCAACAACAACCTGCCAAATGGTGGGGCATTGAGCAATGAGGTCGGCTCGCTCCACACCTTCACCGGGTTCAGCACCAAGCGTGAGAAGAAGGTCATCGCCCGCGCTGTTGTTGTCAACACGGTGTCCCAAGTCGACGTCCCCCGCTTCCTCAACTGGTCCGAACAGCGGATCACCTAGAGCCACGAGGACCACTCGCCACGGATTGAATATCTGGGGCAAGTCGATTTGATGGTCAAACCCAAAGTGGGCGACTATTCGCTCCCCAAGACGCTGATGGATGGCGGGAGCTCCATCAACATCCTCTACCTGGACACGTCCAGGCGACTATGACTCCCGCAGTCGATGATCGAGATGACCTACACCACCTTCCACGGCATCGTCCCCGGTCGGAAGGCGTACCCGATTGGCAAGGTGACGCTGCCAGTCACCTTCGGCACTCCAGCGAATTTCCGCACCGAGCGGATCGTCTTCGAGATGGTGCCCTTCAACAGCCCCTACCATTGTGTCCTGGGGAGGCAAGCGTTCGCCAAGTTCAGGGCGGGCTCCGCACTATGCGTACAAAGCGATGAAGCTCCTAGGGCCGTGCGGTATCATAACCGTCCACGGTGACCCCGATATGGCCGCGGAGTGCAAGTCAAAGGGCGCCGAGCTCGCCGACGCCGTCATCGCCGCAGAAGCCAACCACATAGAGGAGCTCGCCAAGTACACGATCGGGGTCGACAATGATGACCCCACAATACTCAAGAAGCCCAACTCGGAGAATGGCAGCTCGGCCGCGTTCGATGCAACCACGCACACGCGCTCCATCAAGCTGGTCCCAGGCGACTCCAGCCAGACGGTGACGATAGGGACAGGCATGAGCCCAGCATAGGAAGGCGCACTCATTGAGTTCCTACGTGAGAATCATGAATCTTCGCATGGAAGCCATCTGACATGCTTGGTGTCCCGAGGGAACTCGCTGAGCACAAACTCAACGCCGACCCCAAAGCGCGACCCATCAAGCAGTCGCTGTGGCCCTTCAATGAAGAGCGCCACCGAGCAATCGCCGAGGAGGTGGAGCGCCTACTCGCTGCAGACTTCATACAGCCAATCAAATACTCCAAGTGGCTAGGAAACCCTGTCCTGGTCGAGAAGAAGAACGGGACCTAGAGAATGTGTATCGATTACACAAACCTCAACAGCGCCTGCCCAAAGGAGTAGTTCATCCTCCTGTGGATCGATCAAATCATCGACTCCACCACGGGCTCGGAGTCGCTGTGTTTCCTTGACGCCTACTCTGGATACAACCAGATCAAAATGGCAGTCGAGGATGAGGAGAATACGGCGTTCATCACGCCATTTGGAGCATTCTGCTACACCGCCATGACATTCGGCCTCAAGAACGCCGGAGAGACCTACCAGAGGTGCATGCAGGAGTGCCTTGCGATCCAAATTGGCCGCAACATCCACGTCTATATCAACGATGTGGTGGTGAAGTCCACTCGCTAGGGCGATCTACACACTGACCTGGCCGAACCCTTCGCAAATCTGCGGAGTTACAAGATCAAACTCAACCCAGGAAAATGCACCTTCGGTGTACCTATTGGACAACTACTGGGGTACGTAGTCTCCAAACGAGGCATCGAGGCGAACCCCACCAAGATTAACACGATCGCCCGGCTCGGAAAACCCGAGTGCATGCGCGACATCCAGAAGATGGCCGGCGAGTCGCGGCTCTCAGTCGCTTCATTCCTCCGCTAGGCGAGAAGGCAATGCCTCTCTACCGCCTAATGCGCAAGAACCCCACGTTCCAGTGGGACAAGGAGGCAGACGACATGCTCCATACACTCAAGGAAGTGCTACTCGTGGCCCGGCTACTCGCCGCCCCCGTCAACAAGGAGCCCATGCTCGTCTACGTCGCGGCTTCTGAACGAGTCGTCAGCGCCGTCATGGTCGTCGAATGACCAGAAAAGGCAAGCGCCCGATGCAGCGACCAGTCTACTACATCAGCGACAAGTGTTCCAATGCTGCGTACAACCCGCGGAGGGTCGCAAGATCCTCCAAGACATCCATGCCGGTGACTGCCGCCACCATGCTGGTGCCCGGTCTTTGGTCGCTAAGGACATGCGACATGGATTCTATTGGCTCATCACACACATCGACGCAGTCGACATCGTCCAACGCTGCGTCGGGTGTCAGAAGTATGCCAACCAGACCCACGTACCAAGCTCGGCGCTCAAGACTATCCCCATCACCTGGCCATTCGCCGTGTGGGGCATGGACATGGTAGGCCCCTTCAAGAAGGCCCCCTTCGGCTATACCCACCTCCTAGTCGCATTCGACAAATTCACAAAGTGGGTGGACGCCAAGCCAGTCCGCAAATACAACGGGAAGACCGCCACCAAGTTCCTACATGAGCTCATCTATCTCTCCTTGTTCTCGCACAACATCATCACGGACAACGGCACCAACTTCGCCAAGGGGGCCATGGCCGAATTCTGCGAGGAGCACAACATATGGCTCGACCTCGCCTCGGTCGCCCACCTGGATTCCAATGGCCAGGCGGAACGGGCTAACCAGAGCATCCTCCACGGCCTGAAGCCACGACTACAGGTCCCCCTCGAGCGAACTCCGGGGTGCTGGGTTGAAGAACTCACCTCCGTCATCTGGGGCATCTGCACCTCCATCAACAGTTTGACTGGGTTCACCCCCTTCTTCATGGTGTACAGCGCTGAAGCCGTCATGCCGGCAGACCTCGAGCACGACTCGCCTTGGGTCGTCAGCTATGCGGAGGCCGACAACGAGCTCGCACGCTAAGACGGAGTCGCCAGCTCGACGAAGCACACAACCTAGCGCGCTCCCGCACCGCCATCTACCAGCAAGGACTCCATTGCTACCATAACCGCCGAGTCCAAACTTGCACCTTCCAAGTAGGCGACCTGGTCTTGCAACTGATCCAGGACAAGAAGGGCATGCACAAGATGTCTCCCCCATGGGAGGGACCATTCACCATAGGGCGAGTCCTGGGCAACGACGCCTACTACTTCATCGATGTCCAAGGCAATGGACAGCTCGACATCAAACGGCCATGGAATGTAAACCTCCTAAGGAAGTGCTACACCTAGAACTCCGACATGTACTCCCCCCGATATGAAATAAAGAAGATCGATTCGAACAAATTGTGTCCACTCTCCATATCTTGTGCCACTCACACTCGTAAAAACAGCGTTACGCTAACCGCGGAAGTCAACACTTGGTTATGCGACCGGCATGGCTAAGTAGTACGATACAAGGGCACCGATAAATTTCAGACCTTGTATCGTCCACGAAAACGCCAACCCAGAGCCCCATCGGAGTCGCCTCGCTGGACTGGCTTTCCGTGCCAAGACGACCGCATCAGCTTCCCACAGTGTCCCAGTCCTCCACATCCTTGGCGCAGCGACTCGAACGGTCAAGTACCACGCTCGGGGACTGACGCCAGTCCAAACCCACATGGCTAGGGAACACACCAAGTATGAGAGCCCGTCCTGGACTCGCCACGCGACTGATTTTCCGAGTCAGGTGGAGCGACGCGCCAAATAGAACGCACTTCCTCCTCACCTACCTCGGGCATGCGACTAGAACGGCTAAGTACCATGCTCGGGGACTCGTCCAACTGACCCTGTTCACGTCCGGGAAAACGGCTAAGTATAGAGCACCCCTTCGAGCCGCCTTGCGACTAGCTTTCCAAGCCATGGTGAGTCGACCTAAACTAACTAACAGTATAACAACAAGCATTCACACAAATAAATGAGGTAAACCCCACAAAAGGGCGGACGCGCTCGTGGACTCGCACAACCCAACAAATCACAGTCAAAACAAAATTGACAAAAGCATTCATGCATTCCTTCCACCAACAAAATCTGTTCGCTTACAAGGGTAGGCATACTTTCCCTTACAACTAATGCCAATCGGCAAACTATTCTACTCCGCAGGCTTCGATGATGACGCGCCACCGCCTCCGTGGACACGGATGAATGGAACCCACGGGTTCGACGGGTACGTCGTCAGGGTGCCCGCCATCGCTGATCGGAACGGCTTCTCCACCTTGAAGTCGTGATTCGCCGGCTTAGCGTCATTCGGGGCGACGATCGTCTCCTGATACGGCAGGAATTCTCCCATCACCAGGACCCGGTCGGAGTAGACCACAGCCCGGTCGGTTAGCTTTAGCACTTCGGAGATCTCGACCGAGCTCGTCGCCGAAGGGTACCCGCTGGTGACGTCATCAAGGTCGAAGTCGTCGGGGAAGTGCGCGAGCCCATGGCTCAGCGCAGTTGCAGCCCCACGACGGAAAGCTGACCGCGACATGAACTCCACAACTGCTGGAGCCCTCTCTAGATAGCGCCAGACTTCGGTCAGCTTGCTGGGGATCACCTCCGTCGGCGAGATTTCCTGAAGATAAGCGCGAATGCAAGTCGCCGACTGAGTGGCAGAGTCCACCAGCATGGTGATACACTGCCGCGCATCGGCCTCGTCATCAAGAATCTTCCTTGCGAAGCATAAGCATTTCACAATCAGAAGGGTGCAAAAACACAAAAGCGACTTGCACGCTTGGGGTCTCGCCATACCAAACACACAAAATACACAGGAACTCACCAATCAAGGGACGGCAACACCTGTAATGAAGTCCTGAAGACTTGACAAGTCCGTATGTAGACTTGCGACGAGAGCATCTGACAACTTCCGCTCTTCAGCCACGGCAGCGACAGCCGCCTTTGCTCTCTCGTCCGCCGAGGTCGCCTGCGCTTTCGCCGCCTTGAGCTCCCGCTCCAGCTCGACCACACTCTTATCCACGGTGGTCAACGACGACTAGGCAGTCGCCAATTCGCTCGCAGCGACCAAACCTTCGCGAGCCTTGTCCACCGCGATTGCATGACCCTCTACATCAACACAAGCATGAGTACGAAATCAAGAAACGACATTCGTGGAGAAGTGCATCTCAAGCTCTTACCAGCAACCGCTTGAAGTTGTTCGTTCACCTCCCACACGGAACGGAATTCCTTCTCTAGACGATCCTTGGTGGCCAATCACTCCGCCGACTCGCGCTGGAGGCCCTGCACAGAAAGGTAAAATGTCAGCCAAACATTACAAAATTTCCTAAGTGTCTAGCCGCTGAAATTCAGCGACTAGCCACTCGGGGACTGGACATCGAAAAAGCAGTAAGAATCCACCCGTTGAAATTCAGCGACCAGATCCTCGGGGACTGGACATAATTGGATGGCTGCACCTAGCATGTTGTGTAGCTCGACCGCATCCACCGACGGGAGCACGAGAGGTGTGCGCCCACGACGCTTCTCGACCTCCGAGCCCAAAACATCGGGCACCTGGGCCTACTGCACCGACGCACTCGCGGTGGAGGCCCTCGCCATAAAGCGAGGGAAGTTTGCCACCGCCGCTCCCGCAGTACTCGTCGACGGGGCCGTCACCCCGACCAATGCCACCGCTTCCACTTGCTACGACCCCGCGTCCATTACGGCCTTCATGGTCGCATCCACTCCAGCCAGAGCCTCACTAGGGCGTCAACTGGTTCGTCAGAGATCATGACGACCTCGTCGCCCTTTGCTTTATTCGTGCCCTCAGCAAGCGCCTCGACCTCGTGGCCCTTCCTCTTCTTCGAGGGATCGCCCTCTGCCCTTGCAGTACCCGCTGGAACCTTAGCCACCGAGGGGTGACCGATTTTCTTCACGCCAGTCCTCCAAAATGAAATCATCAGCAAGCTCACCAGACCACTACAAGCTAGTCGTTCAAAGGAATACACCAAAAACACTTGCTTGGCGACTGGGATAAAACGTAGGACAGTGGGGATATGCGTCGGCTTATCCAACTCTGGCACCAACTTCTGGCTGAGGCATGTCTCGAATAGGCTTTGAGCCCACAACACGGAGGCCTTCTTCGAGGATGAGGCCACGGCAGGAAGCTCCCCGACGGTCGACGCGGGTGCCTCCCATGGTGGCGATGCTCCCGCGGGTGGAGCAGCCTCGAGCCCGGTGACTACGGAGAAGGGTGGTGGCAGCAACGCCAAGGACACTTCATCTTCTTCCATGGCCGCATCAGCTGCCGCAGTCGCCCGCGCTGGCGCGCTGGCCCGGGCCTCGTCGGCCATGCTGGTCACTTCAGAGATACTCGTAGACCGAGGCGGCGACACCGCTTTGGCCGTTCCCTTCTTCTTCTGCGTCGAGAAGTTTGTTCGAGGGCCACACCTTCACCCACGTCATGAGCCTCGAGGCTCTTGCTGGCCTCGAGCTCGTGCTGTCGTTGCCTACGGGTCTTCCGAACAGCAGCTGCGGCGACCTCCATGGCCTCGTCATCGCTGTCGTCGTCATCATCATCATCGTCGCCTTCGACATTGCCCTTTTCGGAGGAGGACTCGCTCTCGTCCTCAACAAAATCGCTCAAGTTTTCGTCATCAGCGGGTGGAAGCCAACCTTCCACCACTTGGAACAGCTACACAAATGAAACACGATCAGTAAAGCCGTGACTGCAATTCTGCGACTGCGAAATGGACAAGGAAGAGTGGACTTACTGGTGGCGCCTTGTGCTTCATGGTATACGGGGGAATCCCGGCCCTCGAGTCGAGATATTCCGCGTCGGTGATCTTCTTTAGCGCAAGGGAATAGTCATCGGTGCTCCACTTGGTGGTGCAGAACATGGTCGCATCGTCCTTGCCCGTGTACTCGTACATCCAATGGGCGCGGCTGGCCAGAGGCACTAGCCTCCGCCCGAGCCAGCAGTTGTACAAGTTGATGGTTTGAAATCCCTTCTTCTTCAGCGGACACATCATCGTCAACAATTCGTCGACCACCATCCGCTGGTCGAGCGGGAGTTTGGCGACTTGGAGCCGACGCGTTTCGGGCCGGTCGGTGGAGTACATCGGAAGTGCCACCTCGTCGTCCGATGTCGACTCTCTCATGTAGAACCAATGTTTCTTCCATTCGTTCGCCGCCTTCTTCGAGAACATGAGGTCGAGGAAGGAGGCCTTGGACTTCAAGTGGAAAGTGAGGCCACCGTAGCTAGCATTGGGCCGCCTGCCCCTTCGCGTCTGACCCTCCTATGGAATAGTTCCTGCCACAGGGGCAAGTACGGGCGGCAGCCCAGATAGCACTCGCAAAACGCCACGAAAATGGCGAGTTGCTCGATGCTGGCCGGCCCCAGATCTGACGGATGGATGCCGTAGTATGCGCAGAAGCGATGGAAGAAGATCGAGGTGGGGGAATCGAGCCCCCTCTCCAATTGGCTGGTGAAGCAGATGAATTCCCTAGCGCGTGGATCCGGTACCACCTCTCCGGCCACGGGGATTCGCCATCTCCCGACACAGAGGATTCCCGCATCCTCGAGGGATTTCAACAGCATCTTGGTGCACTTGGATCTTCCCCACGGATTTGTTGGAGGTGCCATCGATCAGAGGATCTAGGATCACGGGGTCGCTCTGGATTGCTCTGGGTCCCTACGGAGGAATGGAAGATTGGGAGACGCGCGAGGTCAGAAGAAGTGTGGGAATGATCGCCCTTCACCCGTCACTCTCCTTATATAGCGGTTGTTACCCGCCATTTTTCGGCAGTCGTTATAGTGCGATGATTACGCCAATATTATCGTTCTATTACCCAACGGCTAGTTTGACCAAGATTGATGGTCCAACTTTGTCTATTCCACTTTCCAGCCGCCGCGATTCGACTTCTTGCCGACCCATTCGCCATAGCTGCGATTCGACTTCTCGCCGACCCACTCGCCATGGTTGCGATTTGACTGGTCGTCGTTATTGCGACTAAGGAAACATGCCGAAGACTCTTTCTTTCATTGGATTCCACCGCCGATTCGACTGGGTGTCCAAATTGGATCCGAATACTCCGACTGCCAAAGAACACATGTGACGAATCAATGACGGCCTCAGGGACTACTGATGGGGATATGCCGAGTGGGGTATACCCAGCAGGACCTACTGGCCCATATAGCCCTCGAGTGGGCATGCAGGACGGCGACTGGATTACGACCTAACAAGGAGCCAGGCGACTAGAAGATGGAGGCCCAGTCGGATTAGGTCAAGCACCCTCCGAGTCCTTATCCAACCCGGTTGTAGATCTATAAACCCTAGCAAGGTGACCCTATAAAACCTCCCTAGGGTACGCATAGAACTCACGTTCCATCATACACCCCCAACGACTCGCCGCCTAGCCGCCGAGCTCGCCCTTGTACTCTCTCATCAATACAATCTAGAAGGAGTAGGTATTTACCCTCCGTGGGGCCGAACCTGGGTAAAACCCTGTGTCTTTGCCCTCATCTCGCACTGGAGAAGGCTGGCCACCCTTGCCCCTAGTTCTACTACTCGCTGCCGATTGCAGCATCTGCCGTGGCCATTCCCACGACACATGACCATACAAGTATTCACAAGATTGCAGTGAGTTCACTTTCTAACCATGTATATCTTTCTAGTAAATAAATCATATGCCCGAGCGAGTGTCAAAAATTTAGCTAGGAAAGTGAAACAATTATTTTGGTTTCTCTCTTATTGAGAGATGAAATTTTTTTGCTCTTGTTCCTTTAATCAATTAAGAGTACTCAAGTTGGCACCAAGAACATTTAATTTAAGAACAACTCATCTACTCCCACGTAATAATTTCAAGGCCATCAAAGCACCTTTTTCCTTTCCTTGTTTTTCAAAAACTTCAGCTCTTTCATAGAGAAATCATGCCATTGTTTTTAACATGTTAATTGGGACCGTGTTGTGCACTCGTGACAATGCCAATAGATAGATGTTGAGAAATAGTGGGTCAGAGGAGTACTACAACTTTACTGGGAACATAAAACCATGAGGAGACAAAAAAATTTACCCGTCATAGCATTGTTGCTATAGACATTTGCATAACTCAATAGCCAAAATCAAGTGGTTTCCCACATTTAGATCGTTCGTTGGCCAGAGGAGTTAATAGTTCCTCATGGATTACGACAATGTTGTAGTGACACACATAAAGCAATATCCTACTGTAAATATTAGAAAAAGTAGTGGCATAATCTCTACTACGTGGAAGCATCCATTTTATTAGACAATTTTATTCAAGGGTGCTATGGAGTCTATTTACATTAAGCTCAATGGGGTTGAGTAGTTTCTAAAATAAAATCCTTTGGGCTAAACATGGACTCAAGTCATCTCTTGGATCCTTTTTCCTATTGCGAAAATATTTCAACCAAATTCATTTATCATTATTTCAAATCAAAAAGAGGACACTCGCAAGGGAATATAATTTATAGGATATCAAGCTTGGTGGGGAGTGACTCAAGTGCAAGCGAGTAAATCATTGTAGGATCAATTTAAAGTTGTAGAAGGGGCGATGAAAGCAATGTGATACCTCCTCTTGCTTGATTCGTTCTCGTACTTGAGTCGAATCCCCTCTATATTTCCCTATTGCCAAGTCACCTAAAATTGAGCAATATTCGAGAAAAACAAAAAAAGATTTGCAATAAAGGTTACAACTAATTTTTTTGTGTTTTTGGTTTAAGAATGCGAACTAAATGTAAACATGCTATTCTTGTGAAATAATTTAAATCAAAAGAAGAAACAGAAATATGAATGCAAGTTTTGAGGTTTTCAAACCTCCCCCAAGCTTAGGTTGTTGCCATGCTTAGTTGTTGCCATTGATCGGCGGCGGATATGGATGCTGCTGATAGTAGTCAGGGAAGTGGGTCATGAAGTGACTAAATTTGTGAGTTAAGGAACTCACATCTTCACTCACTCCATGCAGAGTCTGGTCGATCTCCCCAACGCACTGGTTGAGCTGCGGAAAATCATGATAGGGGAAATTGTTGAACCCCTGATGCTATTGCTGCTGATTGGGCCATTGGTCCCAAGGTTGCTCTTCCTGCTGCTGCTGTTGTTGTCCTTCCCAAGCAGGGTTATACTCCTGCTCTTGCTGCTGTTCATCCTACTGCTCTCCTTCTTCCTCTTCCTCTGAGTCAGGATAGCGTTCCGCCATGATCTCATTCACTTGATCCTTGGTGAGGATCCAGTTGTCCATCCCCTAAACCTCAAAGGCTTGTGGGCAAGGCAATGGCACCTTATCATCCTGCGCAACATCATGATAACCAAATTGATATGCTCAGAGCCTCCTGTTAGCTCGGTAAACACCGAGGAAGCCGCAAGAAGTTATACACTTGACATCCATAAGTATGGAGTCGTCAATAGGTTAAACAATCGGAATTGCAATTCCAAGAGATTGGACTACGTGGGTTACCAGTCCACCAATGCGAATATCACCTTTCTTTTTGTTTCTCTGGTGCCGGACGTGCTGGAGGAATAAAGCTGCAGGAGTGGGACTCTACGGTGCATTAGGGAAGAGTGCCTTGGTGATCACGACCATTTCTGCATTAGCCATTGAGCCGGTATCTCCTCTTCCTAACAAAGTGTTAGCAAGAAACAAAGCGAAGTAACGGACGGTTGGGTTCTGATTGGTGGACATCTTCTTCTAGTAGAAGTCCCTACCACCATTAACAGAAATAATCTCCCAGTTTGCTCCACTTGAGACGCTATACAAGTTTGTAACAGTTGATTCCCCTTCTTGAGGGAATCCATAAGCCTCACAAAATTGTTGAAAAGTAATTTAATATGGCCGTTGGTTAATGGTGAAATTCACCGTGCATGCATTACCTTTCTCCTTGTAATCGTCGTAGAAGGAGGCGAGGAACTCATGGGTGAGCTTGGAATAGGTGTAGTGGCTTGCATTGGTGAGGATGGACAGCCCTAAATTTGCACAGAAGTGGTCGAAGTCCGTCCTCAACCATCTTGAGCTGAGAAAGCCATCATTGGCCCATCTTGTGGGCAACACCTTCCTTGCCAAAACAATGGCGAACTTGTTGTCGAGCTCATCCCGGAGCCCCGAGCCTTCACCATGTTGGATGTTGCTCTTTCAAAAATACTACCGAACTTGTTCATCTTGATGCACTAAAAAAATTCAACATAAAACATTAGTCATATAGTTTCTACATGATATATGAACGATTCTACGTGGACGAATTCAATCCTAACGTGAGAAATTAAAAGAGAAAATCAATCAAGCTTGATTTCATCCACTAATTCAATGTGAAAATTTCAACCATGGAATTTTAAAAATAAAGCATGGATAGAGAGAGGAACATACCGGTTGATTCCCCCACTCAAACGAACGAAATCCGCGAAGAATCGAGAGTTCTAGGGTGGTTTGGAGAGGTTTGGAGAGAGAGTTTGAGAGAAATAATGGTGGAAGGAAGAAACCTAGCCTGCGCCGACCCGTTTAAGTGGTCGTGGCAAACTATACGACGAGATCTATATGGCCAGGTTAAGTAGCTCCCACCATATAGGTGTGGCGGCAACGAGGGTTTGGGTTTCCCAACGCCAGATCACAACTATACGGCCACAACTATACAACCGGACCAAATGGTCCCGCCGTATAGTTGGTCGTCAAACCTTCTATATCCAAACCTCAAGTCTTGAGAATTTTGTTGATAACTATACGACCGCAACTATACGACTGGGATAAATATTCCCGATGTATAGTTGATCGCTACAACTCCTGGAACATGATTTTCACCCAAATTTTCAGAGATGCATTTTTTATCTAAACAATATTATTAAGCTAGTTTCTACATAAAAAACTCAAACTTTATTTTCTACTACTTTTTGACAACTACATATTTATGGGCGACCTTCCACAAAATGTCTATGAAAAAGTTGTAGGAATGCAATGAATATCTTATTATTTTAGTCTACTTTATTGATATGATGGGTAGACTCCCATTAAGCATTTTATTATGAACAATTGAATATTTCAACCATTTTTCTGTTCTCGAATTCTTACCTTGGGTTGCCCTTTATTAAAGGCACTTACCACATGAACTCGTTTTGCTAGTGGAACATACCTTTCTCCTTCTTCTAGTTTCTTTGGAAAATACCGGATTATTTTAGCATCATAAACATTGAAGATTATTTTCCCTTCAACATAGTCAACTAACGCTCCTACAGTGCTAAGAAAAGGTCTTCCAAGTATTATAGATATTTTTTCATCCTCCGGCATTTCAAGAATAATAAAGTTAGTGGGAATAACATGCTTATCTATTCTAAGTAGAACATCCTCAATCATACCAATAGGTTGTTTAGTGGATTTGTCATCCATCTGTAAAGTGATAGAAGAGAGGGAATATTACCCTAATCCTAACCTTTTATAGAGGGAGTATGGCATTACACTAACTCCTACACGTAAATCACATAAGGCATTATGAATAACAATTTTGTCTATTGAACATGAAATAGTTGGTATCCAGGGATCTCCTGACTTAGACAATAGCCTCCCATTAGCAGGGTAACTAGTTACCATGGCGATAGTTTTGGTTATCTCTTTCTTTCTATTAAGAATATCACAGAGAAATTTATAATAAGAAGGTACTTTTATTGCATCCGCAAATGGAATTTCTAGACGAAGATCACTTAATGCCTTTTTAAAAGAGTCATAGATTACCTAATCCAGTGCTTTATGTTCTGATATGAATAAGGAAGTTTCTTACTCTTATCTTTTACCTTCTGTGGAGGATCAGGCTCTTTAGTTACTTTGTTTTGTTGTTGCTTATCAATTTTCTTGTTTTCTATTGCAACAAATTCATCTTCTTTGCTTGTGTATTTTTCCTCTCTTGGATCACCAGTACCTGCACCAGAGTCATAACTGTCATCCTGTGCATCATTCTGCTCCTCCATGGTTTGATCTTGTGTTTCTTGAGCAATCTCATCTTGAGGATCAACCAATGTATCATATTCTTGTCTTGCTTTCAGGAATACTTAGTAACTTGTGAAATAACCAGATGCTATTTGCTCCACCAATGGTCATTTAACAACTTCACCTCTTCTTGTAACAACATTAGTAGAAACAGGAATATTTATATCATCTTGAAGAAAAAATGATAACCAGATGTTATTTGTTCACACTGGGTTTTAATCATACTAAGGTACTTTTGAAATAATTTTGTTTCTTGGCCAATTTCTTCATAATTTTCTATAAGTTTGGCCAAAATATTTTTGTGCCTTTGAAATTGCTTATGCAAGCTATTGTAAGATTTGGCATGTCTATGATTCAATTCTTGAAAAACTTTTCTAGTTTCATCCTCTTCAGTAAAAACTTGTAACAAATCTACTTTGTTTTGCTTGACAAGTTCAGAAGGTATAACTTTTTCTTTCATGGTTTTGCGTACTTCAGGCATAAGATCAGGACTTATACAAAGTATTCCCTTTTCCGGCTTAATGCCAAAATCAGGATTATATAAAGAATCATTCTTAGCCCTAGTAGACATCAATTCCAAACATGCTTTAACAGTTAAAGTATTTATCGATCCTCCTGCTGATGAATCTAGCACCTCTCTGCATTGGGTATTAAGATCGTGGTAAAATAAGTGGAAAACAGTTGACTCGGAATAGCCATGATTAGGAATACTATTGATCATTCCAAAGAATATTTCCCAGGCTTGTGGATAGTTTTCTCCCACGTTCTGACTAAAGTTGCCTATATTCTTTCTAATTTATGTTACCTTTACAAAAGGATTGAACCTTTTTATAAATTTAACAATTCAGTTTTCCCAACATTTAATATTATGACGAGGGAGAGAATATGCCAGTCTAGAGCCTTACGTTTGAGAGACCAACGAAATAGTTTTAGATGAGAGAATTCTCTAGGCAAACCTTTTGTTCCAAGTGATGTTATAACATCTTCGAACTCCCTAAGATGTCTTCCTATGTCTTCATCTTCCCTTCCACTGAAAGTGTTTTCCTGCAAAATTTAATAATCTCATAATCAAATCGATATTCCCTAACCCCAGGATTAGGAAATTCTATTTGTTGTGTTGAGAAGCAGAATTTGGAGCACTATATTCTGCAAGAGTCTTCTCAGGTTTCTTGGTAGTTGTCCTATGAATGGACATGATTTCCATAAAGTCACTTACGTTTTCAACTTAAACTTTATTTGACCACAAAAGTTTTTCAATAATTTCGTCGCGCCTTTGAGAAGGTATGCGATGAAGATAATCTGGTAGATAAGCCATACCAGACCGTGTAGACCCTTTGTCTCCTAGGGAGACCATCTTGTAATAGTAACACCTGAAACGTCAAGAGATAAAACACTTGGCGCTTAGCTCCCCGGCAACGGTGCCAGAAAATAGCTTGATGGATGCAAGTGCACAAATCGTTTGTAGCTAGTTTCGAAGTTAAGATATCGATCCCACAGGGAGCCCAAAGGTAAGTGTTTATGGGTGAAGTCTCTGTCACACCCGAAGTTGTCACAGGTCTTCAAGGGAATTGACTGCAAGTGTTGAAATAAGAATAGAATTTGGGTTAAAAGAAAGTATTTAAATAAAACTAAAATGTAAACTTCGGAAATAAGAAGCATGAAAGTAAAGAATGATTTGTTTGTTGTTTTCTGTAGATGACAAAGTAGGCACGGGGAAATTCAGTTCATGGTGATAGTGAATGTGCCAGGTGGATGAGTGATAAGTGTAACAATTATAATCTTATAAGTATGTGTGTAGGCGAGCAACCCATAATTAGCCAGAACTATTCTTGGTAGATTTCATCCCAACTTCAATAATCCTACTAGACTATTTACCACAACCATGGTCAGTCACTAGATGATTAAGATCCTCCAGGTTGGTTAGCAATTAAGCTCCTTGGATCGGACTAATACAATAAGCTCAGTGGCTCCTCCTGATCCTCGAGTCAAACTGGTTTCCCATTGATATCCCCTTGTCACTTGGGGGGTCGCCAGTCTGCTAGAGAACAAGATTCTGTCTATGTAGAACAAAGCATCATGATGTTTGGGCCCTTAATTGGATAACATGCATTAAGCATCCCACAGATAGTCAAGCACACATAATATAGTAATTAAAATCAACCACAAACTTAATGGAAATTGCATAGGCACATCACATCTCATTAATCCCCTACATCTCCCACGCCCAAGGGAACTTACTCACACATGAGAGGATAAAGCATCATCGATATAATTAAATAAAGGAGTTCTTCTTAATATTATGGTGGAGATCCACAATAATAAATAGAAATAAATCCAACACAATTCAAGATGGGAAGAACAATCTCAAACCCTAGTCGTGCAAGGTGGAGATCTCTCTCTATATCAAGTACATGTAATGGCAATGGAGGTGTGGTGGCTAGGAGATCGAAGATCGTGGAGCAAGATGAAGAACGTCTTCCCCTTGTGTGTTCTGTTTTCGTCTCTAGCTCTTCACGAAAGTTGTCCCTTTTAATAAGACGAAGGATATGGAAGTTATACAGCGGGAACTATACAGCCGAAAAAATATTACCACCATATAGTTTCTCGTTAAAGCCTCAGTATTCTCCCCTCGATTGCTTCCATAAAGAGACTTGCTTTTTTTTAATATTGTGTTTTTGCTGTTAAATCTCTCTGTTGATGTTCAGAACCTAAAACAAACATTACAAACCAAGTTTTCTTTGCTATGGAAGTTTTAGCATTAGGTAAAGCTAGAAAACCATCAAATACAAACAAAAACCATCCATAGAAATCATAAAAAATGTGTGGAACCTCATAGCTATCACATTATAATTGTTAGACAAATGGGATGCTACACTATATGAATGGTTGGTCATGCAATTTAGCTTATCTAATGCCCAGTCCACCTTCATGCGCCTTATGAATCATATTTTGCGTCCTCTCATTCGCAAGAGTGTTGTTGTTTCTTTTGGTGACATCCTTGTTTATAGCAAGACGCTTGATGAGCATGTTACGCATGTAAAGGAAGTTTTGGAAATTCATAGAAAGGAAAAGCTATATGCAAATCTTCTGAAATGTTCCTTTGCTAAATATAAATTGGTTTTCCTTTGATTTGTTGTTTCTTTCAATGGTATTGAAGTTGATACTTCAAAATTCAAAGACATAAGAGATTGGCCTATTCCAGAAAATGTGGGTTAACTTTGAAGCTTTCATGGGCTTGTCAAATTTTATCGTTGCTTTGTGAAGGACTTATTTACCATTTCTTGCCCTTTACACGAATTGACTAAAAATAATGTCACTTTTGTTTGGGGAAAATCACAAGAAAGTGCTTTTGATGAGCTTAGAAAGAGCCTCACTGAAGCCCCTCTTCTCGCTTTACCAGATTTCACAAAACTTCCGAGATAGAGTATGATGCTAGTGGTATTGGCATTGCAGGAGCCCTTATGCAAAATGTACATCCCATGGCCTACCATAGCGAGAAACTTGATGGAGCACGTCTTAACTATCCAATTTATGACAAAGAAGTTTTTTGTTTTGGTTCGTGTTTTGCAAGTTTGGGAGCATTACCTTTGGCCCAAAGAGTTCATCATACACTCCGACCATGAGTCGTTGAAGTATCTAAGGATCAAGCTCATTTGAGCAAAAGGCATGCCAAGTGCATTGAATTTATGGAGCCCTTTCCCTACATTGTCAAGTACAAAAAGGGTAAAGATAATGTGGTCGCGAATGCTCTTTCCCGCAAAAACTCCACCCTCCTCACGCGCCTTGAAGTGAATGTTATGGGTCTTGATGATATCAAAATTTGTATGCTTTTGACTCGTTCTTTGTTCCAATTTTTGCTAAGTGCTCACCTCACAAGGGATTTGATGACTTGTGTTTTCACAGTGGTTTTCTCTTTAAACAAAACAATTTGCTTTTCAAAGTCATCTCTCCAAATTTTTCTACTCCAAGAATCTCACAGTGGAGGCTTGATGGGTTACTTTGGTCATGACAACATGTATGGCATGTTGGCTACCCACTACTATTGGAAAAAGATGAAGCAATACGTGGAGTAGCAATGGTGCACAACGTGCTTACAAGCAAAGTCCAAGTTTAACCCATTTGGTATTTATATGTCGTTGCCTACTCCATATGCACCTTGGTCGAATATAAGCATGGACTTTGTGTTAGGATTACCTATATCAAAGCATGGCCACAACTCAATATTTGTAGTAGTGGATCTCTTCTCCAAAATGGCACACTTCATTCCATGCATGAAGACCGATGATGCTTCACAGGTGGAAAATTTGATTTTCAGGGAAACCGTCCATCTTCATGGTGTGCCAAGAACCATTGTCTCAGATTGTGATGCCATAGTTATGAGTTACTTGTGGAAGACACTCATTGCCAAGCTTGTTGTTAAGCTTATTTTCTTGTCCACCTTGCACCCTCAAACTGATGGTCAAATCGAGGTCATCAACAGAAGCCTTGGCGCTCTTCTCCATGTATTGACCAAGAAGAACCTCAAAGATTGTGAGGAATGACTTCCCCAAGCTGAGTTCGCCTACAACTACGCTAAGCACTCCACCACAAACAATAGTCCCTTCATGGTTGTCTACAGATTCGAGCCCATGACCACACTCGACATGCTACATCTACCCCTTCATGAACACACAAACATGGACATCGAAAAGTAGGCCCAAGCCATGAAGAAACTACATGTGTAGACAAGAGGTACTATCAAGCAATAAGTTCTTCGTCAAGCATCAAGGCTCAACAAGAACAAGGAGATGATCTTTCAAGAAGGTGATCTCGTGTGGATCCACTTGCGCAAAGCCCGCTTCCCACATGAGCGTGACTCAAAGATCAAGCCATGAGGTGATGGCCCTTTCAAAGTCTTAAATAAGATCAACACCAATGCCTACGTGATTAACATCCCCACTTCCAAGTACCTCGTAAGCAATACGTTCAATGTGGTGGACCTCTCACCATTCCATGGATACAATGAAAATAAAGATTGTGAAGAGTCGAGGAAAACTCTTTCCCAAGGGGGGGGAGCTGATGAAGCCCTCCCTATGGACGTCCCTACATCTTCACCACCAAGTCCCCCAAGTGGACCAATGACTAGAGTTTGAGTCAATTTCTTCATGATAAGGTTAACTCGCTCCTCACATCATGTGACTTCGACTCACCTTTGAATGGCATGCTACTTCATTCCCATACTTTGTGCATTCTCAGTTATAAACCCCATGAAGAGGCCCCAAGAGAAGGAACCAAACACCCCCAAGAAAAGGCTCCAGCTCCAACCGGCGACAGAACTAGTGAACCGGATTCTATGCCGGAAGCTCTAGGAAGAACCGATGCCAGATCCGGTGAACTGGAAATTCTGCCAGAATTTCTCCCACTTCCGTCACCAGATGTGGCGAAGACCCACCATTTTCGGCGCCATGCCGGAAACCACCTCAGAATAGCATTTCAGCAAGCGCTGGAATGAAACCGATGGCCGCCGGAATTTCAGGCGAGAATTTCGACGGTGCCAAACTTACCAACATAATTCCCTATCTGTGTGTACATCTGGGTTTGATACTCTAGAATATTCCCTTTACCTACCCTTTCGCCCCTAGCACTATAAATATCCCCTTGGCCCCACCCCTTTGACTTAGACTTGATATTAGGCTAGAAGAAGACTCCCTCTTGAGGATCTCTATCTAGTTAGTCTCATGCTCCTTCATGAGGAGCACCTAGTATCACAAACCTCTCGGACATAGCTTAATAGCGTTTGATTAAAAAAAGATCTTTGTATTGGGTTTGCGCTTATGACGTTTTCAAGATCTCGTCAAGATTATCTTTCCCAATACCCCATAGGATTGTATTGAACCGGTAGCCCGCGGTGCGAGCCAATTGTGTTTATTTGCATGTGTTTGGTGTGTTCTTCGTAGTTCATGTTCATTGAGTTCATCCTCTTCCCCTTTCCCCTCGAATCCTCCACAAATCCCCTATGAAATCGTGAAAGATCGGCCATCCTAAGGGTCATACCATAACACAAGTTTATGAAGGAATGTGATCATGCTATTTCTAAGGTAAAGAAGCTAAAAAGGATAAGGTTGAATTTGGGGCTGCTCATGCTAGACTTTCCGAGAAACTAGAGAAACTTGACATTGCTCACAAGGCATTGGAGAGTTAACACTCTATTCTCAATGAGTCTCATGATCAGGTCCCAACTAGATTAACCAAGTACGATGTTCCTAGCACTTCTACTTCCCTGTGTACTCATGCAGAGATCCTTGAAGAAAATTCTAGATTAAAAGATAAGCTTTCTAAGTCATCTATTCCCAAATGTAAGGAAGTTCTTGATGAGGTCCTGAGAAAGCAAAGGAAAAACAATGGAAAGGAGGGACTTGGCTATGTTCCCAAAATCAAGAAGAAGAAGAAGAATAACAAGAAGAAGAAGAAGGCCAACAATGCTCAAGCAAAGACAAGCACCACTAAAAAGAACATCACGAAGGACAAAAATGACTATGATGGTTTTGCAGGGTCTAATAATCCTCACTATGAGTTATTTCATGATTATTATGGTGATGATTATGCTAGTTATGTTGGTCCTTATGATAATTACATTGCTTGGTCTATTTGGGTTCCAAAGAACCTGGTTGCTAACATGAGAGGACCCGTTGAAAAATGGGTACCTAAAGCCAAGAAGTAATTCTCTTGTAGGGCTATGATTTTAGTGGGTCTAAATGGGTGCTTGATAGTGGATGCACAAGTCATATGTGCGGTCCCAAGGAGATCATCACGGATATGAGGCCTAATAATGATCGAATAACCATCTCCTATGATGATAAGTCAAAGTCAAAGGTATTGGGTTTTAGCAAGGTTGTGGTTGCTCACAACATCTCTCTCGTGGACTTCATGCTTGTTGAGACCCTTGGGTATAATTTACTTTCTGTTCGTGCCCTTGGTAAGATGGGCTTTGAATTTTTCATTGATGATGATATAGTGGTACTCTTGTGGAGCAAGTCTCTAAAGGTCACTTTCGTTGGGTATGTCAAAAATGACCTATATGTGGTGGACTTTTCGGGGAAAACCACTGTAGGTCTGATGTGCTTATTCGGAAAGGCCGATGCGGGTTGGTTATGGCATCGCCGTCTAGCCCATATCAACATGAGAATTTTCCAAAGTATTCACAAGGGTGTCCACATTCTTAGACTAAAATAAAATGTTTCATTTGCCAAAGATCATGTGTGCAGGTCTTGTGTTGAAGGAAAGATGCATTCCTCTTCCAATCAAAGGAAGACAATTATTTCATCAAAGAGGATCTTGGAGCTCCTTCATGTGGATATTTTTGGTCCTCCATCTCATGCAAGTCTCGGTGGGAAGAAGTATTGTCTTGTAATTGTTCATGACTACTCAAGGTATACATGGGTCTTTTGTTGAAGGAAAGATGCATGGCTCTCCCCATCGAAGGAAGACAATTATTTCATCAAAGAGGATCTTGGACTTCCTTCATGTGGATATTTTTGGTCGTCCATTTCATGCAAGTCTCGGTGGGAAGAAGTATTGTCTTGTCATTGTTAATGACTACTCAAGGTATACATGGGTCTACTTCTTCAAGCCGATAAGTGAGACTCAAGAAACTATCATCGACTTTGCCATTAAGGTTCAACGACAACACAATGTCCCTATTTTGGCAATAAGAAGCGAGAATGGCTCCGATTTCAAGAACTACACTCTGAATGAAATTCTAATAAAATAGTGAATAATACATCAATATTTCGCTGCATACACCCCTCAACAAAATGGTGTAGACAATTGGAAAAATGGACAATAGTGGATATGGCAAGGTCTATATTGGCTGAATTCAAGTCACATCATAATTTCTAGGCTGAAGCTATATCCACCGCATGTCATTCGTCAAACTGTCTTTACCTCCACAAAATCTTGTAGAAGACCCCTTATGTAATACTTACCGATAACAAGCCCAATATATCATACTTCTGGGTATTCGGTTGTAAGTGTTTCTTTCTTATTAAAAGAGTTCGTTTGTGTAAATTTGAGTCTAAGGCTTTAGAAGATATTTTTGTAGGTTACGATGTTGAATCCCATAGTTATAGAATCTACCACAATACCTCTGGAATTGTTGTAGAATCTTGTAGTGTGGTGTTCAAGGAAAATGATGGATCCCATGTGGGGAAAGTTGATGTTTGTGATATAGATGTTGAAATACCACAAGATGCCATAAGAAGAATGGGTGTTGGATTCTTCTGCCCCATTGAGGAACCCCTTGTGGCATATCGGGAAGGACAATGCTCTACCCAAGTAGAGCCATTATCTACACAAGATCAATAAGCTCCACCTGTTAAAGCAACTACTGCACCTATGAAGATCATCCATCAACTAATCAAGCTGGATGTCCCATGATGGATTAATCTGGCTTGAGGGGACGTATTATCCGGCCCTGCTACTCCATCTCCATTCCGCACCAGCAATGATCAGGAGGAAGCTGAAACTGCCTCATCGGATTATCGAGCCCCTCCCTCGGCTGGATTATCCGACCATGCAAGTCCAGAACTACAACCTCCTGATATGGTTGCAGACCAAGATCAAGGGCAAGTCGCTCCATTAAATTAGTGCTAAAGAAACTGTTGATCAGGGTCAAGCTAATGGTCAAGATGAGGACCTGAATGATGAAGAAATTCCTCCAAGAAACAACGAGGAAATTGAAACTTGTCGCAAAGCTCGAGCTGAAAGAAATCTTGAACTCAGAGGTCATATACTTGACAAAGTAGTGGGTGATCTAAGAAGAAGGGTTTCCAAAAGAAGAGACTTGGCAAGCTTTAGTGATTATCAAGCTCATATCTCTAAGGTGGAACCTAAAAAAGTATTTCAAGCACCTGAAGATCCAGATTGGGTTGTTGCTATGCATGAAGAACTAAACAACTTCGAGCGCAACAAGGTTTGGAGTTAGTAGAGAAGCCTAAATATTGCCGCAATGTTATCGGCACAGAGTGGATTTTCAAGAACAAGCAAGATGGTATTGGAATTGTTGTAAGAAAGAAGGCAATATTGGAAGCACAAGGTTTCTATCAAGTGGAAGGCATCGACTTTGGGGAAACTTATACTCCAGTCGCTTGCCTTGATTCTATTCGTATCCTTCTTGCATATGTTGCGCATCATAAATTTATATTATAGCAAATGGATGTTAAGACTGCCTTTCTTAACGACCCTCTACTTGAATTGGTGTATGTTACGCAATCCCCCGGGTTTCAAGGGCCCCAATTTCCCAAACCATGTCTACAAACTCGATAAGGCACTCTATGGCCTTAAAAAGTCCCACGTGCGTGGTATGAGAACCTTAAAGAATTTTCTTAGACTGTGGCTTCGAGGATGGGAAGATTGACCCCACTCTTTTTACTAAGAAGGTTAAGGGGGAGCTTTTGTGTGCCAATTGTATGTAGATGACATTATCATTGGATCTACTAACCAAGCTTTTAACGATGACTTTTCAAAGTTTATGAGTGGCAGGTTTGAGATGTCTATGATTGGAGAATTAAGGATCTGTAACACCTTCAAAAAGGCCCTATGCAAGTCTCAGCGATTCCCACCAAACCCGCATAGAAACGATTCAAAGATGCCCACCAGGCACTTGCGTGCGGGTGGAAAACAAAGTAATAAAATTATACAATAGTTCGCAATGGAACCCACAGAAATGGATACAACATCCGAGTACAGATAAGGGTATATACTACGTCGCTTTACTTTTGCGAGATACAAGGATAGACAACTGCATATATTAAGAAGGCCCACGAGCCCAACTAAAGCCCAACATGAAACAACCAAAGCAGCAAGAAATAAACCCAAACTATAGCCCACTTCACAAGGCAAAAAAGAAAAACGCCTCACCGGCATGGCCACCACGCCTCCTCAAGAGCGGCATGCCAACAGGAGCATGGTGCACACGTACACAACCATGACACATAGATGCAAATGGGCTAAGATCCCTGAAGAATAACCAATTACGTCCATAACCCTGCCCAGGCCAAGCCGGAAGCGTAACCATGCTAACAACATCGATTTCATACCTGTCAAACAAAAGGAGTGCTGGCAATATACAAAGGAGAAAGGGACCGGTCAGTATTGAGGCCAGTACATGGTGAGTCTTAGAATTCGGTGGCTCTCTCCTACATAGGTATGGTGGACTAAAGCGGCAGCGTAGCATGCACTAAACAACCTATAGAGACTCGATATAATTGTTGGCTATTAGAGGGGATAAGAAAAACCAATTCAGAACCATCTTGGTACTAACACCAAACATACCCATCCTGGTATTTCCCCTCGAGACCAAACGAGGAAGACGAACCGAGGAACTCACACAGTTGGCAGTTTTATTCATTCCATTATAGTTGTAGCACTTAGTAGTCAGATATAGATAGCATGAGTCAGACTAATATCATAAGCAGTGGTCGGTTTTATTTAACCATTCCGTTGTAGTTGCAATACCTACTAGTCAGATACAAATAGCATGAGACATCCCAAAATCAGCAGTTGTTGGCACTTTTATTTACTCATTCTGTTATAGTTGAATCTGATTACTAGACATGTCAAAGACAATTTATAGCACTATTTTAGATATAGTTGTCCATGATCAAGATACTGTGCTCCAAGTCATCCATAACCGTGGACACGACTTTCAAAAAGATTTACCCTACAGGGGTGCACAAATATCAAACACACACACGATCAACCTCGGAAAAACCAAATAAAACCCAATGAAGCATCACGACAAAGAAATCACAAGATTCATAAAATATTTCAGGGGAGCACCCCACTAAGCTACCCGCAACGAAGTTGGACGCCTTTGATATGGACCCAGGTTTTGTGTCAATGGATGTAAACGACTGGGAACCCGAAAGTGTGGTTGGGCTTGTCGATACCATGAAAACACTCCTCTTACCTAAGTAGTACAGTAGTAAACCCTCCTCGTGCAATAGTAAACATGGCATAAGTACAAGATAGTAATAAAACCCCAAACTAGTTTGTAGCCCCAAGAAATAAGAAATGAGTCATGTTCTGGCTAAGGGGATTCATAGTCCCACATGCGGATAGTGCGATAGTGACGAAACATGTATCAAGTACTCGGGGCCTACGGGACACTAGTGAGCGGTTAAAACAAAATAACATCTATTGCCCACCGATGCCTCGGCATTAGTTATAACGATTCCCGACATTTTAATACCAAGTTGTAATTAAATTCATGATCATCTCCAATATTAAGCATGAGGCATTCCTCCAAAAACTGTGGAAGATCGACAGTGCAAGAAACTATGACTCGCAAGTCCGACTATCTACCAAACAACAGGTAATAGGAGGTTTCCATGGCCATATAGGCTACAAAGTATATAAACTAGTATGGAAAGTAAAGCATCGCAACATGGATAGCAATAGATCAATAGGAGGAACTAAAGACTAGAAATCTAAAATAGGTAGAAGGGGGTAGAATGCTTGCCTGAAAACACTATCGAAGGTTCATCCGAAGATCGGTTCGACACTCGCATCAACTCATCGGCCTAATCCATCAAGAAGCAATGCACTAAAAGAAACACCGAATGCACTATTTAATACTACGGCAGAAGATCGGGCATGTTGCATGTATGATGCATGACATGGCAAAGGTGCAATCCAATTAGGCAATATTAAGTGGAACCGGGGTCCCAAAAGTTATTTAATAGGTTCATGTTGTTTAGATACTCCGCAATTTAGATGTTGGCTTAACAAGTCAAAACATGGCGGTTCGCTACACAAATTTTAATGGGGCCAATATAATTCTAGAAAAGCCCGCATATGACCTCCATATTTGATTAAGAGGTGAATCGACATAATGCTCCCATACCACATGATATGTATGCAAGTATGAAAAATTAATGCAACAAGGTGGATGATATGTCCAAAACGTATCTACTTTCCCGAACACTTTTGCTATTGTTTCTCCTCTAATTTGTGTGATTTGGATACAACTAACACGGACTAATGCTATTTTTAGCAAAATTGCTTCTGTGTCTAGTTTTTGTGCAAGAGATCAACTTTTAGGAAAAATCCATGAAAATATCGCAAAACTCCTATTTTACCAGAAGACTCACGGAGCCAGAAGATGAGACGGAGAAGGGCCACGAGGGGCCCACACCACCTGGTGGCGCGGGTCAGGCCAGGCCGCGCCAGGGGGTGGTGTGGCCACCTCGGGCACCCCCTCGACCTCTCCTTCCGCCTACATAAGCCCTCTGACCTAAAAACATAAGGGGGTTCGACGTTTTTCCAAATAGAGTTCTGATGTGCCGCCACCACCAGAAACCGCTATTCGGAACTAGAAACTCCGTTCTGGCACCCTGTCGGGTTGGGGAATTGGAGGAGATCATCGCCATCATCATCACCGATGCCTCTCCATCAACCATCCATGTTTCCCCCATCCATGAGTGAGTAATCCCCCGCAGTAGGTTATGGGGATGGTAGGGATTGGATGAGATCTATCATGTAATTGCATCAGATTGTTAGGGCATGGTGCCTAGTATCTTTGTTAGTGCTTTTTGACATTGTTGCAACTTTTTATGCTTAAAGCTTGACACTAGGGCCCGAGTGCCACGATCTCAGATCTGAACATGTTATTGATTCATGATGATAGTATTGTTTGTGATCTTATCTGCAAGTTATTTACACATATCATTGTCCAGAACCCGAGGCCCTGAAGTGACAAAAATGGGATAACCGGAGGGGATGGTTGTGATATGAGTATCACGTGGGTTGACGGAGTGTTAATGCTTTGCTCCGGTACTCTATTACAAGGAGTACCTTAATTTCCAGTAGATTCCCTTGAGGCCCTATTGCAACGGGCTGGCAGGACAAAAGATGTTGTGCAAGTTCTCATTGCGATCACGTATGACTATACGGAACACATGCCTATGATTGTTTACTACTTGGATGCTTTATCTTATTTATCTAAAAATGCCCTAGATCTTGATATTACATGAATAGTCTTGTCCATGCAACGCCCGTCCATCCATCCCTATGCCTACCGCACTCAAATCCTGCTGTTTGCTACTATTGTTACGACTACCTTTATTTTACCGCTGTTGTTACTTTGCTATTGCTACTAAAAAACTGTTGCTACTGATAAACTACTATGAGCAAGAATATTTCTAGGTGCAGCTGAATTGACAACTCATTTGTTAAGTCTTATAAATATTCTTTGGCTCCCTTTGTGTCGAATAAATAAATTGGGTTATACTACCCTCGAAGACTGTTGCGATCCCCTATACTTGTGTGTCATCAGTGGATATCATATATTATAAAAATATGGTTTTTAGAAAAGGTGTCACATATTAGGGGTTCGATGATCTTGGGGCTTAGAGGGTTCGGGTTTCGGGTTAGGTCACGATCTTCGGACTCTGGGGTCGGTCTTCGGAACCATGAGGAAGGTCTTGATGTTCTGGCTTCTACGGTCTGCGGGGATCTAGCATTGTTCAATCTTCATGGCATGATCATCTTGGTTGCGGCATCATATCGGTCTTGTCAACGAGATGATCTTTTTGCCCCTGAAATTGGCGTCGGTTCCTCTTCGGTAGAGCTTGGAGATGGTCTCCGTGCTGCCATAGTAGCAAGACACATCCATTGAGACAACACCACCACAACCAAAGGATTTCTTCACCAACTCATAGGAGGAGTACTACATCGTCAACACACCACATCGCTATAGCAGCTTCACAGAGGAACCGCACTGAAGTGAAACAGGGAACCAAGAGCGGGCGACAATAGCAAGCACAAGACGTGTTGGGGCAGCGATGAAACACAGCACGAGGATGATAGGGCGGCTCCCTAGCGCAGAGGAAGGGACGATGGTAGACGTCAGCTATCACGGAGGAGGGTGGCGGCTCGGGACGATGGCTGCCGGTGGCGAGCAAGGTCTAGGGAGGGCATAGACGAGCGGATGGCGGGGGGTGGCGACGAGGAGGTATGGGCTGGTGTGGCGTCGGCTGGGCCTAGGGTGTGGTTCGGAGGCGAGGGCCGCGGCAACAAGATACGCTGGAAGGAGCGACGGCGGCCGGGATGCTTGCCTGGCACAAGCGGCGGCCGGGAAGAGCGAGCCGAGCGGGGTGAAGCAGGGGCTCGCAGGGGCATGCAGCGTCGCAGGCATCACGCGACCGCATGGCAGCGGCTGCCACGGGGAGGTGTGCCTGCGAGGGGGTGACACCGCTGCACACTAGGAGTGAGTGTAAAGGAGTGGGGGGAATCGAGAGGCTCATGGGGAAGGTTTTGATTTGAAATAAAATACGCGGGGTAATTAGAAAACAAATAGGCTTTTAGCAAAATACTTTTAGGAAAACAGATGCAAGTTGATGTCATGATGATGCACAGAGATAAAAAATGTGATTTTCTAGTAGTGCTTTTACCCGGGATGCTAAAATTCCACACCAGTAACAATGGATCTCTCCCTTAAGATATGCCTCATGGTATGGGGAAGATGGCCGATGGTATGAATCTTTTACCTTCGTGTAGATCCTCGGAACACCGCTAACAAGGATTTTGCTCCGTCTTGAAATCGGAGAAACCACCAAAAAGGGTTGTTGCTCACATTCGTCGAGAGAACAGTCCGGAGAAACAAAGATAAAGGTCGAGGTCTCAAAAGGTAAGGCCACTAGTAACACCCTCGGATCGGCCCTATGCAAGTTTTAGCGATTCTCGCCAAACACGCATAGAAACGATTCAAATGTGCCCACCAGACACTTTCGTGCAGGTGGAAAACGAAGTAATATCATTACACAATAGTCCATGATGGAACCCATAGAAAATATATATACAACAATGACTCGATGAGGCAAGAATATAGACATAAAGTACAAAGATCCAAATCACCTTGAAAACGATACAGTATCCAAGTACGGACAAGAAGCTAAAGAGGGTAAGAGCCCTGAAGAATAACCAATGGCGTCCATAACCCTTCCTAGGCCAAGCCGAAAGGGTAACCCTGCTAATGATGTCGATCGTAAACATGCTCAAACAAAAAGGGTATCGACAAAGGGCAAAGAAGAAAGAGAGTGGTCAGTACTAAGGCCAGTACACGATGAGACTTGGAATTAAGCGACTCTCTCCTACATAGGTATGGTTGAATAAAGCGGCAGCACAGCACACACTAAACAACCTATAGATACTCAATACAACTGTCGGCTACCAGAGAGGGATAAGAAAGATCTATTCGGAACCAGCCTAATACTACCACCAAACGTACCCATCCTGGTATTTCCCTCCTCGAGACCAAACTAGGAAGTCATGTCAAGGAAACTCACATGGTTGGAAATTTTATTCATTCTTTCCATGGTAGTTATCCAACTTACTAGTCATATCAGATACAAGTCAAATTATAACAGTAAAATTTAGTTGTAGTTGTCTATGATCAAGGTACTATGCTCCAAGTCATCAATAACGATGGACACGGCTTTTCGAAAAGATTTAACCCTGCAGGGGTGCACCAAAGTTTCTACACGCACATCGACCCTTGTTTCCAGATCAACTAACATACACCCATCCGTATGTCGGCGGGCCCTAGGACACGACGCTTTCCCTGACCCAAAGAAAGTATATGGGGCCACCTAAAAGATCTACCTTTACGAGGTATAGCTAAATCTCCTCGTACGGACCCTGAGGTTGTGTGCACTTGTCACGCGAGCAGAGGTCATATACAATATATTCCCGTGACAGAGTGTCGCTCCTATGCAACAATAATAAACGCTCATCGAGCAACAGGTAATAAACATGTGATGGCTGGTGCTGACGTGGAGCACTTCGTTGGAAACCCCAAGAGAAAGGTGTGAAGCAGCAATTCTTCCCTCAGTTGAGACCGAGGTTATCGAACCAGAAGGAGGAAGGAAATGTCAAATAGGTGTTGCGAGCAACGCGGAGACCTGCACAACACAAACTCAAGACTTTGCCCCAACGAACCAGTGAGGTTGTCAAGCTCACCGGTTTGCTGTAACAAAGGATTAAACGTATGGTGTGGAAGGTAATAGTTTGCAGCAAGTAAACAGGCAGTGAAGATGTATCAATGGTAAAGATTAGACCGGGGTCCATAGTTCACTAGAGGTGCTCTCCTTAGATAAACAACATGGCATGAAGGGTAAACAAATTACAACGAGGCAATTGACAGGAACTGAGCAAGGCATAACAATGCAATCACTAGCCAGAAAGATCCTATAAAGTTGATTCGGCAATACAACAATATACATAGACCGTCATCCAACTACATCTATGACTAGAAATCCACCTTCAGGTTATCATCTGAGCCCCCTCTAGCATTAAGTTGCAAGCAACAGACAACTGCTTTAAGCAAAGTGTGTAAGGTAAGCAGTCCACATGTTCCATGAACAAGAGACCGTTGTTTTCACCCTAGTAGCAACATCACATCTACAACCGAAGAGATTTCTGTCACTTCCCTTGGAAACTAGAGGCATGAACCTACTATCGAGCATAAATACCCCCTCTTGGAGTCACTAGCAACTACTTGGCCAACCACTAGCAACGGAGAGCATGCAAGATCACAAACAACACAGACATGATAGAATCATAAAGATTAAACCATTAATCAAACCAACATAATAATCTCAATATCGATCGGATCGCCGCAAACACAACATGCATGATTACAAATAGATTAGATCTTGATCATGAACGGAGCTCACAATATCTATACATGAAAGCACAAAGGAGGAGATACAACCATCTAGCTACTACATGGACCCATAGTGCTAGGTGGAACTACTCATGAATCATACCGGAGGTAAGGCCTCCGGGATGATCTCCCCTCCGGCAGGGTACCGGGAAGAACATCAGATCCCCCCCCCAATCTAGGGACGATGGTGGCAGCCGCTACAGACGGTTTCGTGGATTTGTGATCGGGTCCTCGGGGTTTCTGCATCGGGGGATTCTTATATGCGAAGGGGCGAGACCGGGAGGCGGCCAGGGACGCCAAACCCTAGCCAGGAGCGGGCCCACCTGCCCTCGCGCCTAGGGTGGGTCTGGCCCCCCTGGCCGTCCACTCCGACTCTCCTTTGGACTTCTTGTTCCCCACGGGAAGTATTTGACTTTGAAGTTTGTCCCGTCCAATTCCGAGAATATTTCTTTACTCATTTTTCTGAAACCAAAAACAGCAGAAAACAGGCATCTGGCACTGTTGCAACTTATTAATCGGTTAGTACCAGAAAACATGTAAAAAGCACCTCAAAGTGTGAACAAGTAAAGCAAAGTAGATACTAAACAAGCATGGAACATCAAAAATTATAGATACATTTCCAACGTATCAGCATCCCCAAGCTTAAATCCTGCTCGTCCTCGAGTAGGTAAGTGATAAACAGAATAATTTTTGAGGTGACATGCACCCTCACAATAAAGATCTAACCATTTGCAAGCATTGAAAGCTGGGATCAAATAACTCTAAACATGTGCATTAAAGATGGAGTTCTAACAATAGGACATAGTAACTATGCATGCAACATGGCAAGCTACAAACAAAGATCGTGAATAATATGCATTGAAAAACGTTTGTTTGTTTCACATGCATAAAACATAGCATAGTGGCAATCAGCTTGTCCCTCATAGAGTAGCAATATAATGCATAGGACACCTGCAAAGTTCACACGGATGACTAGAAACAAATAGCACAAGAGCAAGTAGTAACACAATATGCATCAATTAATAAGCTTTGGAACACTGCACACGGAATGACAACTATGCTCTCCTAATGGTTCCTAAAGGTAGAAGGTGGAGAAACAATAATGGTGGAAGAAAGGACTTTTTTGTAAAGGAAGCAGTGATTACAAGTTTCAAAAAGAGCTTCCAAAAATTATGGTACTAGTTAGCTTTCAGCCCTCATTGCCCCTATCATAAGCATCTTCAAGTGGTTAAGGTTAAAGTGGCAAAGCTGGAGTATATGCTTGACGAAGTATAAGTTGGCAATCTCATGCCCCTTGAATATGAGGGCCACACCTCATGCATACTCAACTTTGGGTCCGGGTAAGTTCTTGTCACTGTAAGTATTTGCATATCATTGAGAACCGCCAACGGGGTACTCCTTGCACATGGTACATGAGCTTTCCCATAACCAAAATGACAAGGCAAGCAGACAATGAGCATCTCAGCAATCCTTCTTATGTACCAAGGGAATATGATGCTTTTTTCTCTCTTTCCTCTTTTCTCAATGTGTCTCTTTTTTTATAATAAGAATGCTTCATAGATTTCACTATGGTGATGCTGCAAGTTTCCACCATGATTAGACATGGCTTAGGCTAGCGGCCCAAGCGTTTCTCTAACACAGGATACAAACTCCATGGACTTACAAGTTCCCTCTTTATTTCACACCGGTGACATCCATAGACAAAAGAACATGATATCAACTGAGTACAACAAGGTACAAGTGCAATGTTGAAAACGTTCCCCGTGACAGCACAGTTCTGCTAATTCCAACTTATAAGTGCAAGCATATAGAACGAAGTTGTCACAATGGTTCAAGTTTATTAGGGGCAAAGAATAAAGTGTGCCATCAAGTTCATGAGGGCTTTAATCACTAGGTTTTCACATAACAAAATAGTTTTTAATTGGAAGATAGATGAAAACAAGAATATACTTGGAATGGTGTAGCACACCATGCATAGGAATTTATAGTGGACACTTTGGAATAACTTGGTATCTTGGGAGTTGGAGGCATGCGTAGAACTTACTCATAGAAGTGGAGGCTAGCAAAAGACTGGGAGCAACCAACTAAGAGAGCAACAATGGCCATAATTATGCAATGCAACAAAGCAAACTAATCAAAGCCAAGAGTGGTACTACAAGTCAAGGACTTAATGATCATAGAGGCTAATGGTGACTTGTCATAGTCATAACATGGAGTGAGCATGTGCCAAGTCAACCCAAGCAAAACATCAAAGGAGAATTCCACAATACTATGCTTTTGCATGCTAAAACAAGGAATAATTTCTTCAAGGCACACTAAGCAATCCCAATTGTTTGGAACAAGACATGCTACAGCAATAATCACTAAGCATAATGCTAAAACAACACCTAGCATGTCATGCTAAAGTCTAAGTCACAGTCAATGCAAGCTCCTCTTGCACTTCAAGCAAGAACTTACTACTCCTTTCCAAACACCAAGCAACCTTATTTGCAAAACAACACAACGAGAACGGGGGTCCAAACTACTAAAGCAAACTAAACAAACTAAGCAAAGCAAACAAAGACTAAGATGCTCCAAGAACAACACAACTGTGCATGAAACAATAAAAACAAAGTGTCTAGACAGACCTGAGCTTTTTATTGATGAAGAAGGGGATGTCTTGGGCATCCCCAAGCTTTGACGCTTGTACCTCTTGGATATTTCTTGGGGTGACACCATGGTGGCATCCCCAAGCTTTAGCTTTTGTCCATTCTTCATCTCATTGCATCATTCTCTCTCTACACCTGAAATTTTTCCTTCATACAAAACTTCACACAATCTTCATTAGCAACATTACTGTATTCAAAATATATTAGACCACTAGCAAAGGTTTGGAACAGCAAGGCTTTTCACTACAAACACAAGCTACTGTAGTAACTCCTTCAAAGAAACTCAATTTACCTGAAAAAAACTAAAAAAGGAATCAGTAAGAAGAAAATGCAAATAATGGCAGAAATCTGTCAAAACAGACCAGCAGGTAGAAACGATTTTTTTAACATCTTTTGTTGCTCAAATAAAAAAGTGTTGAACTAACGAAAGTTATATAACATACTGGGGGATTAATTCGTAAATTTTGAGCTCAATCCGAGTTACAGAGCCTCCTCGCGAAGTTTTTTTGGTGGAGGGTAGAAATCTGTTTCGGGAGAGCAACTCCCCAAATCTTACTTCCCTCTCATTAGAGGTCATTCTTGGCACAAAAAGCAAACAAAAAAGGATAAGGAGTGGTCATTACAGAAGTAATAACTTCCAAGACTAAAGGAAACTCTTGGGTTATCTCCCAACAAGTACTTTTCTTTAATGCCTTTAAGTTAGGCTTGATAGCTTGAGAAGATGCTCACATAAGAATTATGAATTGAAGTCAAAGAGAGCATCAAGAAGAAAATTCAAAACACATTTAAGTCTAACCCACTTCATATGCATAGGAATCTTGTATACAAATAAGTTCACAAAGAACAAAGTGACATGTATAGAACGAGAAAACAAGAGTAACTTCAAAACTTTCAGCACAAAGAGAGGTGTTTTAGTACCATGAAAACTTCTATAACCATATTTTCCTCTCATAATAATTTTTAGTAGCCTCATGAATAAACTCAACAATATATCTATCACATAAAGCATGCTTTTCATGATCTACGAACTCATAATTTCTTTTAATCTAAAAAATAGTGGCATTAAAACCTCCACCGGTTTTATCCAAAGTAGATATTTCAAAAGGATCCACAGGAACATAACATCCATCCTCCTTTGGTAAGCATGGGGGACAATCAAATAATGTAAGGGATAAAGAGTTACTCTCATTAGAAGGTATACATGGGTATATCCATTCTTCCTCCTCTTGACCATTGCTCTCCTCCTCTTTTTCATCTAATGAGCTTTCAGTTTCAGCAATTTCTTCTTCGATTGGCTCCTACAAGGCATTAGTATCTTCCAAATGTGGAAAAATCCTATTAAAATATTCAAGAATATAGTTATTTTCTTCCTTGTAAATATCAAAGAAAAATTTAAGTCTCTCAAAAACCTCATGTTTATAAGGTGCATCATCAGTATTTTCAAGCAAACTGGCAAGTTCAAATGCACCCTTGAAGGCAATAAATTCTTCAATTTGTTCCACATCATCAAAATCATAATTTCCTTTAACATAAGAAGATATGGTAACATTATCATTATACTCACATTGAAAGGGTAGGTGTTTATACCACCTGCAACAACAAGCTTTATCAAAGCAATAAGTAACATTATGAGTAGAGAACACGTCTCTAGCAATAGTATTCAACTTATTAATTTGTTCCCATAAGTGTTTCCCTTTTTGTGACAGACGATGTTCCTTATAATAATACTTTTGTTCTTCCGTGAACCCATCTTGCCAATAAGCACTAGTTTCAAAGAAACCATCCATTGATAGGAAGCATGACCAAGCAAGGCAACAACAGACCAGCAACCAGAGTAGGAACTAATTTTTTTGTGCTTTTGAATAAGGCAAGCAAACCAAACTAGACTATTTTTTTTGGGTTTTTTTAAAAGAGGAAATCAAAAACAAGCAAAAGAAGCAAAGCAAACTAAAAACAAAGTGAAGAGAAAGGAAGTGAAGGACTCCCACAGTGAAGACGTCCTTAGCCTCCCTAGCAACGGAGCCAGAAAACTTGATGGCTGGTGATGACGTGGAGCATTTCGTTGGAAACCCCAAGAGCAAGGTGTGAAGCAGCAAGTCTTCCCTTCGTTGAGACTGAGGTTATCGAACCAGAAGGAGGAAGGAAACGTAACACAGGTGTTGCGAGCAATGCGGAGACCTGTACAACACAAACTCAAGACTTTGCCCCAATGAATCAGTGAGGTTGTCAAGCTCACCGGTTTGCTGTAACAAAGGATTAAATGTATGGTGTGGAAGGTAATGGTTTTCAGCAAGTAAACAGGTAATAGTGGAAGATGTATCAATGTTAAAGATTGGACCGGGGTCCATAGTTCACTAGAGGTGCTCTCCTTAGATAAACAACATGGCATCAAGGGTAAACAAATTACAACGAGGCAATTGACAGGAACTGAGAAAGGCATAACAATGCAATCACTATCTAGAAAGATCCTATAAAGTTGATTGGGCAATACAACAATATACATAGACCGTCATCCAACTACATCTATGACTACAAGTCCACCTTCAGGTTATCATCCGAACCCCCTCTAGTATTAAGTTGCAAGTAACAAACAACTACTTTAAGCAAAGTGTGTAAGGTAAACGGTCCACATGTTCCATGAACAAGAGACCGTTGTTTGCTCCCTAGTAGCAACATCACATCTACAACCGAAGAGATTTTTGTCACTTCCCTTGGAAACTAGAGGCATGAACCCACTATCGAGCATAAATACCCCCCTCTTGGAGTCACTAGCAACTACTTAGCCAAGATAACCACGAGCAACGGAGAGCATGCAAGATCACAAACAACACAGACATGATAGAATCATAAAGATTAAACCATTAATCAAACCAACATAATAATCTCAATATCCATCGGATCCCCGCAAAAACAACATACATGATTACAAATAGATTAGATCTTGATCATGAACGGTGCTCACAAGATCTATACATGAAAGCACAAAGGAGGAGATACAACCATCTAGCTACTACATGGACCCATAGTCCAAGGTGGAACTACTCACGAATCATACCGGAGAGAAGGCCTCCGGGATGATCTCCCCTCCGGCAGGGTGCCGGGAAGAACTTCAGACCCCCCGATCTAGGGATCATGGTGGCGCCAGGGACAGACGGTTTCATGGATTTCTGATTGGGTCCTCAAGGTTTTTGCATTGGGGGATTCTTATAGGCGAAGGGGCGAGACCGGGAGGCGGCTAGGGCCACCAAGCCCTAGCTAGGCGCGGGCCCACCTGCCCCCGCGCCTGGGGTGGGTCTGGCCCCCCTGGCCGTCCACTCCGGCTCTCCTCTGGACTACTTGTTCCCCACGGAAAGTAATTGACTTTGACGTTTGTCCTGTCCAATTCCGAGAATATTTCTTTACTAACTTTTCTGAAACCAAAAACAGAAGAAAATAGGCATCTGGCACTATTACAACTTCTTAATAGGTTAGTACCAAAAAACATGTCAAAAGCACCTCAAAGTGTGGACAAGTAAAGCAAAGTAGATACTAAACAAGCATGAAACATCAAAAATTATAGATACGTTTCCAACATATCAACGTGGCATAACATGGCATACATGGCATATGTACATTTGGTAACATATAAATCCCGAACCTGTTTGTGGCCCCTAGAATAGTACTTTTAAATCAGGTACTAAGCCGATAGGGGTGCCCATACACCCGACATGTGGTTAGCACGCTTAGTCTCGGAGCAGGTGTCAAAAACTTGGGTACTGGGTGGACACAAGTGGGTGGTTAACAACGAAATCTCAACTATTACCCACTGGTGCCTTTTCATTAGTTATATCCATTTTAATATTTAAGTAACTAGCTGTAATTAAAACCACGATCATCTCCACCTTTATGAATATTCCAACCCCCAACATTAGTGGAACATCGACGACGCGAAGTAGCACTTGAGCAAGCAACTATGACTTGCAAGGCCGACTAACTAACAAACAATAGGTAATAGGAGGTGTCCAAGGAAATATAGAGGATGCAAGGAATATAAATGGTGTACGGAAACTAAAGCAACAAGAGACAGATAGCAATAGATCAACAAGAGGAATTTAAATGCAAAATGGGTAGAAAGGGGGAGAATGCTTGCCTAAGAAACACTGCCAAAGGTTCATCTGAAGATTGGGTCAACACTCGCATCAACCATTGGCCTAATCCGTGAAGAAGCAAAGCACTAAAAGAAACACCGGATGCACTATTTCATACTACGACAGAAGATCCGGCATGATGCATGTATGATGTATGAACTGCCAAAGATGCGGTGCAACTAGGAAATATTAAGCGAACTGGGGTCCCGACAATTATTTAGATGGTTCATGTTGTTTAGATACCCCACAATTTATATGTTCTCTTAACAACGCAAAATATGGCATCAATTCTCTACACAAATTTAAATGTAGTGAGTATAAGACTAGAAAAGCTCGCATATGGTCTCCATATTTAATTATGAGGTGAATCGGCAAAAAGTCCCCAAAACCACATGGTATGAATACAATCATGTACAATTTATATGCAATAGGTAGATATTATATATTATAAAAATATGGTCTTGGAAAGGGGGATCACACATGGAGTTTGGCGAACTTGGGGGCTCGAAGGGTTTGGGTTTAGCTTCGGTGTGCAGAATCCGAGAAGGAGGTCTTGTCGGATTGGGTCTAGGAGGAAGAACTCGATGTTTTGAGGGGTTCAGTCTTTGGATTCTGAGATCGTGGTCTTTGTGTCCGCATAGGAGTGCTTGATGGTCCGAGAGTGAGTTCTTGTTCGTGATTCTTCGGGCACCTTCGGTTCGATACGGTCTTCAGTTGCATTTATACTCGGTGTGGGGATCTTGATAGAATCGAAGGGATCTAGTCAGAGGTCCGGGAATGTGAGCGTAGGTCTTGGGAAATGCTTTGTTACAAACAACACACAAGCACCAAAAGATACACGCATGGACGTGCGAGCTCGAGTCAGCGGACAGAGGATATCCTCGATGATGTTGCCTTGCAGCCAGGCGGGAGGAAGGGACTAGGGGGATGATGACCACGAGCAGCATATCAACGAGGTCGGGGGTAGTGGCTCGACACGCGGCTCAGGGTAGCCTGGACCGAGGCAAAAAAATGCAGGGCACAGTCAACAGATATCTGCGAAGGCGTTGGGCCTGCCAGGAGGGCCTCAGCAAAGGTAGGATGCATGGCCACGACGGTGCAGAGGGGCACAGGCGGTGGCATGTTTGAGGGAAGGAGGACCGGCGGTGCTGGGCATGGGACAAAGGCGATGGGGCTTGTTGGTGATGGTTGTGGAGTGAGGATGGTGCAAGGAGGTAAGAGGAGAATAGCAGATGGGTAAGGAGTAAAAGAAGGTACGACAGAAACCCAACCACGAGAATTCCTAGCCTAGAAGAAAAGATAAGAGAGAAAATTCAAAACACGTAGAGGTAAGAGGGGAATAGCATATGGGTAAGGAGTAAAAGAAGACCTAATCAGATCTATCCAATGGATTTTTCAAAAAAAATGACACTCTACATCAGCCGTTAGCTAGGTTATCCTACAGGTTGGACCAGTGGGGTATCATAACTGCTGAGCTCTGCTAGCACTTTCTAACACCCTCGAATCAGCCTTATGCAAGTCTCAGCGATTCCCGCCAAACACACATAGAAAGGATTTAAAGATGTCCACCAGGCACTTGCGAGCGGGGGAAAACAAAGTAATAACATTACACAATAGTTCACAATGGAACCCATAGAAACAAATATATACAACACGACTCCATGAGTCCAGAATACAGATATAGAGTACAAAGATCCAAATCACCTTGAAAACAATACAACATCCGAGTATGGATAAGATATAAATGGAGCTAAGAGGCCTGAAGAATAACCAATGGCGTCCATAACCCTGCTCAGGCCAAGTCGGAAGGGTAATCGTGCTAACAACATCAATCTCAAATCTGTCAAACAAAAGGGGTGCCGGTAAAGGCCAAAGAAGAAATGAAGCGGGCGGAACTAAGACCAGTACATGGCGAGTCTTAGAATTCGGTGGCTCTCGCCTACATAGGTTTGTTGGACTAAAGAAGCGACGTAGCATAAACTAAACAACCTATTGAGACTCGATATAACTGATGGCTATTTGAGGGGATAAGAAAACCTATTCGGAACCATCCTGATACTAACACCAAACATACCCATCCTGGTATTTCCCCCTCAAGACCAAACGAGGAAGTCGAACCGAGGAAATCACACAGTTAGTAGTTTTATTCATTCCATTATAGTTGCATCACTTACTAGTCAGATATATATAGCATGAGTCATCCTGATATCATAAGCAGTGGGAAGTTTTAGTTAACCATTCCATTGTAGTTGCAATACTTACTAATCAGATACAAATAGCATGAGACATCCCAAAACTAGCAGTAGTTGGCACTTTTATTTACTCATTCCATTATAGTTGAATCTGATTAATAGAAATGTCAAAGGCAATTTATAGCACTACTTTAGTTATAGTTGTCTATGATCGAGATATTATGCTCCAAGTCATCCATAACCGCGGACACGGCTTTCAGAAATATTTACCCTGCAGGGGTGCACAAATAGCAACACATGCACGATGAACCTCGAAGAAACCAAATAAAAATGCAACGAGGCATCACGGAAAAGCAATCACAAGATTCATAAAATATTTCAGGGGGCCACCCTAGTAAGATACCCGCAACGAAGTTGGCCGGCTCCGAGACGGACCTAGGGTCATCAATGGCTGTAAATGACTGGGAACCCAAATGTGTGACTAGGCTTGTCGACACCACAAGAACACTCCACTTACCATGGCATAAGTACAGGATAATAATAAAACACCAAACTAGTTTGTTTCCCTAGGAAATAAGAATTGAATCGAGCTCTAGCTAAGGGGATTCATGGTCCCACATGCGGATAGTGTGATAGTCAAGGAACATGTATCAAATACTCGGGGCCTACAGGTCACCAGTGAGCGGCTAAAAACCAAATAATATCTATTCCCACCGTGCCTCTGCATTAGTTATAAATATTCCTAGCATTTTAATATCAAGTTGTAATTAAAGACATGATCGTCTCCAACATTAAGCATGAGGCATTCCTCCCACAACTGTGGAAGATCGACAGTGAGAAGAAGCACCTGCGCAAGCAACTACGACTCGCAAGTCCGACTATCTACCAAACAACAGGTAATAGGAGGTGTCCATGGCCATATAGGCTACAAGGAATATAAAGTGGTTCAGAATCTAAATCATCGCAACATAGATAGTAATAGATCAATAGGACGAAATAAAGACTAGAAATGTAAAATACGTAGAAGGGGGAGAATGCTTGTTTGAAAATACTACCGAAGGTTGATCCGAAGATCGGGTAGACACTCGCATAAACTCAACTAACTAATCCGTGAAGAAGCAATGCACAAAAAAAACATTGAATGCACTACTTAATACTATGGAAGAAGATCATGCATGATGCATGACATGTTAAAGGTGCGATGCAATTAGGCAATGTTAAGCGGAACCAGGGTGCCAACAGTTATTTAATAGGTTCATGTTGTTTAGATACCCTGCAATTTAGATATTGGCTTAACAAGCCAAAACATGGCGGTTCGCTACACAAATTTAAATGGGGCCAATATAAGACTAGAAAAGCCCATATATGGTGTTCATATTTGATTAAGAGGTGAACTAGCATAATGCCCCCAAACCACATGATATGTATGAAAGTATAAAAAATTAATGAAACAAGGTGGATATCATATATTATAAAAATATGGATCTTAGAAAAGGGGTGACACATTAGGGGTACGACGATCTTGGGGCTTAGAGGGTTCGGGGTTCAGGTTCGGTCTAGATCTAAGGACTCGGGGGTCTAGTTTTAGATCCATGAGGAAGGTCTTGATGTTCCGGATTCTAGGGTCGGCGGGGATCTCGCATTGTTCGATCTTCTTAGCATGATCATCAGGGTTGCGACATCAGATTGGTCTTGTCAACGAGATAATCTTGTCGCCCTTGAACTTGGCTTCAGTTCCTCTTCAGTAGAGCTTGGCGATGGTCTCCTTGCCGTCGTAGTAGCAAGACACGTCCACCGAGACAACACCTCCACAACACAAGCATCACCAAAACTACAGTGACACTCCTTGTCACTTCCCTGAAGGATTTCTTCACCAACTCGCAGGAGGAGTACTACATCGTCAACACACCACATCTCCGTAGCAACTTCACAAAGGCAACACACTGAAGCTAAATAGGGAACCGGGAGCGGGCGGCACAGGAAGCATGAGACGTGCCGGGGCAGTGATGGCGCGCATGACAAGGACGGCGGGGCAACTCCCTAGCTAAGAGGACTGGCCAACGACAGACGCTGGATACCACGAAAGAGGGTGGCGGCTTGGGTCGACAGCGTCCGGTGGTGGACATGGTGGGGATACAACGAGGGATGGTGACAAGGAGGTGATGGTCGGTGCGGCGAAGGCTGGGCCCATGGTGCAGGTCGAAGGCGAGGGTGGAGGTGGGAGGAGACGCTAGAAGTAGCGACGGTGGCCGGGGTACTTTCCAGGCACAAGCGGCGCCAGGGAATAGCGAGCCGATCGGGGTCGAGCAGGGGATCGCTGGGGCTTGCAGGGTTGCGTTCATTGTGCGACCACGTGGCGGTGGCTGCCACTGGGTGTTGCGCCTGCGAGGGAGGCGACGGCACTGCACTGGGAGGGAGCAGAGAGGAGCAGGGGGATCGAGAGGCTTGTGGGGAAGGTGGGGTGTGGGGTGGCCCCAAGCATGGGGAACGTGCCAACAGGTGGCGGGGTGGGCGCTGGGGCTAATCGAGAGAGGGGGTCGCGTGCGTGGGTTGGTGTAGTGTGTTGTGTCACTGTGGCAGAGTGTGGCGGAGGCGGGGTGAGGGCTAGGTGGTGGTTTGGCTAGGTTAGGTCTAGGGAATTAGGGTTTGTTTTTCCTGGGTTGTAGGCCGGCTGCTAGCTGAGACTTTTGGGCCTCACCGTGCTGCTCTCCCTAGGTTTAAATTAGGTTTTGTTTTATTTACTTATTTCTTTTAAAATAAAAAAATTCAAATAGCTTTTTAGACAAACAAAATACTCTAGACAAGCCTGAGGTTTTGATTTGAAATAAAAGACAAGGAATATTTAGGAAACAAATAGGGTTTTAGCAAAATACTTTTAGGAAAACAGATGCATGCTGATATCATGATGATCCACATAGATAAGACATGCGATTTTCTGGTAGTGGTTTTACCCAGGGTGCTACAGTTTCTTTCTCGGATTCAAGATCAAGCAACTAAGAGATGCGACTTTCATTAATCAAGCAAAATACATCCAAGACATGCTCAAGATATTCAAGATTATGGATTGTAATGGCGTTGCTACACCAATGCAAACTAAATGTAATCTTGAGTTGAAACCAAATGGTAAATATGTGGATCAAAAGGTATACCGGTCTATGATCGGCTCTCTCCTTTACCTTTGCACATATAGACCCGATATTGTGTTGATTATAGGGTAGCCTTTGTGTCAAAAGGGCAAAAATCAGGGGGAACAAAAACTTTTTCTGAACTAAATGTTGCAATGTTTGCTTACTCGTTTGCTTGTATTCATGCAACTGATAAGAGGTGACATACTCCTTATCTCAACACTATTTGACAAAAGCTATTTTACAAAAGAGATGTCCTGGCTCATCTCTCATATTCTCAAATGTTCTGGCATTTCAAAACCTGAGCCAAGATGACTTTGACACAACAAAATGTTTTGCTAGTTATATTAACAAAACTATGGAGACCTATATACAATCTCCTCATGATTTCAAGACAGAACATTCAACTACTCTGATCTCTAGGTTTTCCAAAACCTTTACCTAAAACCTCTCCACTCCAATCTTGGTAGAAATACCAAGAGGTAATTATCTTACTTCAAAGCACAACCAATTACATATACCCATCCTTACCCCAATATAGACTTGATGGTAACCTGAGTAGTAGTGAATAGATAAATTGCCTTGATCTCCTGTCTGATGAATTGCCTTGATCTACTGTCTGATGAATTGTCTGGATCTGCTGATTGCCTTGCTTGCTTAGGAACTAGAGTGAGATAATCTAGTAGCTCATACCTTAGGACCCAATCTATTCTTGTGTTCATCAATCTCAAATGAAGCATCCAAATCTGGATCTACCCTAAGCCACTAAAGTGGCCATCTCATCTCCTAATCAGATCAATCCAGGGATAATCCCTTTTGATAGTTTCCTACTCAGTGTAGACCCAATACAAGCATGGATCCCCTATATTCAATATATACCTCAACATAAACCACTTGATGGGAAGGATAAACCATTGCCACTCTCTCAATTGTTTCCCTCTTGTAATCTAGTCTAAAACCCTAATATCTAGATTCAATCTTTGGAGCTCTACCTTTTCCAACCTATGTGCATTCTTGAGAATGTACTTGAACCATCTTGTAGTACATCATTAGTACTACCAAAGCCCACTCTTTCCCTTGGCTAATCCATTTTGGTTCCCACTCATCCATGATGGTTTTGTATTCAAGATAATAATCTTTTCTGCAAATCTTATCATCTTGCCTACTTTGCAGAAGCTCACATCTATATGCTACCTCCTCTTGGCCAACTCTTTGAATGGTTATGATCTACTAACCATGGTCCATGAATCCATACCTCACTTGTTTCCATTGGAGCTTTGTGCTTCTTAAACACCCATGGTTTAGGAGGCATCATGACAACTCTGTTATGGCAGCCTCAAATGCAAAAAAGCCAAACTCTTACTTCCATGATCATCTACATAACTTGTTCTGTATATCTATATATCCCTTGTATCAAGGTGAGCTCTGGGCTCACTAATCCCAGCATGTTTAGGTGGCATAAAATTATAAACCCCTAGATTCTCCCAAATCTAATTTCCATCCCTTTTCACCACAATTATTCAAAATCCAAGATGTAATTGAGGTATAAATCAATTATACAACATCTACCTTGAATATAACCGTCCCCAAATAATTCTCATATTTATTTGGATCATCAAACTATATAAATTCAATATCTTGCAAGATTCTCAAAATCTTTGTCTATAAAGGCAAGTTTGTTTCTCTCCATAGCACTTTGCCAACTCAATGCACAATTGAGTTATATATAACATACCGTATCTTCCAAACTCAAATAAATATTTTTGAGCTCCCTTGTTATTTATTTTTTCCTTTTTTCTTAAATGGCAGAAAAAAGAAACAATTCCTTAAAAACACTTTTACATCTCAATAAATTCCAATAAAATTATCCAATGTGTAATATGGTATTTAGGACCATATCACATCAAAAACCAACCTTGTACAATGTAAAATATCACATGAGATTCTAGAATCTACTTTTTCCCTTTTTGAATAAGTGATATAAAGTGGACTAAAAGTCTTTTGAAAAATCCCAATTAATTTCTTAGGTTATATATTGATCCTACCCATGTACCAGAATCATTAACCTAGATTTCCAAGATCAAGATCTCAAAATCTCTTAATGATCATCAATATTTCCAAGAATGGAAATATTCCAATACCATGGCCAAACTTCACCAAACCCTCATCAAAAGTGGTCAACTAGTCCTCCACAGCAATCAACCTCTATCCTAGTTGACAATACTGTAGCACTACAGTAATCACCACCCCCTCCCCCTTATCGTGTATGCTTGGATGCAGGGAGACCAAAGATACCCACTATCTTGGGCATTAAAAGCCACAACCACTCCTCCCCCCTCTCTCTAGTCGAGATGATGACCCCACACCACCCCTCTCCACCGTCCCCCTTGCCCAATCCCTGGCCAGCACCCTCCCTCTTGTCCCCTTGGACCTAGTCCATCATCGACAAACCTCCCCCTCGGTTAAAAGCGCACAGGCCACCCTAGTGCCTCCCTTCCCCCTCATTTACTCCCTCTTGATCTCACCCACCTCCCCAATGCTCCTTCCCCATCTCCTCTGTCCTACCCTGCCCATCAGAAGAGGAACAAGAAGTTTTCGGCCATCTTCAAGATCCCCACCATGTGCTCTCCCTCATGTCTTTCCTCCTCTGCATGTCCCCGAAATGGACTCCTTGTATCCTCCTGCATCTAATCCCCTCCTTTTTATGTTCTAGGAATGGATCCTTGTGCAGCACTAGCGAGCTTCGGCAAGCTCCCTCTTGGACGCTGCCCCGCAAGCTCCCTTCCGGCGCGGGGACTACCCTTGCCTCACCTCTCGAGCTCGTCTGCTGCGTTGCGTCACCTCCACCCCTCCCCGTTCGCCGGCGAGCTCTCTAGTGAGCCCTCGCCATCGCCCAGCTTCGCCCTAGCTACCCTATCCGTGGAAGGAAGACGACCTGGGTTCGTCGATCCATTTCTAATCGAACGGCCCAGGCGTCCCCGTACCCCTTCAATACCTGACCCCCACTGACCACCAGGCCCCGCTGCGGCCCGTTCCACATGCGGCTCTCGGGCATTCCCTCAGCCGGGTGGGTCGATTTCGCGCTTGTAGCCCTCTACGGCCCCGAGCTCAGCCCAGCGGTGCTCCTTTTATTTTTATTTTATTCCCAAAATTCTAGATCTGCAAGTTACACTTTGGTTAAAATCCATTTAAAAATGTAAAACTCCAAGTAGTTCCTAGATCTAAAATTCCTAGGGTTGCTGAATGTTCTCTTGAACATGGAGTACAAGAAGTCGACCAAAAGAATAATTGGTTTATTCTTAATAAATCATCTACCAAGATGGGTACTCTTCACTAAAATAATTCTATAGAGAGTTTGATTTATCGAAATGTCCTGAAACCTTTTGGTACTGGAAGGTATAGATTATAATTTGCTTTTCCCACTGACCTCACCTATTTTGACTTCCTAGTTTTCCCATAACAAAAATAACAAACTAAGGCCATTCCTGCCTTTAGAAAATTCTCTAGGTCGAACCAAGTGAGGTATTGACCTAATTACAACTATCTGTACATATACATACCCATATATATCAAACCCTAGGAGCCCAAAATTTATTAAGCATCTACTGAATTTTGGTGAATTAATCTTTTCTGGGTATAGTTATTTAACCAATAAATTCACCATATTAGTTCTATTAACCCAAAATGGTTGGTTAAAATTTCTGCAGAGAGGTAATACAACTACCTAACATGTGTCCTTAGAATCATACCAAAATCTTCTATAGATTTAATCAGGTGAAAAATGACAAATATCATCCAGGACATCCTTTGGGATTTTCCCGAGGGCATTATGGTAAAAACTTTAAGATGATTCCAACTCTTAGTGAATCAGTACATTAAATCCTATCTAATAACCCAAGAAAATAATTTTTGGAGCTCCATAATTTGTCTGGTAAATTATTTCCTAAAACTAGAGTTTTATTCAATATAAAAATCATTATAAATCTTTGGAAATTGATAAAATAGTGAAACCAATTTTGTTGGTTTCATATTATCAATATCTATCTAATGATTTCATTTTTATCTAATGGTATCATACAGATCATGTCCTTGCCCAAAAACCCCTCTCTTAGGTAATTCCTAGACCTTAAATCCAAAGAGATCATCTTCCCATGCCTCCACATCTTCTACCAACCTAATCAAACCAATCATCCAGCACCCTACTAATGCATATCATGTGTTGTATGAATTCTTGTTGTATGTATTGATGCTTGTATGCCTTGTATTGATTCTGGTGTTGTTTGTTTATATGCTCGATAACAACGATAGTGCGAAGTGGGAGACGCTGAGAAGAAGGAAGCATCGGGTTATTTCCATTATTTTTATTATTGGTTTTCTGGTATTCTAAAGAAATCACAGGACATCTCGCTGGTCACAGGAAAGCCACTTTCTCGCTGGTCCTATTTCTATACTCATGCATGTTTTATGTACCTGTTTATCTAAATTGCATTGTTTGGCTAGTATTATTATTTATGGTAGTGGCTTGGCTCCTCCAAGTCATTACATGTTTGTACTACTGGTACAATACCTTTGAGGAAACCTATTTTCCCCTAGTAGGATAGATGGTGTATAACACCATGCCCCTTTCGAAACCCCGTTTTAGCCGAAGCAAAACTATGGAACGGGAAGACCCGGAAAAGGTTACAGAAATGTTTTATGAGAAAACCTTGGTGAGTTTTGGCCTACCAATTGAAGTTAAAAATGAGAAAGGTTTTGGTTTTACAAAAAGTTTGGACGAAATATGGAGGAAAAATGTTTACGAAAACACGTCGGGCTCTGCAGTTTTAATGCTTGAACAATTAACCCGTGCAACCACATTACTCTAGAATGGGACCCGGCTGTTCTGGAAGGTTGTCTATTCTTGTATAGATGCCTCACAATACTATGGGGGACGACAAATCCCAGGAGGCTGGGCCTTCACCTATAAAGGCCCATGTGAGACATCGGCCCGGAGAAGGTACAAACTGTCTAAGGACGGCGAGACGATACTATGAGCCCCTCATTGAAAGCGCACACCCGTCGAGGTGCAAAACGTGCTCCGGTTGGCTTGAAACTATATAGGGCATCCCGGTTTTAAGGGGATTAACCTCATATGGTAGGCATTTATACTAGAGCGGGCATCCAGAAGGTCTTGACCGATTATTTGACCCACGATCAGTGTAGATCAGGGACGAGTAATCGGATGGTGTGGGTACAGTGTACAACCTCTGCAAAGTGTAAATCTATTCGAATAGCCGAGTCCTGGGTCATGGATGGCTGTGATGGCTGATGTACGGCGGTGATGGTTTTGATTTCAAAATGGACTTTGGAAAAGCAATGGCTTGAAAATGCTTTGACCATGGGATGGTCAGAAAATGGAGGAAGGAGTTTGGTCATGGGATAACAGTTTGGAAAAAAAAATGGGTGACCCAATCCTAGTGTTTTCTTAAAACATTTCAAAAAGGTTTCCTAAATGTTTTACAAAAGTCTTTCAACAAAGATATAGATATATGCTATATCTGCCAGAGAAACTAATTTATAAAAGAACCTCTTATGGAGCCATCCTACCACAGCCATAGTGCATATCTTTTATTATTGTTCTCTTAAGGTGGTTTGTGAGTACATTCAAAGTACTCACCGGCATTGTCCCTGGCTATTTACTAGGCCAAGCTTTCAGAAGCAAGAGGATCAATGGAGTTTGCTGATGTCTATGCGAGCTAGGCCGTCTTCCTGGTCAGTTTCCTGTAGGTTAAGGCATGACATGGGATCTGCGCTTGAAGACTTCCGCTATATGTGTTGTAATCGCCATAACGGCCACATTGTAAGTTTTGTAATCGTTACTTTCTGGATGATGTAATGGTACTGGTCGGTTATGATCACGGCTCACTGATCATGGGAACGTGAATTGTATGCATAACGGGTATTCTCGGGCCGTAAATCCAGGGTGCCACAGTGTGCAAGGTATAAAGCGGCTCCTAAAGAAATCCACTTGGAGGCGGTCAGGAGAATCTTTCGATATTTGGTTCATTCCCCTAACTTTGGTCTATGGTATCACAAGGGATCTAATTTCTCTTTATGTGGATATACAGATTCTGATTGGGCTAGTGATAAGAATGACAGGAAATCAACTTCTAGAGCTTGTCAATTCTTGGGAAGATCCTTGGTATCTTGGTCTTCTAAGAAACAAAATTGTATATCTCTCTCCACCACCGAAGCTGAATATGTGGTTGCTGCAAGTGCTTCACTTAGTTGTTATGGATGAGGCAAAATTTAAAGGAATATGATGTCAATTGTGAAAAGTGCCTATTTTGTGTGACAATGAAAGTGCCACCAAAATTGCTTACAATCCGGTGCAACATACAAGAACAAAGAACATTGAGATCCGTAATCATTTTATTTGGGATCATGCTGCTCATGGTGATATTGACTTATCTTTTGTGAGCACAAATGATAACTTCGATCCGGATTATGGATGTAGAATAGTTCTTTTTCCCTAGTAGACCTAGGTTTATCGAATCCTCGAGAATCAGGAAGCGTAGTAAGGTTACTTAAACAGAACATCGGGAGTTTTAGAATTCCTTTTGTGTTTTCACCGAACAAAGAGTTTGAGATCTTTTGTTGTTGTTGATGATGGAGAAAGAGGGCATGGGGTTTTCGGTTTCACCAGTAGCTGTGCAAAACATCTAATGGGAATAAAATATAATAATAAAGTCTACAATAAATCATTAGAGCAAGATAATTATATGTGGGAAGTGCATCCATAATTGCTATTGCCTCCGCAACCGCTTATAGCAATAACCTACTAGTCTCATACATAGATGAAAGATAACTAATGATATGCATAGTGATGCACGGTTAATCCCAAGTAAATCCCTCACATACAGCCGTACTACCCCTTCTGTCACTGGGGTTCCCAACCTGCAGATCATCCATCACTCACACTCCCTATACCTGGATCAATCCTTGGGGTCTTGGATACCTGACAAGTCCTTAGATTGAGGCAAGAGAGGGTACAATAATCATCATGTCATACAAACTAATACATTATCCCATCTACGATAAATAACATGCACAAAAGCTACATGGCTAGGTCGAAGCCCATAGCCCAAGGAGAATTACTCACAGATAGAGATGAAATCAACAACCAAAAACATTGTAATGGAAATCATGAGTTTGATAGAAAGTAGTTTTACAATGTCGCCAATTGAGATGAGATCTACTATTACAAATGGTGGAATATGGCTATGGTGGTGGAGAAGGGTTTGGAGATTAGATCTAGATCTATTCCTCCAGCGTGGTGGCTTATGGTGGTAGGGAGAGTTGAGATAAAAAGAAGAGGTTTTTTCTCATCGCCCAAAGCCTCTTTATATAGGGGTCCCTTCTCGAAAGTTGTTTTATTTGACCTGGCGGTGTCAGTGACAACTATACGATCGGAACAATACGGCCAGAATAAAATTCCCCCCGTATAGTTGGTCATTAAAGGCACTGCCTCCACTTCATGGCTCCAGGTTTCTTTGAGTTGTTGGAAATCTCATATCTTTGACTTTAATCTAGTGATTCCCTTCATCAAACGTCATTATCTACGCAGGGCATAATAGAAAAAAGATTGCATACTCCTTTGATCATTAGACATTAGTGGCAGGGTTTAGAGAGATATTTCATCAAATTTATGAATAATATCTGGTATAAATGTGAGTGTGGATGGCTATATTTCACAGCCATCAACCTCCCCAAGCTTACTTGATCGTCCTCGAGCAAGAAAACCAAAATCAAAAGGGAACTCAACATTTAACCTGAAATAACGAGATGATGATCTTACTCATGATTGGTAGTCTCATGTTTCCTCCACTTTATTAATCTAAAAACTTTAGCATAGATAGAGTAATGGCAAGAATATCATACGGGTTTCAAGAATCCTTATAGCGCAGCAAAATTATTGTAAGCATGGATGATTCAAAAAGGTAAACTTTATTCCATGTCATGTAATCAACTCATAGGCTTGCCTTTCAACAATAAAAGTGTAATCATGTAGAATTAAGAGTGTGAGAGTTTGTCATGAAAATCATATATACTAAAGTATCTCAATTCTCCCACATCAATAAATCAAGACTTTTCAAGCACTACTTTTCTATTCATTGTCCTTCAAGAATTTTAGTTCTTAAGTAATTTAAGAGCATGCCAAAAAATTTCATTAGTTTATCAGGCTGCGATGGCACTCGTGGCATCACTAAAGTTTTTGTTCCTTTTGCATAATGATTACTCATATCATCCATATGAGTGATTCCATCATGTTACAGCTACCCAGGAGAGCCAATAATCGTACCCATTATACCATTGCTGCTACATATGTTTAATCAACTCATAGCCGAAATCTAGGAGTTTCCTCCATGAAGATTGTTCATAGGCTAGCGGAGTTGTTGGCATCCATGAAGTTTGACACGCATAAAGCTATATCATTCTTATGATTCACAAGTCAAACTTTGGCATGCTCACAAATACCACTAAACATTAATTCAATTGAATAAATATTTTCAAAGAGACCTATCAAGTCAATCAGTATTTTCTATGGTGTTGATTGTCTCTAGGAATAAGATTTCAAGACTAAACACTACAACACCCAAGCCTTCAATTGTGAGACGTTTTCTTATTTCAATTGTTTTAGAAAAATTTTAGGCAATACTTGGTTAACTACAAGAGCTGGAACAAAACATACTCAACTAAATACCCATGCAAAAAAATTAATACAATATAAAGACTCACTCCACCAATATACTATCTTAACATTTACTACTAACTAGCATGGGTTTCTCAAACTTCAAAAGTGGGGTGTCATAAGGCATACCTCTCATGTTTGGTTGCACTTCTCTCTTCCCTTTTGATTTGTTTCTTGGAAACTCGAAGTCGATCACTCTCTTGCAAATATGTAAGAACCTCGAGGAGAAAAGAAAAGAAAGAGGGAAAATAAATATAAATGGAAAAATATTTTTTGTCGTTTTTGAGAGAGGGAATTAAAGAATAGAAAATTGGTGGCAAACCCCACTTGAAAATCTCGAAAACAAATAACTAAAGATAAAATGTTGGGGAAACCAACACGAGTGCATATAAACTCAAATAAAAAGCATAACCTCAAAATATAATAAAGAAAATGAATGCCAAGTAAAAATAAATAGAAAACATCCCCAAGCTTAGGCTTTTGCAAGCCCTTATAATCACTAAGGTGGTGGGAAAAAGTTGTAACTCTAGTCCGAAAATGGAGTTGATAAGTTACTTGTGGTTTCTCGGAGGTTCAGGGCGAGATTATGCATCCCCTCCACAGTCCCTCCAAGTTATTGAAAGTCTTGATATGTAGCAAACTGGTTTGGTGGCTCCTCCTCTTGATAAGGAATTTCTTTCTCCTCTTCTTGGACCTCATCCTCATCCGGAATCTCCTCCTCAGGTTGATGTTGTTCAACCTGCACATAATATTGCAAACGTCCCTCCTCGATGAGACCATTAGGCAAAGGAGCGGGGTAGAGACGCCCAGCTCCTGCAATATGCAAGTAGTAAACACCACCTCTCCTAGTGAGCATTCTACAAGATTTTAAAGTAGAGAAACCAACAGGCCGCTCACCTAGCACTGGTTGCAACTCACCGAGGTCAATGCCTAGGGAAATGGCAAACACGGGGATGATGCCTCCACCTATGAGGGGTCCTTGGCTTTGGGAGGAATGGTGCTCCAAATAGCGCACAAGAATTGCGCCCAAGTTGAGTGACAAGTTGTTGTTAAAAGAAGCTTTTGCGAGGATCAAGATGTCCTCTTCATTGAGCCTTGCAAACTCATTTCGTGCCTTCAAGGTGTTAGCAATAACATAGAACAAGTAGCGAATAGCAGGATGCTGAATATTCTTCCCCTTATTGACTCTATAAGTGAAACTCATTCCATTATAAATATGGTCTGGGAAGAATGCATGTCGACAAAAGCTACGCGTAAAGCATTAACATCAGTATTTGGTAAAATAAGACAATTGCACCATTCATCAAGTATTAATGTATAATTATTGTTCATAAGTCGGAAATAAATCGTTTCCTCTCCATGCCATGTTTTAACGGTGCTTGTCAAAGAACTTAAAAAATCAAGAGTTAACCAGCGATAAGTAGGCACATCATGGAATACAAAGTTTTGCAGGCCAACCCTATTGCAAAGTAAATTAAAGTCATCAGAAATATCGAGTTGGTTCAATATAACGGGACAAGCCCACTTGGTTTCCTTCACTTCTTGGTTCTTGATCTTGTTGAAGCGATCACGTTGGAGCTCATTCCTGAACTGTATCCCCATAGGGTCCCAAGCTGCAGCGGTAGCGGCAGCCTGAGAAGAAATCGCAGCGGCATGAGCACGAGTTTGGCTCCTTGTGTTCATCTTCTAAAAATAAATAATAAAGACAAAAATTAAATTTTTTGATCCAACAATAATAACCATAACATATTCCTCGTCATAGAACACTGAAGAATATCCTCAACATAATAATCTAGGCAAGAGAAACATGCCAATTGGTTCTAAATAAGTCTCACCCTAGATTGATAATGACAATAGATCAGAGATGAAATTGCAAAAATTAATTGGAGGATAGGAGGAGAAACATATCGTAGATCACTTGTTCGAGGAAATCGAACAAAATTGAGTAGATATGACGAACCCTTGAGATTTTGAGAGAGTTTGGAGGTAGAAGAGAGAAAAACGATTGAAGTTTTGGTGTTTTGGCTACCTTCCCGTGCATTTAAGTGGTCGAATGCAACTATATGGTCGTAACTATACAGCTAGAATGTTTTGTTCCCGCCGTATAGTTGGTCTGACGTCAAAAATTAGGTTTTCTAGGGTTTCTTTCCTGGCGGCTGTATCTATACGGACACAACTATACGGCCATACCAAAATGGTCCCGCTGTATAGTTGGTCGTTAAACCTTCTGTATCCAGAGAAGAATATTTGTCGATGGATAAAATAACTATACGGCCGAAACAATACAGCTGGAATTTAGTCCTTCTCAACTGAAGTTTTCTAGCACTCTTTATTCAACATGAAAGTTAAACTAAAAATTAAAAACTTTACTAAAACCATTATTTCACATGGGTTGTCTCCAATGCATCGCTCTTTTATGGTCAATAGCTTGACCTTGATGTTTCTCACTTATGCCATATGAGTGGAACACCCACTCCAAAAGAGTTGGCCTTTAAAGTGATGGCCTCCTTATCATCATGCTCGGCTTTCTTCTTCCCGAGGAAATGAATAACAAAAGGATATCGCGATGGAAATTGAATCTTCACGTCCCCTTCATGTAGATTAATCAAAGCCTTAATAGTTCTTAAGAATGGGGCCTAATATGATACGAGAAGTAGCATCTTCAGGCATGTCAACAATAACAAAATCAATAAGAGAAGGACAACCTTTAATGTACACTAAAGTATTCTCTTTAATTCCTAATGCTTGTTTGTAGGTAGAATCTTCTAGACGTAATTTTAGCTCGGTGATTTCAAAAGAGACGAGATTTAACTTATTAAAAAGACTTTTTGGAATTGTTGAAACACTTGCACCTAAATCACAAGGTGCAGCTATTTCATTAGTCCCAATTTTAATGTTAATAGTAGTCTCAAATGTATCATCAAGCTTAACATGTAATTTTGCAACAATTTTCTTATATTCTTCCTCAAGCTCATGTACCTTTATAGCTACCTGATTAATGAAGTGTTGATACATGGCTTCCTCATTTCCTTCACTTACCGGAATCTTGATATTGATCCTTTTTACAAGATCTTCAACGGTGTAATTCGGTGAAGGAGCATTGCTATAGTCATGTTCTTTAGGCTCCTCCCTTTGCATTCTTATCATCTTGAGGTCTTCAACCAAATTGGGCTCAGCTTTACCTGCAAATTTAGCTAGAATGAGAGCTTGACTCTCGGTTATCTTACCTAGATGTGCCTCAACAATCCTTGTTCTTTCCTTGAGGGCCTGCAAATCATTCCTCAAACTTAATGCTTGGTTAGATAATTTACCAAGCATAGCATCATGGATCTCCGTTATTTTAACAAGTATATTATTTTGCTCATTTTTTGAGTCCATAAAATACTTAAGAGTTTCTTGGATACTACCATTACTTTATGCCAAATTACTATTAGAGTTACCTGCATGACTAGAATAGTGTCTCTAAAAATTTGGATTATAATTCTTCTCCCAAGCAGGGTTATAATCATTACAAGCTATGAAGTCTATTTCTTCAATATTTGATTCTGGGATAGCTCTTACCTGGGTTTCCTTACCCTTGATGCCTAATATGAGCTCATCCAACTTAGCATTGAGTTCTTCATTTTCTTGAGGTGTGATGGAATTCACCTTCTTTATGTTTGATCTTTCCACATGCCATTGGGCATAGTTGTCTTGCATATTGTCTAGAAGCTGCTTTGCTTCGGTAATTTGTTTACCCATAAACATTCATTCAACTGCAGTATCAAGCATAGACTTAGATACATGGTTAAGAGAATTATAAAATAAATGGAGAATTAACCAATCTTCCATACCATGGCTGGGACAGTTTCTCATGCATTCTTTCATCCTCTCCCATGTGAGCGCTAGTGGCTCACGCTCTTCCTGTCTAAAACTAGCAATATTAGATCTTAGTTGCATAGTATTTGAAGTGGAAATAATTTAGTCATAAATAAAGAAGTGCATTCCACCCATGATGCAATAGTATTTCTAGGCAAAGATAGCAACCATTCTTTTGCTCTTCCTCTAAGAGAGAAACGAAATAAGCGCAACTTGACCGCATCGGGGTCAACATGTTTAATGTGCATCATATCACATATTTTAGTGAAAGTATTTAACTGCATACCTGCATCCTCAACAGCAGAGCCTCCAAATTGATTTTTTTGAACCAAACTTAAATAGTGGGGCTTAATTTCATAATCTTCACTAGTAATTGCTCGTTGTGTAATGGGGGTATGCAAATAATCATTGTTAGGAGTTGCAAACTCCCTAAGCTTCTTTTCAGCCATATTTCCTATGTTTTTGGATTTTCTTAAATAAATACTAATGATAATAAAAACAAGAATTAAAAGACTAATTAATGTTTTTTTGGCTTTTCAAATAAAGGCTAAAAGCAAACTAACAAAATTAAAAACAAGAATTAAAACTAGCAAGGTTCCTACTAACCTCACTAGGGTAGCTATTGCTTCCACGGCAACGGCGCCAGAAAAAGGGTTGATACCTTTGATCCGAATTAGGGATGTAGTATAGTTATATTTCCGTAGTAGACCTACGTTTATCGAATCCTTGGGAAGCAGAAAGCGTAGTAAGGTTACTTAAACAGACCTTCTAAGTTTTAGAATTCCTCTTATGTTTTCACCGGACCAAGAGTTTGCAATCTTTTGTTGTTGTTCATGATGGAGAGAGAGGGCATGGGGCTTTCGGTTTCACAAATAGCTGTGCAAAACATCTGATGGGAATAAAAGATAATAATAAAGTATGCATGTAATTGTTAGAGCAAGATAATTATATGTGGGCAGTGCATTCATAATTGCTATTGCCTCTACAACCACTTATAGCAATAACTGACTAGTCTTATCCATGGAATAAAGAGAACTAATGATATGCATAGTGATGTCACTATTAATCCCAAGTAAATTCCTCACATACAGCCGTACTACCCCTTCTGTCACTGGGGTTCCCAACCTGCATATCAGTCATCACTCACACTCCATATACCTGGATCAATCCTTGGAGTCTTGTGTACCTGACAAGTCCTTAGATTGAGGAAAGAGAGGGTACAATAATCATAATGTCATATAAACTAATACATGATCCCATCTATGATAAATAACATTCAAAAAAGCTACATGGCTAGCCGAAGCCAAAATTACTCAGACATGGAGATGAAATTACCAACCAAAAACATTGTAATGGAAATCATGAGACTGTTAGCAAATAGTCTTACAATGTTGCTAATTGGAGATGAGATCCACTATTACAAATGGTGGAATATGGCTATGGTGGTGGAATAAGGTTTGGAGATTAGATCTAGATCTATTCCTCCGGCATGGTGGCTTCTGGTGGCAGGGAAAGTTGAGATAAAAAATAAGAGGGTTTGTCTCGTCGCCTGGAGCCTGTTTATATTGGGGTCCCTTCATGAAAGTTGTTCTTTTTGACCTAGCAATGTTGGTGCCAACTATACGGCCAGAATAAAATTCCCGCTGTATAGTTGGTCGTTAAAGGAACTGCCTCCACTTCACGGCTCTAGGATTGTTTGAGTTGTTGGAAAGTAGTGATTCCCATCATCAAACGTCATTATCTACACACGGAAAAATAGAAAGAAAGGATTGCATACCCCTTTGATCATTAGGCATTAGTGGAAACGTTTAGAGAGATATTTCATAAAATATATGACTAATATCCAGTTTCAATGTGGTTGTGGATGGCTATATTTCATAGCCATCAATGAAGAATCAACTTGTTGATATTTTCATGAAACCACTTGATAAAGCAAGATTTTGTTATCTGAGGAACGAGCTAAAAATCGTGGATTCAAGGAGCTTGACTTGATTACCCTTGCATACTCACTTATATCTCTTCCTCTGTTTGGTTTAGATGTGGGCATGGACATAAGGGGGAGTGTGGTCCTAATTGATTGGGATAACCCTCCCTCATAATGCAGAAAGTAAGACAAAGCATTTATCATAATATCATTATGTGATATGTGAACGTGTTGATGGGTATTGGTCATGACCCTAAGATACATCTTCGCAGTGTCATACCATTCACTCCTACATGGTGGCTTCGGCCACCGCACTCTTCTTTGTGAAGAGTTGGTTTTTCATTGATTTTATTGGATTTTCCTTCCTATCTTGTGTTCTTATGGAAAACACACCGAATATTGGCATTTCCTTGCTTTGAATTTTGCAATTTTGGATGTGTAGTACCATCTCAGTTTGGCTATCTAAACCTCACACATTTTCCCTCCCCGAGACATCTATCTTGCACAGAAGTCTTTGTTAAACTTGCAAGGGTTTTGTTTGGGTGTGCTCGCCCGAAATATGTGTAAATAGAAATTTCAGTGAGGGTCGGATTATCCGGCCCGGGCCCAGGAGGTTTAGCCTTGTTAGGGTTGGGCAGGCCGAGTGAGAGGGCTCAAATAAAGCAGCCTCACTTAACCCCACCCCCTCTCTCCCCACAGCCACCGCTGGCCACCCCGGCCGTTCCCGGTGCTGCTCCGGCCACCGGATCTTCCAGGCCTCCACCAAATATTCCCCCGAATCCTTTTGGGTACCTTCTCCTCCAACTTGCTCTTCCAATGAGTGAGGGTAACTCCCACATTCTTCTCATTTGTATGGAAGTTGTTTGTCTGTTGTTGAAACTCGGATTAGAGGTTGCCCATTGTTCCATATGCTTGTTAGAAATCATAGACAATCAACCACTTTGCCCGATCTGGTTGTTCACTATCAAACTGAGCCGATTTGTGAAAATTCTCTAGGCCCGGATTATCTGACCTGGAAGGTTTGCACCTGCTATAGTTTGACTTAGATTATGGTTTGATATATGATTTCTTGTGGTTTTTTCTACTGTTTTTAGAAATTCGTCATGAACTTGTGTGTGCTTATATTTTTCTACCTACCCTATTCTTTTCATAGCTAGTTCTCGTGGTGTTCCACAGACATATAAGCAACGTCGTCATGCTTAGTATTTCAGGCCTAGCGAAGAAGGTGTTCTGGTTGATGAGGTCGAATTGAGGAGGTAGAAAAGAGAGGCTGAAAGGATGGCTGAAAGGGAAAAGAAGGAAAAGAGGTCAAGGGTGGTTCCAAGAATAAGGGAAAGAAAACTAGGGTCAATTTAAAAAACAAGGATATCATTGATTACTCTTCCATCCGGCAGCATGACTTGTTTTTGGAGGCTGAGCTTGATGAGGAGGATAGGGATCCCAACTTTTGGTGTTCTCATTAGAATTTTATCTTTGACAATGTCTACTCCATCTTGCAGATTCGACCCATGCGTCCTTTGGATCTGAATGAGACAACGAATAAGCCTCAATTTGTTGAAGCTCTTGCTGTGACAGAAAGGATGGGGCTACACCATCTTATGAAAATTCAGTGTCCCTATGATATCACTCTGGTCAAGCAATTTTCTCTACTCTTGTGATGTGTGGAGATGATCGTCACACTATGAAGTAGATGACCGGCTCAAAATTTCTCTTGGAAGATTTCTACACTTTTTTCCGAGGTACTTGGCTATCCTTTTCACAGTCAAGATCATTCATGTGTACATCACATCATCACCCCCATCAAACCCAACAAGGATACAATACTTTCACCATGCTATGGACCCAATGGTACAGTTGGCGAGGTTGCAGGACTCTCCCCACTCTACTCTCAGTTGGAAAGATTGCATCACTCCGAGTGGGGGCGACAAGGATATTATCTGTGGTGATCTAGTCTAGATACTCAGCTTTGCATATGAATGTGCCTCTTCTAAAGACCTGGCTATGAGTTACAGGTTGGATGTGATGGATTTAATTTTCCATGAGTTGGCTGATGCTCTGTACAACAGGCTTTCCATCCCTTATGCTCCTTTCATCATGATGCACATCAAGCATATGTTTCCCAATGAGGATTTCCTTGGGCCACTCGGTGGTGTATACAAAGTCAAGAAGATCTATAACAAGTCTAGGAAGACCTCCCGCCCTTCTACAACTCCTGATTCCATTATGGGAGTTTCTAGGGCTAGTGGGAGGAGACCCCATGTGTCATATATTGCTCGAGAAGTGAAGCAACTCAACTAGTTCCGGAGCAACATTCTTTTCATGGCTGTCGATACTAACAAGGGGCAGTACGAGGCTTACCGGCAACACCATGACATGGCTCACACTTAGCAGTTTATCCTTCACCATTTCTCTAGGACATCAGGCAACCCTCCTTCACAGTCTTCTCCTACTCTGCATGCTCAATGGAACACGTCAGGCATCAACTTTGGTGAGATTGAGCATCACTTGTTCCATGCCCTAGCGAGGGAACCTACTCCGCTGGCTAATGATTATGAGGACGAGGATGAGGAGTATGCTTATGATGAGGAAGCCTATGACGAGGATGAGGATGAGGACGAGGAGTGATATCTCGGGCTGCTAGCATCACTCTTTTTCCTTTTTAGTGTTTTGATGCCAAATGGGGAGACATAGTTCTATTAGGTTGCCGAGGGGTTTTACATGGGACAATCACAAGAAACATTTGCCATTTGTTCATTTGTTTTCTCCATGGTTGTGCCCATTTAGCGTTGAAATCTTATTTTTTTTGCTTTGTTTGTGTGAGACTATGTTGGTTGATCATGATACTATGTATTTATCTTTATGGATCTATCAATGGTTATCTATGGATTTATCACTACAGAATTCATGTATTATCAATATGGATGTATCATAATGACATTATTCTCAAAAGTCTCAATATGGGGTTTCTAAAGTGTGTCTATCATTATAGTATTAAGGACTTCATTATGGGTGGTATGATACATCTCTCGCTCAAACTAATCATTTGATATTAGTTTCCAATTCATGAAATGTCTTGAACCTATATGTGTGCATTTGTATTCAAATGCCAACTTGTTATATGCACACATTTAGGGGGTGTCTTTTTGTCCTTCGAATGATGATGTTAGTAGGGCCTTATTGCATATCCTAGTATTGTCATCTAACACCAAAAAGGGGGAGAATGAAAGAACATTTCATGATTTCTAGTGTTTTGTGTGTTAGATAACAATCCCAAGGATTATTTAATTGTGTGCTTACACTACAAGAAATCTTTCCTTCTGCAACGACGTGGCCTAACGGTCGTTGGAGAAGGTGCATCTTATGCGACGCAATTCTCGGCTCGACTGTGGATGATGGAAAAACTTTTTTTGTTTTCGCGCCCCTCTACTACGACAAAACCACTAAAAACATGGATGAGGCTCGGCCGGTGCATGGCAGAAACAAGATTTCCGGTTCCTCACACGATGTTGACTCGCCAAAGTCTTTTTAGGCGGGTGGGTCCCCAACGTTAGTGTATCTTGCGGACCATACTTTTTGGTCGTGCCTCCTTGATTTGAACTTGATAACATTTTTCGACGCCTCTTCCGTTTAGTCAGGCTGCTATGCCTCTCACTAGAAGAATTATGTGTATGATGGAATTATTTCCTTCCCTGTTCCGAACTTGATTGTGGTCCTCGATGCATATGCTGTTTAATTAGGCTGTTGGGTCCCACGTGTCATCCTCACACTAAAAGAAATATGTGCATGATTTATTTCCTTGGTGTGTGCCTCCCTGATTCCAAATCGATAACATTGCTTGATCTATCTGCCATTTAGTCATGCTACTGGGTCCCCCATGTCAGCCTCTCATTAGAAGAATCATGTGTATGATGGAATTTTTGCCTTTCCTTGTGCTACCCTATTCTAAACTTGATAGCACTGCTAGATGCATCTACCGTTTAATCATGCAGATGGGCCCCGCATGTCATCATGTAGATGGTCCCCGCATCTATCGTTACATCATAATCGTGTGTATGATGGGTTTTTTCCCTCGGTCGCGCCTCCTTGTTCATTTGATAGCGTTGCTCACTGCATCATCCATTTATTCAGGCTGGTGGGTCCCCAATGTTAGCCAAACATTAGAAGAATCGTGTGAATATGATTGATTTTTTTATCTAGTGCTACCCTGTTCCGAACTAGATAGCGTTGCTCAATGAATCTACCATTTTGTCACGTTGTTGGGTCCCACATGTTAGCATATCATTAGAAGAAACGTGTGCATGTTATACTTTTTTCTCGCTCGCGCCTCCGTGTTTCGAACTTGGCAACGTTTCTCGATACATCAGTCGTTTATATAGGCTGGTGGGTCCCCATGTTATCCTCTCATTAGAAGAAACGTGTGCATGCTAGACTTTTTTCATGCTTGCTCCTCCCTATTTCGAACTTAGCAACATTTCTCGATGCATCAGCCGTTTATACAGGCTAATGGGTCCCCATGTCAGCCTCTCATTAGAATAAACTGTGCATGCTGGACTTTTTTCTCGATCGCACCTCCCTGTTTCGAAAGTGATAATATTGCTCGCTGTATCAGCCGTTTATACAGGCTGGTGGGTCCCCCATGTCAACCTCTCATTAGATGTAACGTGTGCATGCTGGACTTTTCTCTCGCTCGCACCTCCCTATTTTGAAATTGGCAATGTTGCTTGATGCCTTCTCTGTATTAGGTCTCGCTGGTGGGTCCCCCATGTCATCCTCCTATATAGAGGAAACGTGTGTATGTTGAATTTTTTTTCGGTCGACTCTGCCGGTTTGATCTTGGTAATGTTGTTGGCTCCTAGATATCATCCTTCTCTATGCAAGAAACGTGTGCATACTGGAAAAATGTACGAGTACGACAAAGATTATATATATTGATAAACCTAGAATTCGAATCGAACTAAAGACTTCAACAAATGGCAATTGCGTGCACTTCCATTACGCCCGAACCAACTATGCTACTCCTAAAAAATTAGGTTTAGAAATGTTGTTATCACTTAAAATGAAAAGGTAGTGGTCCTGACTAATTGCCATAAAAATGCTACATGATATGTATAAATAAAACTTGGGTAGGAAAAGCTTGCACTAAACTTTATTTGAATGGCACAAAAAATGCTAAATTAATAATATTTTGGGCGATACAAAAAATAATTTGGGTCCAATCTTGTGAACCAATGGGTGTGGGATCCATAGCGAGATGGACAAATTAGCGAGATTTTGGGCCGTAGTTGGGTCGAATATACTATTTTCTAATGAGATCCTCATTGCAAATTCCATTTACTCATTATGTCGGGGGTCGGCAGTCCACCTGCCCCGGCAGGCTAAATTTGCAATATTTTGGGCCGGACTTGGGTCGAATGTCCAATCTTTTCGTTATCTCCTTAGTGAAAATTCAATGTAGTTGCTAAAATGTACTGGGTTCGGCAGCTCGTCCCACCACCAAAAGGAAAATTAAGGAAAGATTTTTTTGAAACAAGATTATGGGAAGTTTTTGCCCAAAGTGGGTTTGAAAAATTCATTTACATAGGCTGGATAGTAAAAATACATTGTACTGAAGGTCGATGGTCCACCTGAACTGGCTGTACCTACTCCGCATCCAAAAGAATAAAGTTGGAAAAGGATAAAATTGACCGATATTGTAAGAATTAATATGACCTAGCTAGCAAAGAACTTTGGCAGTAGGGTGTCTGACTGATTGACATAAAATCGTGTCATATTAAGTCTTATATCGAAAGATCATATTTTTAGCAAAGGTTCTATTTCGAGATGGTTTGGGTGGCTTTGAGTCTTCCCAATCAATTTGATATACTCAAAACCATGTAATCATGCCGTTTAAACTGTAGGTGATAGAGACACAATGTCCTGGACTTTCCTAGCTTTAGACAGCTCGGGTAAGCACCAACTTATATTGATCACTCAAATTTGTATTTTAGTATGATAAAATAAATACATGTCACAATTAGTGCCAATATGTGGCATTGTTATCATCCAAAAAGCCAAAGAATTCGCACATTTAATTCACAGTTTTGAATACAATAATACAACCAGTTTGTACACTAGAACATCACAGTACAATGTCAGCACATTAGTGCTTGACTTGTTCATTTCACATATAGTGGAGCAGATTCAGTACCAAATGCAGTACCAAATTCCTTACCTGAAATTATGCAGAACCAAACCCATAGACCGACCCATTGAGCCATAGAAGCTCCGACCACCATCACGAATAGGAGCAGGTCCTATGTCGTCCACCCTTCCGGGCAACATAGGAAAGATGTTATGAAAAAGAGCATAACATCTATCATTGTGAGTATTGTCGTGGAGAACATGTTAAACATGCACGAGCACACGATGCTTGAACATAGGTCATGCCCTCTCAAATGGCGACTGCAGCATGCCGTCGACCATTATCGATTCATGCACCGGCAAGTCAATAAAGATGAACTTCGGCACGTGTGAATATTGCTTCAACCATGCAACCACCGGTATACACCAGTTGTCTCTCGGAGGAAAGATCTTCACCGGATCACCATCGAGGCCGTTTAGCAGCTCCTTCACTGTCTGGTGGCCCCAAGCCTGTCACGGCAGGGCCTCGAAGGTTAGATTCATCAAAAAGGGTAACTAAGAGCAATCCAGGGCACCCCAACCTGGGTTCCACTGTGTGAAGCTAACCTGCATGCCTAGGCAGAGAACGGGGGATTCCATGAACACAAGACAACATTCAGTTTCCCTCCGGAATGTAACCGTAAAATCCACCGGGGGCACACACACTTCAACGAGAAAGTCACGGTACCGGATGCCGTGGATAGCCTCTAGGGCTTTTGCTAGGTCATGCGGCGACCTCACAGGATGAGGCCCTTCCACGGTAGCCATGAGGGATAATCTGCCATACTCACAATCCCGCGCCGACATGTTGGCATTCATCGACAAAACGTAATTCCCAAGATCAGGATGGAGCTCGGGATGCCGTTGAAGGGGGTAAACATGGTAGTGATGGCGGTGCTTGGTATAGGGAGTGGTGTGCATGTGTGGTGGTGGGGGTACGGGATTTGATTTGGGGATTGCCCAGGTGGATCAGGACAGTGGAAGAATGAGCAAGGATACATATTAAAGAAGTAATTTCACGGTAGCACCAAAAGGTTTCAGCCTCGCACCAAAAGTATGCCATGTATAAGTGACAATATGGGGTATGTGTAAACATTTTTTTAGGACGGGACATCATAAACAATTTGTTTAGAAAATCTGCATTGAACAATTGCGGCAATCATCCTAGGGCGACTCAACCTGCTTTGGCATACCGATCCTAGATCAATTACGGCCTAGTTAAGGTCTGTTTCCTGGCCGCGGTGACCTACATTTACTGTTCCCTAAGAGGAAAGAAGGAATTTTCCTCTAAAAAGACAAAGTTGCATAGTACTGCTAAATGTAGTATAGAAATGATGCTTCAAGATAATCACCACTACATGGATTATAAAGTGGAAGGCAATACTAATTACAAAATAATGACATGGCTCAGATAAACTAATTCAAGCTAACCACTAAAACAAGTGTACTAACAATCAACTGTTGAACCACGACGCAAAAAAAGATGACACGGTGATACACCAAAAAGATCCATAGCTCAATCTAGGGACGAAACAACGAGCCTACCACACCTAAACTAGGCCTAAACCAAATTGCTGCCTGTCGCATATTGTTCCAAACATCTTTGGGAAGGCTGATAACTGCCATAGGCTCATCTTTAGTTGGCTGCAGGTGGCAGCGTTTAATCTAAGGTAATTGTATTCTTCAAAACCTCCTATATGTTGTGTACACATAGTTCTTCCTCATAAATGGGAACAATGTGCCATCAGTAGCCTGCCATTCGCGTTTCTTAATCATCTTTTCAATGATTGGATAATTGAGAACAAGAAATAGAGATTTGTCGCCCAAAATGTTAACCTGCCTCCAAACGATGACCCTTGGAGGTCCATCATAGCTAGGATCGTGTTCAAAAATGTATACATGAGCGACTAGATATAGGCGTAGGTTAGTCCCATTTTGAGCATGGAGAATGACATTAGCCTCTTCGCCATGGGCAACCCCATGCCATACATCGTAATTATGATCATCAAGAGTTCGTCGTCAGTCGATCGAGCGAGGAACCACATGCCTGGCCGATCATTCATAATAGGTGCTGATATTACAAATGGTAGCTCCTTGTTTCCTGCAACATCCGAATTGGAGACAAGAAGTGTGTTACTGGTATACATATTCTAATACAGCATTCTTAATTGTTCATGATAACAGTGTGAATAGGAAAATCCTAATTAGTAATTATTTTTTCTTATTCTGCTATTCTGAATATTTGGATTTCTTCTCTCTCTATATATATATATATATTACTTTCCTAGTTGTTGTAAGTTTTAAAAGAGGGAACTATCACTCAATTATATGAAAAAATGAGAGACTCTTTGGATCACATGAACACATGAATGAGAAAAACGCTGGCAGCGCCACAGTATCTAAACGAGATGATTAATCGGACCTACTAAATTGAAGATGCTAAATTTTGCTTAGGATTTTTATAGCTTGGTCATACAAAGCCAAGTGGGTCCATTATTTGCTTTTTCCATAGACACTTGTGCCTCGTACTCCCCTCTTCACCATGCTATACTCAAGTTTTTTGTAAAATTCGTTTAACTGCTGAAGTAAGATAGGAAGCATGATCTACTATATGTCTGAAAACTCCCACTTGCAACAATGCTTATACATAGTAGGACAGTATTGCGAACCTATTTTTCAAAAAAATCTCAAATCCCATGGTTACTATTTTCATGGCACGTAGTGCAAATGACATTATAGGACATCATGCGTAAATCTTTTGTTTTTTCTTTCTTTCATGCGATCGTTTTCAAGGCAGGGTTCAAATTTGTAAAGACGCAAAATCTTACTAAGAAGTCGGACGCGTCGTTAAAACTCTCGTTGATTTATGATACATAAATTGACCGCTCGATGAGTAACTCCAAAAGCTTTTTCGTTAAACTTTCAAACACAACCTACAATTTAATTGTAGTTCAAATTTGACATAATTTCGATACATCGACATAAAGTCAATCATATGGGGGTAGTTAGATAGGAAGCTTGAAAACTCCTAAAACATGGTTGTCGTAAGTACAACATGTTGATCCATTATAGGTCTAAAAACTTAAATTATGGCCTTTAGATCCAATATTCTTTGGACTTTCTTTACGAAAAAGGACAATCTCGTCGTCACTTAAAAATTAAGAGTGTTATTTGCTAATAACTGGAAACTCATATCGATGGTATTGTTTACTACAATAAGATGCACCCATCTACCTCTGAAATGACATTTAATTCAAGAGAAATCTATTGCTCTTACTTGTAGATCAATTTTGACCTAGTTTCGTTAACTTGTTAAGATGCAAAATCTTAGCAAGAAGTTAAACCTTTCGTCAAAACTTATGATGGTTTATGATATATTAATTGACCTACCGATGGGTAACTCCAAAAGCTTTTTCGTAAAACTTTCAAAGCAACCTACAATTTATATGTATATCAAATTTGACATAATTTTGATACATTGACATAAAGACATTCAAGTGGGCGGAGTTATCTAGGAAGCTTGAAATCTCATAAAACATGGGATTCATAAGTACAACATGTTGACCCACTAAATATGTCTGAAAACTTGGCTCATGGCATTCGGATCCAATATTCTTCACGCTTTCTTTGCGAAAAAGAACAATCTCATCGTCATTTGGAAAATTGAGAATGTTTTTTCCTGATAGTTAGACACTCAGACCTACAACGTTATTTACTACTCCCTCCGTCTCAAAATAGATGTCTTAGACTTTTCAAATTTTGGATGAATATATATGCTAAATAGTGTCTATATTCATCCAAATGTTGGTCGACTATGTATGTCTGAAAGCTTTGCTTGTGGCAAATGGGGTATTATTAACAAAGGGAGTATAGGATAAGATTTGGAAAACGAATTTTTTTAGAACCCTCACAATATTTCTCTTAGACCATGATCTGAACATTACATTGACACTAATGATTAGCCAAACTGCAGACATAGCAAACCCAACCTCATATAGACTATAGTAAAACTTAACGAATTCAAGGGGGGCTCCGCGGTCTTTATAGGCGACTTGGCAGCATCCTCCGTGGGCAACTTGGCTGCGTTCTCCGTGGTACCATTGCCAAGAAGCGAATCATGGATCTGTGGCAGCATGCCGCTATGCGCAATGGTGATGTCGTCCAACAGCTTGTTGAGATCCTCATCGCACATGACACCAAGCATCGCATGCCTTGGTATGATGTGGATCTTCTTGTTGTCCTTGGCGGCTTGCCCGGCGAGCTCCAGCACCTCGGTGGTGAGGTACTTGAGAACGGCCGCAAGGTAGACAGGAGCCCTGAAGCCTATGCGCTAGGATTACCGACCCTCCTTGAGGTAAAGCCCAATCCGGTCGACGGGGAAATGCAGCCGGCCTTGACGAACCTCGTCACCTACTCTTTTTATGCCTGCCTCGTGCAAGACTAGGGCCTAGAGTGGCCAGAGCAGGATTCGGAAGCCGAGAACATGTCTTCTTTTTCTCCATGGCCTTTGTCATCGCCACCTGGATATTCTTCTTCTTCCCTCGGGGATCTTCGTTCTTTGGAGCCATAGCTGCAAAGTCCTAAAGGAGCAGGGGGAAGAAGAGGAAGAAAGATTAATTGTGGAGATGCGGTGATGGTGCCTAGGTATCTTATATTGAAACTTCGACAACATCTTTTTTACTATTTTACTATGAATTTTTAATAAAAGTTTGTGTGTATCAACCAATGCAGAGGACGGGGTTCTACTCCCCCTTTCGAACAAAAAATCGACCTTGGTCATTTTTCCAATGTTTCCATATTTACTTTTTTCTAAAAGATGGTCAGATGTGTCGGCATGAAAATTCATACAAAAAAGTTGTATCTTTCTAAAAATTCGTTGGTTTTTAGTATGACTGTGTGGGTACAATAATTATATGTGAATTTGGGAAAAATTTACAAACAATCTATCATGCACTTGTACTTCAAATTTTACCTACTTTGGTCAATTGGCAAAAAGTCATTTAAGTATGAGAAATTAGATAGAAAGCTTAAAAATTCATGAAACTTGTTAACCATAGAACATACTCTATTTTGTGTGAAATTTAGTGTGTTGTAGCATTTACAGCAATACTCTTTGAACTATCTTTAAAAAATATTTGTATGTGGCACTTCTAAAATTATTTGAAAATGTTTAAGTACATAATAGTTGAAAAGTCATATTAACAACATTAGTATGTCATGACAAGATGCACCCATATACCAGAATTGGACATGTTATTATAAACTATGTAGATAATGGCCATGACCTTGATCATTATTTAGCTTGAAATCCAAGTACGTTAACACATCGCTGGTTATATTGTGAAGCAAATGTTTTTAAACCTTATGAGAAATGATGTTTATCTTTTATGGAAGAGGACACCGTACGTAAGTTCTTAACTTTTTTTTTATCATTTTATTTAATTATCAAAAATAAATGGGACAAGTGATGTAGATATGACCTTGACATTGGTAACTTGGCTTGAAATGTGAACAATCCTCATCGTCTTCCTCGGCCTCCTCCATGTTATTGTATTCGACCTCCTCAGACTACTCTACCCCTCTCTCATCGTCCATCTTATCAGGGTCGCTCGGCATTGGTGGCAGGGTCCCTTCAAAATAGCGCTTCTAGTGGCTATATTCTTCATCTGAGGAATCAGACAGCGGTGGCAGCCATGGCCCATCAACTGAGTTTGGGCTTCTAGGCGGACTTTTGGGGCCATTCCCGTTTGTCTGGTCGATCGACGTGTTCTGCAAAGAGTTGTTGTATGACATTTTGGAAGGAAACAAAGAGAGATCGAGTTCTAAGAAACTGCAGGTTGGATGTTTTGGGTGAAAGGAGGGGTGTGTACTATTGCAATTTAGAATGTCTATTTATAATCATGCTTGTATTAATTACCCGAAAAGTATCCCAAAATATCATAAATAGATTGTACCAGACTTGTACCGTCAACAAAAAAAGATTATACCAGACTCATCGATTCTTGATTTTTCTCGGCCCAAGGAATTCAGGAGGTGCCCGATTTATCCAAAAATGAAGAGAATCATGTAAATCATGCTGAATCACTCGGTGGCTTGTACTTCCTCGGTTCAAAATTAAGTGTCTCTACATGCTTATCTACAGTACTAGTATACTCTACACAAAGTTGTGTCGACGAACTTGATTGATAGTGATATTATGTGGGCCCCATATTTTTTTGCACTGCTGCATCTCAGACTAGAATTATAATCATTATGCAAAAATTTACATGGAAAGGAAGGAGAAATGGAGGATGGACGGTGAGAGGGGGCGAAGGAGAGAGAAATTCGAGAGGTAGAGTACATGTACTAGTACCGCGTGACGTCGCACCGTCTTCAATTCCTCTCACGCTGCCTACGTTATTCTTTGAGCTCATAGTTTCTTGTGGCTCTTTGATTTTCCCCTCCATGTCAATCCATATTCTTCATAGTATTGGTACTACTTGATTTACAGAAAAAATATTCCTCTGACTAGGAAAAATGAGATTGTATATTTTCCTAATACTTGTTGGAAACTCCCCTTAGTAATATTATTTACCATGCCGAGATGCACCAATCAGCTAAATATGGGAAAATTATCATAAACATGTTATTGGATATAGCCATGACCTTGGTCTTTCGGCTTAAAACCTGTTCACATACATGCTAGGACAATTTTGTGAGGCAAGTTTTTCGAAAATTATCAAAACTGATGTTTACCATTTTTCATGGAAGGTAATACACGCAAAAGGATGCCATGCATAAGTCTTTGTTTTTAGGATATTTCATTATTTTCATCAATTGATTTAAAAATAGGGTCAACATTGTCAGCACAAAAATTATTAACAAGAACTTGAATCTTTCGAAACTTTTGGACGTTCTCGTATATTAATTGCCTGGTGGGTATAATACCTTCAAAGGCCCTATGTAAAATATTAAGAGCAATCTACGATTTACTTGTACTTAAAATTAATTTCACCTAGTTTCGATAAATCCACATAAAGCCATTTAAGTGCCAAAGTTAGATAGGAAGCATGATCCACTATGTCTTAAACCATTGGCTTGCCTAGTGTGGCATTCTAAACCATATTATTTGAACATTTTGCACAGAAAAACATCACCGTCGTCGTTAGGGAAAATTGAATGTATTTTTTCCTAATTGTTGAAAACTCACACAAGCAACAATGCTTACTATGCCAAGATGCACCCATCTACCAAACTAATTTGAGAACTCTATCAGATCATAAACTATGATGTCTATATGGCCTTGATAACCTTGGTCATTCTGGTTAAAACCAAATAATAAACATACACATGGTAGGACACTATAATGGAACTATTTTTCCAAAACAATATGGTCGTTTATTTTTTCCAAAACATACACATGGTAGGACACTATAAACATGATAGGACATCATGCGTAAATCTTTTGTTTTTTCCTTTATTTCATGCCATCGTTTTCAAAACGGGTTCAAATTTGTAAAGATGAAAATCATAGTAAGAAGTTGGACGAGTCGTCAAAACTCTTGGTGGTTTCTGCTATAAAAATTGAGTGCCCAATGGGTACCTCCAAAAGCTTTTTTCGTTAAACTTTTAACGCAACCTAAAATTTACTTGTAGTTTAAATTTGACTTAATTTCGATACATCAATATAAGTCATTCAAGTAGGCATAGTTAGCTCTTACGAAGTTTGAAAAATCATAAAACATGCATGGGGATAACAAGTACAACATGTTGGTCCACTATATAGGTCTAAAAACTTGTATTGTGGCATTCAGATCCAACATTCTATGGACTTTCTTTATGGAAAAAAAATCTCGTCGTCACTCGGAAAATTGAGATTATTATTTCCTGATAGTTGGAAAATCACACCGACGGTATTGTATACTACAAGAAGATGCACCCACCTATATCTGAAATGACATTTAATTCAAGAGCAATCTATCGCTCTTACTTGTAGATCAAGTTTGGCCTAATTTCGTTAAATTGTCAAGATGCAAAATCTTAGCAAAAAGTAAAACCTTTTGTCAAAACTCTCGGTGGTGGTTTTTCATATATTAATTGACCCCCGATGGTTACCTCCAAAAAACCGCAAAACTTTTAAATCAACCTATAATTTTCTTGTAGTTCAAATTTGACCTGATTTCGATAAATTTGCATAAAGTCATTCAAGTGGGCAAAGTTAGCTAGGACAAAGTTTGAAAACTCATAAAACATGAAAATATTAATTAAGTAAAACATGTTGGTCCATTTAATATGTTTAGAAGCCTGGCTTGTGGCATTCAGATCCATATTCTTTGGACTTTCTACGAAAAAACAATGTTGTCATTACTGGGAAATTGAGAATATTCTTTTATGATAGTTGGAAGCTCACACTGACATCATTGTTTACTACAAGAAAATGCACCCATCTACCTTCGGAAATACATTTAATTCAAGAGTAGTCTATCGCGCTTACTTGTAGCTCAAGTTTGACCTAATTTCGTAAAATCAGCAAGAAGTCAATGAAGGGTGCGAAGTTAGCTAGTAATCTTGAAAAAAATAATTATAAGAAACCGTGGTCCACTTTGTGTGATATTTGGGGTAGTTGCATTTTCTTCTAACTATGGTATGTCCCATAGGAGAAAGGTGCTTTAGTTAACACGGTCAATGGAAGTACTAGTTGCATCAAGGACCTCATAATAAATGAAAATTACATACAAGTCCATGTATTTAGCACGAGATCCCTGAAACTAAGCTATGAAGTTTGTTTTGAGGTTGGTGCATACTAGCGTTCATTGTGCTCAAGAATATCAATAGAATCTTCTAGATGCTAAGAATGGAAAAAAGATCCAATGGTTAGGAATGTTTGGATTTTCTAGTCTTGATCCAACGCTCAATGTTCAAAGTTACAGTACACTATATAGTGGTATATGGTTTTATAATAGATAAGACAAGAGAAAGATAAGATAAGAAGTACTACTGCCAATGGATGATCTTTTGAATAACCTTCCCTCCTGATGTTTTGGAACAAAGTGAAAATTTCAAAACCACAAAAGTATGATTTTTTTGCCATCAAGGACAAAAGTGGTTCCCTTCCTATGTACTCCTCCTACTCCACACCAACATGGCTGCAAAACACGCTAGTGAAACAAACCCGCCCTCTAAAAAAACAGAGTTGTCGAACCAAGGAACACGTGCGTAGAGCCACGATATGGACGAGGGAGAGATCAGCTGGGCTGGTGCATGAGGGGAGAGGGGTGTAGATATGGGAGACATCGAAGGAGAGAGAAAACACACAATTTTTTTTGCATGCAGAGGTATTGATATTTACTAATACTAGTAGAGTTCGGAGTACCTCGTGTCAGGAATCCATCATTACTTTGCTCTGACATCTCCCCCGCAAAAAATACTTTGCTCTCACATCGAACCACCTTCAACCACTATAAGAAATCTGTTAACTTGTGAACTTATCATGTGAAAGGAAATGAAATCCGTGAACAAGCTCTACTCCTAAAGAGGAACGTGTCTTGCACCGCCACGCCGCCACGCCCAAGACAGAGGAGGAGGACGGGTCTCCTGTACAACGTGACCTGTCGCTGGGGCCGAAGCGAAGGAGGACAGCGGTGGCGCTGTCACCGGTGAGCTCCTCCGTGGGGTCACAACCACGGTAACGGAGGAGCGGGCTGCATGGAGGTGGCAGATGCTCTGAATAGGCTTTTCAGGGACATACAAGCGGGTCAAAGACGTGAAGCAGCGGGAGGCGGCGCTGTGGGCGGAGGAGCGCCAGGAGGACATGAACGACCTAGAGATCAAGCGTATGCGGGTCCTCATCAACGTTTCCATCTCCTCCCCCTCTCCCGCCGCCCCGCCTGCGGCTATGACCTAGTTGGTGAGTTCTCTCGTGTTGCCTGAGCCCATGCGCAGCGTGTCATGACCCGTTTATGAAAAAAATTGCCATGTTTAATGACTGTTGGTTGTTGTTTGAATTTGGACACAAATCTGCACCTAAGAGCAGTTATCTTATGCATCATCATGATAATGGCGGTTTGGACAGTTGGATCCTATGTAGTTTCTTGCTTTCCGCTTGAGAGAGATGCATGGATAGATGAAATTGATTCAGTAGTCCTTGTATTCTTTTGTCCACACAAATTTTGTTCTTTGTTTAGTAGTACTATTATTTCATTCTGATCCTTGGTTAGTATGTTGAATCTAAGCATCACCGTTGTTTCTTATTGTTATGTACTACCACAATGATCTAAGATTAGTGTGTTAAATGTAAGAACCACTTGTGCTTCTTGTTATTTATTACCAATGTTGTAAGTTTAATATAATGAATGTAAGCACCACTAATGTTTAGTAGCATAGTTGTGACCTTTATACCCTGTTTCTTGTTGTAAGGTTAGTATGGTTGCCCGCTAGGCTTCTACCCATCAAAGCAAATGTATAGATTGTGGGGTCATTTATGCTTAGATCCAAAAGTTGTTTGTTCCTTCTGTATTAACTCTAGTACTGTATATTTGCATTGTTGTTTAGATTATGAGGGTTCTTGCAGGATTAAGTGCAAAATCATTGTTGTTTAGATTCGACATTACATATTTGATTTTGCTTTCGAGATCTTCTACTAGCTTGTAGTGATGTAACCTATTTTTGTGTGGAGGTGGAAAGAGGCGGAGTAAGAACAAATGAAATGTTAAGTGATCGAAGATGTTGAATAGTTTTAGTATTATACCACTTCTAGAAAATTGAATAATTATTCTTTCTTATGTTTGGTGTAGCATAATTGTTCTTGTTGTAGCATAATTTCTGCACATATGAGGAATAATCTCCGTGTAGCATAATTTTTCTTGTTGTAGCATAATTTCTACATATATGAGAAATCCTCTTGATGTAGCATAATTTGTTGCATGTGTATTTGACTCACAACGACAACAATAGATAAATTCAAAGACATGCATGGTTGTAGAAATGAATTACTACTGGGATTACATCATAATAAATGTGTGAATGTGTTGAGTAAGTCATTTGCATTGTTTCTCTAGTAATTCTGCGAGTCCATCACACTAGTATGATGCAGTAAATCAATGAACACATATCCTGGGAGTATTTTTTGATTTTCTTACCTCAATTTCCGTTGCTTCTTGCTTATTGTTTATCTCACATCATTCACTAAATAGTCTTGTGATTATTATTGCTTTTTTTATCTCACATCATTGACTAAATACTCATGTGATTCTTATTGCTTGTTGCTTATTTTAATTTCTGATGCATTCGGCAATACTCCTTTGATTTATTGCCCTCCTGAATGGAGTATTTAGTAATATCACAGATTATTTGGGTGGCAAAGTACAGTGTGCAGTAGGAGTATTCCGAATGGAGTAATTATTCTGAATAATTTTGGTGGTCATGTCCTCCTGTGATTTCTTGCCCTCAGGCGATTTCTCATATCACTGATCAGTAGTCAGTTGCTTCTATTGTTGTAGATCGTCGGTGGGCACCTATGCGAGTTGTTGGACGAGTGGAAACACCCCAGGCAGCAAGAAGGAAACAAGTGAGGTGCTAGTCGATGCGCGTGGAGGTGCTAGGCGCCGCGAGGGATCATTGGTGACCTAAAGGTGCCGGGCAATGGCCTTGTTGCTTGTATGCATTAATTTTTTGTTTTGGTGTAATGTACAAGGAGTGATGGTCTAGTCTGTTTATTTGAAATTTTGGTCAGTTCATTTTGAAATCTGGTCTATATTATTTTGCAATAAAAATTGATTCATTATTTATCCAGAAATTTCTGGGCTTCAAATGATTACTTGCATGTACAACATGAATATTATTTGAACTGAGTTGGGCTTTAAAAAGGCCATCCCAATGACTAATTATGGATCAAAGTATCTGATTTTAAATGGTACAAAGGCCAATGGCAGGCCTAAATTGGACTTTGAATATGCCAAGGCCTAAATAATAAGAAATGGATCATAAATATACCAAGGCCCAAAATGAAATGTACTGTAAAATGCTTGGACCAATAAAAAAGGCTAGAATTAATGGGCTCGACCCATATAAGCGACCAAACTGGACCGGACTAAATTTGGATTACGACAATTTTGTTTCATCACAATTTTGCCACATCAGATTGGCCATGTAGGATATGACGTGGCTAGGCTAGACTGCTAGTGACGATATTAGATCGTCATAGAAGTTATGACGATCTAATATCGTCATAAATGGTTATGATGATTTCGCAAAAACATCATTGTATGCAATTACTGACGCTCAGTTTTTAACGATATGTTTTTCTTCATAAGATCGTCATATATTGTAGACAATGACGATTCAGTGATAAAAATGGAGGGTCATGTATCAATAGATTCCTTATAGTGAACTCCTATTCTCTCTTCGCTGCTGTCCTCTTCCCCTGCCTACGTTTTATTCTCTCTACATGTACAGCGTATGGACAAAGGTGAGCATATGTCTAAGCAAAAAAATACTACGAGTAAGGGCATCAACTATGTTGTCCATAAGGGAAAAATAGTCCCGATGGACTTCTATATACATAGTGGAAGCTATTCACAAGCTAAAAACCTTAAGGGCCACCCTTAAGCTTATGGGTAGTCCATAAGCATTAAAATATTGATATCTAGTATACATAGCAATAGAAAACAAATTTTATGAGAGGGTAATTCTTACATGTGGGTCCTATCTTATGAACAAATTTGACTAGATACATTATAGTGCAATCAACTAGCTTGGTATAGCAAGTGTATCCCATCTTCAAGATAGGTTTGTCCATATACATAGGTTCCGCCTTAAGATCTACTGTTTAAACAATGTCTATATTAGACGATTCGTGGGACCTACTAAACTGAAGATGCTAACATTTGCATAGTACATTTACAGCTTGGTCATACACTGCCAAGTGGGGCCATCATTTGTCTTTTCCTTTAGACACTTGTGCCTTGTACTCCCCTCGCCACCACGCTAGACTCGAACTTTTTTTTTGCAAAATTCCACCGATCTATTAATAATGATCAACAACCGTAAAAAGAGATCCAAAAGTAAGTTGCTCTTACACACCATATTTCCTCAACAATTTGCATGCATAATATCTTCTCCTTCTTTGATTTTACCCTCTATTTTGAGGTATATTCTTTACATAAAATAACAATTTGACCTAATTTCGTTTAATCTATATAAAGTCATTTAAGTGTACCAAGTTAGCTAGTAATCTTAAAAAACATGTTTAAAACTTGGAAATTGTAATAAAATAAGGTCCACTTTGTATGAGAATTGGGGTTGTGGCATTTTCTTTTAACTGAGGTGGGTTCCGTAGGAGCAATGTTCTTCAGCTAACACGGTCGGTGGAAATACAAGTTTCATCATGGACATTAAAAAATGAAAAAGACATCCAAGTCCATCACTTGGAAAATTGAGAATGTTTTTTCCTAATAGTTGGAAACTCACACCAATGGCATTGTTTACTAAAACAAGATGCACCCATCTGTCTCTGAAATGACATTTAATTTGAGAGAAATCTATCGCCCTTACTAGTAGATCAAGTTTGACCTAATTTCGTTAAATTGTTAAGGTGCAAAATTTTAGCAAGAAGTTGAACTTGTTGTTAGAACTCTTCGGGGTGATTTGTGATATATTAAATGACCCCCCGATGGTTACCTCCAACAAAATCGCAAAACTTTCAAAGCAGCCTACAATTTTCTTGTAGTTCAATTTTGACCTAGTTTCGATAAATCATCCTAAAGTCATTCAAGTGGGCAGAGTTAGCAAGGACAAAGTTTGAAAAATCATGAAACATAGGAATCAGAAGTAGTACAACATGTCGGTCCATTATATATGTCTGAAAGCTTGGCTTGTGGCATATTCAGATCCAATGTTCTTTAGACTTTCTTTATGGAAAGGAACAATCTCATCATCACTTGAAAAATTTAGAATATTCTTTGCTAATAGTTGGAAACTCACACCGACGATATTGTTTTGACTAAAAGAAGGTGCACTCATCTATCTTCTAAAAGACAAGTAATTTAAGAGAAATCTATTGCCCAAAAGTTTAAAGATCAAACTATTAATAATGATCAACAATCGTATAAAGAGACCCAAAAGTAAGTTTCTCTTAGACACCCTATTTACTCAACAATGTGAATGCATAATCTCTTCTCGTTCTTCGATTTCCCCCTCTAGTTTGAGCTATTTTCTATACATAAAAGAACAATTTGACCTAATTTCATTAAATAAACATAAAGTCATTTAAGTGTACCAAGTTATCTAGTAATCTTGATAAATCTGACTAAAAACTTGGGAATTATAAGAAAGCATGGTCCACTTTTTATTAAAATTGGGTGGTGGCATTTTCTTTTAATAGACTAAGGTCCCATAGGAGTAGTATGCTTCAGTTAACATGGTCGGTGGAAGTACAAGTTGCATCTAGGACCTTAGAAAATGAACATCTAAGTCCATACATTTAGCAAAAAATTATACATGATGGTCATAGATCGTTTGAGAGATCAAAATCCTATAAAATTATGATGATTTTTGTCTGAATCGTCGTAATTTCATCATATATATCGTCATAACCTACATGATAGAGTTTGGAGACAGGTTTATAGCCGATTATGACCAATTTAAATTGTCATACCATATAAAAATAATACATTGAATTGATTAGTCGGCCACATCATCAATTACACCTACGTGACATGTTAGATGTCAATTTTTGTATACATGTATATCCATGTGTCAATACACGAGTCTACCTGCTCCACCTCCTAAGGAAATAATCGCAAAAAATTGTTCGCCAAGGGGGATCGAACCTACGACCACATACACTAACAACTGATGCTAACTAGCACAGCACACAATTATTCTTTTTATTATTCTAAGCACCGGTATTATTATCCTAAAAATGGTTTGTTGGGCTAACCAATGGGCAAAAATGCTCCCATTTCAGGATTCGAACTAGAAACCTCCTCCCACAGTCGCGACACTCTAACCACTGCACCACAATTTTATTTGTGTTTTCTTCACATGCTCTGTCTTTATGAATGTTGTCGTCGACCGTTGGGCATGGGCCTTAGGGGCTAGTTGCCTTTCTTTCCTTCTTTTTCTTGGTGGCCCGGGCCTGGGCCTTGGCCGATGTTGCCCTACTTTCCTTCTTTTTTGGTAGCCTGGACCTTAGTGCCCGATTTTTTCTTCTTTATTCTATTTTCTTAATTGTTTGTGTCTTTTTCAAAAGAAGTCCAAAAGAATTGATTTTTGGCTCTAATTTTTTATAAAATTAAGTAGATCCTCTTAGGTTGTTAATTTAAATAATTTTATTATTTTAAAATATTGGATTTACTAATATCGTATTAGTCCATGGTAGGGACAATATAATAATTGAAAATATGATTTTAAAACTACGGTTTCAATTCCAAATTTTGGGCTTGAATTTCGCTAAACTTGAAGTGGATCTATGAAAAAATAGAATATTGTGAACCCAAAAATGATTTTTGCAAAAAATCATGAGAAATAGATCATGTACCTGTGGATTAAATCGGACCCACTTCCTATCGATTTGGCAGGAATTTTTATTTTTTGCGAGGGATGGACGGAAAGGTTTAAGATATCTCGGTTGGTACGTTGTCTATTTAAGGTGGTCTAGTATTTTTGAAAAATATGGTTGTACTATTTTGAAACTTTGATTTGGTGGTTGCTTTACAAAGCGCCCCGTTTTTGGCACTCAGAAAATTGAAAATGGCTTTTTGATATGACGAAAAAGAAAAACTTCCTCCTGCAACATTGTTCAACATTGCAACATACACATGCATGCACAATATGTGTACATTATCACAAACTATGTCGCGGTTCTAGCCATAACAATGGTCCTTTGACCCGAAAGTCAAGAAACCTCGAACATGACAGCTCATTTCTAAGAAGGTTTTTTCGAAACAAAATCAGTATACCAAGTTTGATATTTTTTCTCGCAACTATGTCACATAACATGACACCACGTGAAGGTTTTATATTGTTCTAATTATTTTTGAAATTTTTGCAGGCATGAAGGTTCTTAGCTAGGTGATGATCCTTGCTAAACTTGCATTGGATCTCTGAAAAAACATGATATTGTGTGTCAACACCCGGATTTTTAATCCTAGATGCCTGTTATGCCATACGTCGCAATACCAGGATTACCATTTTTGCGAGACATAACAGATTTGGATATCACAGTACATCATCCATTACGAACCATACATAAGGTCTTACACAAATAAGGATCTCATGATCTAGTTCTTAATACAACTCAAGCAGCGGAATAACATAATAATAAAGATAGCGTAGGCGAAGCTCCATCTTCGGGGTCACAGGCAATGTTGACGATGGGAGATGATCCTAGTTGTCGTAACCTTCCTCGGGTCCATCATCCTGGTACTCCTCTTCATAGTCTAGCCACGAGAATAGCCAGGGACAAAGCCATGAGTACTCTTTAAGTACTTGCAAACTAATACTAACAAGTGAAGGGGTTTTTGTAGTAGGACACTAAGCTCTAGGGTTGTTTTGCAAAAAAGCCAGGTTTACCTCTACTAAGTTCAGAAGCAAGAAACTAGTTGGAATTTAATAACACCTAAGTGGGAACTTGAATTTCATATCACAACTCTTTTATGGTCAAGTCAAAATCTCAATTCATTTCATTAGTCGTTTTGAAAACATCTGACGGGGGAACAGTATGGCCACTCCAACTGTCGATAACCGCGGACGCGGCTATTCGAATAGTTTGACACTCTGCAGATATTGTACACTTTCACCACAAAATTCGATACATTCGTCAGGAAAAAATCCTGAATTTACCATACTCAGTATACGGATAATCAATCTAACCTTTCGATTACACGCCCTAGTATAGGCACCTCTCCTGTGAGTTTGGCCTCCCAACCATGACCAACTGTCATCTTGGATACTAAACAGGTGGACAATCTTCACAAGGTAGCCTCAGCTCAAACCTTGGCCGTGAGGGAACCCATACTAAGGTATATAAGTTTCCAGTCAAGCCCTACCCAATATTCGGGTATTGTGGTTGTACGATAAAACTGGAATGGTATTGCATCCAGACAACCATCAGTTTTATAAAGGGCTAAGGCTCATGCCTCAACATTTTCATCATCAAAATCATCTGGTGTTCGGAAACACATGTCAAAACATTTCAGTAGAATGACTCATCATTCCAAGGTTTTCATTACCATTTTCACCAAGTATTCCCATCTAAAGTGGATCAAGTTTTATGCTTAGCACTAGCATCTACAAGTGGGGTAAGTACTAATGAGGGGTGGTAAGCAAGTGGTGATTAATTAAGTTCAATCTCATGCCTTAGGATGACATCAAGATTATCTAGCTTAGGCCAATCTCGTGGTCCACGCAGCGGCGAACGGGCGTGGCTGCGGGGTTGCTGGGGTGGTGGTGATCACGTGTGCACGCGGCGAGGGCGGCGCGTGGTCTGTGGGTGTGTGTCGAGGGTGGCGCTTTGGCGCGCTCTCGGCATGCTCTCAGAGAAGTTTGGCATGGCTTGGGCGTGTGGTCCAGTGGCTGGCAGGGTTCAAGCGCTGGACAGGGGGTGGCGATGGACGGTGGCGTGCATCCTAGACATGGTGTTTAGGATTGGTGCTTGCTCTGGCTAGCTAGCCATGGTCGGATGGCAATGGTTCCTTCAGGTTGGCATGGCATGGTGTGATGGGTAGGGGATAGGGGTGGTCAAGGCACTGGTTGGCACTAGGGGAGACAAGTGTGATCAATGGTGAACAATGCTTAGCCAAATTACTGCTCAAAACAATGAAGTTTGGCCAATTTGATTTTCTGTCTCCAAGTGTTTGATGAAATGGCTGCAAGAAAATTATTTTTGAATTTTGAAAAGATTTTTGGTGGGTGTGCTAGGCATGTGTTGAGGATTCTGTGGGTGCTTGGTTTTTGAAAATTGAGCTTGTTTGAGTGGTTTTTGAAATAGTGGGATCTTCCCATATGAGATAGATTTAATTTTAAAGTGTCATTTAAACTTAGCATTTGAATGTTTTTGGATGATCACAAAGTGGTTCTTGGTACCTTATTATGATTACTAACAAGGGGTGCAAAGATCCATACATGTTTCTATTGAGTTTTGAAAAATAGAGATAGCCAAAGTAGGCATGGGAGTTAATTTGGCCAAAGTGACCATTCACTTAATTTATTCATTTTGAGTTGTTTGTCTTTGGGAAAAGTTTGGGGATTGTTTAGATGATTTTTATTTAACCTAAGAATCATTTTACAAGCAAAGAAACACAGAACCATGGCAATTCAAAAGAATCCAATTTTTGAATACACACACATATGAATGCTTTCATATTTTTAGTTGGGAAAGTTTTTGTTAACCCTAATTTTGATGATCCAAGTTTAATTTTTTTGAGATGTTACATTGTGATTCTAAAAATGATTTTTGCAAAAAATCATGTGCATTAGATCATCTACCTGTTGTTCAAATTAGACCCACTTCCTCCCGATTTGGCAGGAATTTGTCTTTTTCGCGACGAGTGGACAGAAAGGTTTGAGATATCCCGGTTGGGATATTGTCTATTTAAGGAGGCCTAGTATTTTTTGTTAAATATGGATGTACCATTTTGAAACTTTCATTTGGTGGTTGCTTCACAAAGAGCCCCATTTTTGGCACTCGGAAAATGGAAAATGGCTTTTCGGTACGATGAAAAGAAAAAATTCCTCCTACAACATTGTTCACCATCCCAAGATGCACATTCATGCACAATATGGGCATATTATCACAAACTATGTCGTGATTCTAGTCATAACATTAATCTTTTGACCCGAAAGCCATGAAACCTCAAACATGATAGCTCGTTTCTGAGAAGGTTTTTTGAGACGCAATCAATATACTAAGATTGATATTTTTCATTGCAACTATGTCACATAAAACGACAGCATGCGAAGGTTTTACATTGTTCAGACCATTTTTGAAATTTTAATGCTTGTTTTAAACCATAGTCAAAACGGAAGACATGAATGTTCTTAGATAGGGGCTGAGCCTCGCTAAAGTTGCATTGGATCTCTGAAGAAACATGATATTGTGAGCCTAAAAATGATTTTTTAAAAAATCATGAGCATTAGATCATGTACCTGTAGTTCAAATCGGATCCATTACCTATAGATATGGCAGCAATTTGTCTTTTTCCCGAGGGGTGGACAAAAAGGTTTGAGATACCCCGGTTGGTACATTGTCGATTTAAGGTATCCTAGTATTTTTTAAATATGGCTATACCATTTTGAAACATTCATTTGCTGGTTTCTTCACAAAGCGCCCCAGTTTTAGCACTCAAAAAAGGAAAATGGCTTTTCGGTACAACAAAAAGGAAAACTTCCTGCTGCAACATTTTTCACCATCCCAAGATGCACATACATGCACAATATGGGCATATTATCACAAACTATTCCGCGATTGTAGCCATAACATGATAGCTCATTTCTGAGAAGGTTTTTTCGAGACGCAATAAATATACCAAGTTTGATATTTTTGCTTGCAACTATGTCACATAACACGACACCACGTGAAGGTTTTACATTGTTCGGACCATTTTTGAATTTTTATGCCCGTTTCAAACTATGGTCAAAACGGCGGGCATGAAGGTTCTAAGATAGGGGCCTAGCGTCGCTAAACTTGCATTGGATGTCTGATAAAATAGCATATTGTGAACCTAAAAATGATTTTTGCAAAAAAATTGCGAGCATTAGATCATGTACCTATAGTTCAAATCAGACCCACTTCCTACCGATTCGACAGGAATTTGTCTTTTTCACCAAGGGTGGCAAAAAGGTTTGAAATAAACCGGTTAGGACATTGTACATGTAATGTGGTATAGTATTTTTGAAAAATGTGTTGGTACCATTTTTTCAAACTTTCATTTGGTGGTTGCTTCACAAAATGCCCCGTTTTGTGCACTCGGAAAATGGAAAATGACTTTTTGGTAGGACAAAAAGGAAAACTTCCTCCCACAACATTGTTCGCAATCCCAATATGCACATGTGTGCATAATATGAGAACATTATCACAAACTATGTCATGAGTCTAGCCATAACATTGGTTGTTTTGCCGGTTTCAAAGTGCTGTCAAAACATCGGGCGTGATCATCCATACATAGAGGTGGAATCTAGCAAAAATAATAGTGGATCCCTAATGATATAGCATCTCATGAAACTTAAAAAGATTATTTTTAAATAACGAGAAAACAATGATGTACCTATAGTTCACATTTGGCCCGTTTCCAGTTGAATCGACAAAGATTTGTCATTTTGCAAAGACATACCTAAAATGCTTTTGAATAGGGGAATATGGTAATTTGCACACACACATGGTATATTATTTTGTAAAATGCTCATGATAGACCTGCTTAAGGGGATTAGAGGGTCACTTTAGTGACTTAGGGTAGATCAATCTTGGGATGCTTGGTTTAAGTTTGATGATCTCAAGCATAGATTAGGTCCTAAGGGACGAGCTACTAGATTAGCTCACTCTAGTCCCTAAGAACACAAGACAATCAGCAGATCAAGGCAACTCATTTTATCAAACCTATCCACAACTAAGAAGGTTACAATCAAGCCTAGATTGGGGTAAGCATGGGTTCTTTGAAGGGTTTGTGATTTGAAGTAAGATAATATACTCTTGGTATTTCTACCAGGATTGGAATGAAAAGGTTTTAGGAAAGGTTTTGAAAACCTAGAGATAAGAGTAGTTTGAAAGTTCTTTCTTGAAAACATAAGGAGATTATATGTAGGTTTCCATAGTTTGGTTAATAGAAACTAGTAAAGCATTTGTTGTGTCGAAGTCATCTTGAATCCAGTTTTGAAATTTTAGAACATTTGAGAATATGAAGGATGAGCCAAGACATCTCTTCTGTAAAATAGTTTTTGTCTACTAGTGTTGAGGTAGGGAGTGTATCATCTAATACACAGTCAATGGAATAAGCACACTCAACAATGAATAAACATTGCAACACTTAACAAGAAAAAGATTTTGTTCCTCCTGATTTTTGCCTTTTTTACCAGAAGTCGGGGTTGCTAAAATTGGGATGTTACAAACCCAGCTAAGGTCGTCGTGGTGGTATAGCGTGTGGCGGAGTTCGTATGGCTAGCAAGCTCGCCAGACCTTAGTGTTCATGATGTGGCCCTACGTGTCGACTGGATGGCTGTCGGTAGCGACGACATTGCACACTGGTCACAGCTCGTTGGCGGAGTTCGTAGGCTTGGCGACTAGTTGTTGGTGATATCGCGGCTCCGGAGGTGGGCAATTGTTGATGTTGGTGACCGTCCGCTCACCTGGGCGGTTGGACGATGCCGGCGTACTGTTGGTGGAGCGGGAGTAGACTCATCCCTGCGAGTTGCGGCCTGTGATTTGCTGTTCGACAACTTTGGTTAGAAGGGTCTGAGTGTACATGATCTAGAGTGCACCTTCACCCGTGGGGTTTAGGTTGGTGACCGCATCTTGGCTTGCGTTGACATTCTACATCGGAGTCGAGTAAGGGGGAGGCCATCAGCATCGTATTCCCACGATGTGACTAATATCCACGGCTGCTACAGAGGAGGAGAGCGGTAGGGTGGTGGTGGTGCTCCATGCACGGTCGACCTGGGTGGGGGCGACTGCGTCTAGGTGGCGTGTTGTGGCAGACTCGCAGTCGGCCGCACACATCGGATCCTTCTTGTTGTTGAAGTTCAGGGTTCAACCCTGATTGGAGAGCTCGAGTCGATGCGTCACTCAGCGTTGGTTGTACACCAAGATTTGCAACGCAGTTTCTTGCTCGAGGGGGAATTTTTCACGCTCAGATTTCTCCTTTTCTCTGGCCTCGTTCAAGACCAAGCGGTGTTGTTCGATCTCCACTGCAGTCGCTATAGGCGGGAGAGGTGGAGAAAGGATCCACTGGATGCTCCTCCTGGTTCGCCATGTAGCTGTCATGGTAGATTGCGGGTAAGATCTCATCTGAGGATTCCGACCCTGAGTCGGATTAGAAGAATAGGAGGATTGGTTGATCCTCGTATTTCCTAGTGTTGGAGAATCGCGTGATGGAGTTGGCCTTTGATGCAGGGTGATGGAGCTCGTGACCAACGTGGGCGTCACAGATGGTGGAATTGTCTCCGGTCGAGCCACTCCTGGCTAGGATAATTTGACCGGACCACTACCGGCCAGATCGCACCCGGATGGGAGGAGAGTGATAGAATATATCTGCTCCTCCGAGAGTAGATCGCGCATGGGCGATCCGGTGTGACAAAACATTACTAATCAAAGCGTAAAGTGGTACTACAAGTCAAGGACTAAATGATCATAGATGCTATGGTGACTTGTTCATAGTCATAACATGGTGTGAGCATGTGCCAAGTCAACCCAAACAAAGCATCAAGGGAGAATACCACAATACTATGCTTTTGTATGCTAAAACAACGCATGATTCCTTCAAGGCACACTAAGCAATCCCAATTGTTTAAAAAATCATGCTACAGCAATAATCACTAAGCATAAGGTCAAAACAACATCTATCATGACATGATAAAGTCTAAGTCACAGTCAAAACAAGCTCCTCTTGCACTATTCAAGTAAGAACTTTCTACTCCTTTCCAACACAAATCAACTTATTTAAAACAACACAACGAGAACGGGGGTCCAAACTACTTTATTCAAGAAAACTAAAACCAAAAATGAAAGCTAAGACGCTCCAAGAACAACACAACAGTGCATGAAACAATAGAAACGAAGTGTCTAGAAAGACCTAAGATTTTTATTGATGAAGAAGGGGATGCCCAAGGAATCCCCAAGATTTGACGCTTGTACCTCTTGAATATTTCTTGGGGTGACACGGGGTGGCATCCCAAAGCTTGAGATTTTGTCCATTCTTCATCTCATTACATCATTCTTTCTCTACACCTGAAAATTTTCCTTCATACAAAACTTCACACAATCTTCATTAACAACATTAGTGTATTCAAAAGATAATAGACCCTTGGGATTAGATTTATAACAGCAAAACTTTCACTAAAACCACAAGATACTATAGCAATTCCCTCAGAAATCTCAATTTCCCAAAAATAACCCAAAAAGGAATCAATAAGAAGCAAATGCAAAATAATGGCAGAAATCTGTCAAAACAGACTAGCTGGTAGAAACCGATTTTTTCGAAGACCTTTTGTTGCTCAAATAAAAAAGTGTTAAACTAACGAAAGTTATCTAATATACTGGGGGATTTATTTAGAAAATATCAGCTCAATTCGACTTACAGAGATTTTACACGATTTTTTAAGGTGGATCACATAAATCTGTTTCGGGACAGCAACTCTCCAAATCTTACATCCCTCTCATTATAGGTCATTCTTGGCACAAAAAGAAAATAAAAAGGATAAGGAGAGGTCATTACTGAAGTAATAACTTCCAAGACTCAAGAAAACTTTTGGTTTGTCTCCCAATAAGTACGTTTCTTTAACGCCTTTAAGTTAGGCATTGATAGTTTGAGAAAATGCTCACATAAGAAATATGAATTGTAGTAAAAGAGAGCATCAATAAGAAGATTCAAAACATATTTAAGTCTAAACCACATCCTATGCATAGGAATCTTGTATGCAAATAAATTCACAAACAACAAAGTGGCAAGCATAGGAAGATAAAACAAGAGTAACTTCAAAACTTTCAGCACATAGAGAGGTGTTTTAGGACCATGAAAACTTCTACAACCATATTTTCCTCTCTCATAATAATTTTCAGTAGCCTCATGAATAAACTCAACAATATAACTATCACATAAATCATGCTTTTCATGATCTACAAACACATAATTTTTATCAAGCTCAAAAATAGTGGGATTAAAACCTTCAAACTCACTTTTAACAATTTTATAACAAGGTGACTGATTATTCAATATAGGACCATCATCTAGAGCTTTATCATAAACATTTTCGAAGCAAAACTCTTTAGTACCATGCATTTCGAAGTTAGGCACAAATATGGGATTATCATAGATAACAGGAGCATAATTATTATCGCAAGTTTTACCCATAGTAGATATTTCAGAAGGACCCACAGGAACATAACATTCATCCTCCTTTGGTATGCATGGAGGACAATCAAATAATGTAAGGGATAAAGAGTTACTCCCATTAGAAGGTAGGCATGGGTACCCAATACTTTCTTCCTCCCGTTGTTCATCACTCTCCTCTTCTTCATCTAATGAGCTTCCAGTTTCAGCAATATCTTCTTCCATAGGCTCCTGCAAGGCATTAGTCTCTTCCGTTTGTGGAAAGCATCTATTAAAATATTCAAGAATATAGCCATTTTATTCCTTGTAATTATCAAAGCAAAATTTAAGTATCTCATAAACCACATATTCATAAGGTGCATCATTAGTATTTTCAAGCAAAGTGGCAAGTTCAAATGCACCCTTGAAGGCAATAAATTCTTCAAGTTGTTCCACATCATAAAAGTCATAATTTCCTTTAACATAAGAAGATATGGTAACATTATCATTATACTCACATTGAAAAGGTAGGTGTTTATACCTCCTATAGCAACAAGATTTATCAAAGAAATAAGTAACATTATAAATAGAGCACACCTCTCTAGGAATAGTATTTAATTTATCAATTTGTTCCTATAGGTGTTTCCCTTTTGTGAAAACGGTGTTCCTTATAATAAGACTTTTGTTCTTCCGTGAACCCACCTTGCCAATAAGAACTAGTTTCAAAGAAACAATCCATTGATAGAAAGCATGACAAAGCAAGGCAATAACAAACCAGCAACTAGAGCAGGAACTAATTTTTTTGTGTTTTTGATAAGAGAATGAAACCAAACTAAACTATTTTTTTGGATTTTTTATAAAAAGAGGCATACAAAACAAAGCAAAAGAAACTAAGCAAAACAAAAACAAAGTAAAGAGAAAGGTTGTGAAGGACTCCCCTTGTGAAGACGTCCTTAGCCTCCCCGGCAATGGCGCCAGAAAATGTCTTGAGGGTGCACGGACGCTTCGTTGGGAGACCCCAAGAGGAAAGTACGATCAGCACAACATCAAGTTTTCCCTCAGTAATAAACCAACGTTATCGAACCAGTAGGACGAAGGAAACGACCCAAAGGTGTTTCTAGCAACTTGGAAACCTACACAACACAAACTCAAGCCTTTGCCCCAACAAACAGTGAGGTTGTCAATCTCACCAGTTTGCTGAAAACAAAGGGTTAACTGTATGGTTTGGAAGGTAATAGTGGTTTGCAGGAAGTAAACAGTAACAGTGGAAGATCTATCAATGGTAAACATTGGACCGGAGTCCATAGTTCACTAGAGGTGTTCTCCTTAAGATAAACAAAGATGGCATGATGGGTAAACAAATTACAGCAGGGCAATTGACAGGACTGAGCAAGGCATAACAATGGAATACTAGACATTCATGATCCTATGAGAGTTGATTGGGAAATACAACAAGATACATAGACCGCCATCCAACAACATCTATGACTAGTAATCCACCTTCAGGTTATCATCTGAACCCACTCTAGTATTAAGTTGCAAGCAACGGATAACTGCTTTAAGCAAAGTGTTTAAGGTAAACAATCCACTTGTTCCATGAACAAGATACCGTTGTTTTCTCCCTAGTGGCAACAACACATCTACAACCTCAGAGATTCCTGTCAGTTCCCTTAGATTAAATAGAGGCATGAATCCACTATCGAGCATAAATACCCCCTCTTGGAGTCACTAGCATCTACTTGGCCAAGATAGCTACTATAAATAGAGATCATGTAATATCACAAACAACATAGACATGATAGAATAAATAAGACAAAACCATTAATCAATCTGACATAGTAATATCAATATCCATCGGATCCCCGCAAACACAACATGCATGATTACAAATAGATGATCTTGATCATGAACGGAATTCACAAGATCTAAACATGGTAGCACAAAGGAGGAGATACAACCATCTAGCTACTGCATGGACCCGTAGTCCAAGGTGGAACTACTCACACTTCATACTGGAGGCTGGCATGATGAAGAAGAAGGCCTCCGGGATGATCTCCCCTCCAGCAGGGTGCCGGGAAGAGCTTCACACCCACCCGGTCTAGGGACGGTGGTGGCGGCGGCTACAGACGGTTTCGTGGAACATTGATCGGGTCCTTAGGGTTTCTATATCGAGGGTCTTTATAGGTGAAGAGGCGAGGCAACGGGGCCGCCCCCCTAGGTCTGGACCAGGCTTGGCCGCGTGGCCAGGGGTGTGCCCCTGGTGGCTCCCCTCCGTCTCGTATTCAGGCTCCCTGTTCCCCACAGTAAAATATTGACTCTGGCTTTTGTCCCATCCAATTCCGAGAATATTGATTTTCTGTCTTTCTGGAACCAAAAAAGAAGAACACATGCAACTGACACTGTGGCATCTTGTTAATAGGTTAGTCCAGAAAAAACATATAAAAACACCTCAAAGTGTAGACAAAGCAAAGCAAAATAGATACTAAACAAGCATGGAACATCAAAAATTATAGATAGGTTTCCGACGTATCAGGCATTAGTCGTCGAGGGAGAGATCGGCCTAGGGAGAGCCGAAGAACTCTTGTTGGAGGAACGTGATGCGCTAGATCTTGTTGTCGGTGAAGAGGCCGATGATCTTGCTCCAGACGGTGTGTGCGGTGTCACTGTCGTGAATGACGATGCGGAAGATCTCAATAGAGACGGTCTGGTAGAACCATCGGATGATGGTGGGGTCTATCGTCAACCAGTCGGGGTCGTGTGGCATGCCGAGGAGGTCGATGGAGCCATTGATGTGATCGAGGAGATCATACTCATGGAAGAGGAGGCCGAAGTACGTCTTCCACGGGAAAAAATTGCCAACGGTTTGAGAGAGCTTCACCGGCACGCGCTCGAGGATAGGGACGTCGCGGATGATGGCGACGTAGGGCCCCGCAAAGGGGTTGCTACTTCCGGAGACTAAGGAGTTGAATGGGTTGCTGGAGGAGCAGATATCGGCCATGGTAGGGGTAGGAGGAGGGGCGGAATTGGTAAGCGTGGTGGCGGAAGCAGCCGACAGCGCTTGAGAGACGGCATCTAGGGTGGGAGGTCGAGGAGGGCCGGCGGTGCTGTGGGGGAGAAGGAGGGGCGGCGGCTAGGGTTTGGGAAGGTGGGATCCGGCGACACCTGGGAGGAGGGAGATGGCGGCTAGGGTTTGGGGATCGGGGTTAGACTGATACCATATAGAATAATTGTGGGAGGATGCACGGATCTAATAGGACCGACTGTCTCATATATAGACGAATACAGGTACAATCCTGAGGGTACAAGGAGACCTATACAAAGTACAACACACGTATATCAACTTGAAAGACAGGAATATCATATCAGCATATCGACAACTTCAGTGAAGATGATGTAGCCCGACCTACGGTCGATAACATATCAAGGTCTCCAACTTATGCCAAGTCGTCATGGACTCCAAAGGTGAATCCTATCCTCTATGCGAGCCCACTTCCTACCCTATTGAATGGTATACTAGTTCATACTCCGTCCTATGACCATGATAGGCTCACACCGACAAGTACGGAGACAATGGAGGAAACCCAAGGAATCAAGGCCGAAAAGACGGTGGCCTGGAAGAGGAGGAAGAATAAGGAGAGCCAAACCGGCTACGGTTCCAGCGCCTCCGGATTCTATGCTGAACCAAACCGGCGCCTGCCGGATCAAACCTGCGCCCCGCTGAAATTGCCTGCTGCATGTCATTCTGGTGAAGACTGGAATATTTCGGCGACCGCCAGAAACTTCCGTCGCCAAATCCGGCGCCGCCGAACTTACCGCCGGAAACGCCCATCTGCTCACGGATCTGGGTTTGATGCCCTAAAATATTCCCTTTACCTACCCTTTTGCCAATTTTATCCCCAAACTACCCCTTGCTTAGTGGCTGGCCTATAAATAAAGCCCCCACCCCTTCATGTATCCCCGAGGCATAGATGATAGACTAAAGACAAACCCCTTGTGTGGAATCTCTAGTTTTTCCTCATCCCCTTTAACAAGGAAACCGACTATCGTCACCAACCTCAATTGGACTTTACATCACACATCCATCATTATATAAGGCCTTGGAGTCGGTGTATCTTCTCCAAGCTGTCAAGACCGATCTTTCCTTGCGAGGATTCTATCGGACTGGTGGCCGCCGTTCAGGATCAATCGGCCTTGTATCGCGTGAGTTTTGTGTGTGTTCATCATGTTCTTTGCGAGGTGTATGTTAGCTTCTACTACCTTCTCCCTTTACCATCGCTTTCCCGTCGATTTTAACGGATATTTGTGAAAGATCAGGAAACTCTAAGGGGTCACACCTAAGATATTGGTATCAAGAGCCTCGTTGATCACAAACTTCTCCACAATTTTTTCTTCTATCCACCAAAAATTAGAAAATCCCCAAAAATAGCCCCAATTTCATGTTTTGGGTCGATATATGATTTGAGTGAGTTTTGGTAGCTTTTGTTCCGTGGATTACTTGCTAAACTTGTTGATCTACCTTCCCTTGCGTTTTTATGGCCTAATTCCATCATTTGCCCCTCAGATCTAAAGTTTTCCATCGAGTTTTTCCGGTCAAATTGTGATTTTTTGGTTGCCTGAACAGTTTCCGGCGCCAGTTTCGGCGTCACCTGAAATTTTTCAGTTTCTAGCACCAGTTCTGGTTAACCGGAATTTCCAAAATTTCTGGCGCCAGATTCGATTTCATTCTGGTGAACCGGAAATTTCTGGCGCCAGATCCGGTGAACCAGAAAATTTCTGGCATTGGCAGAAAACTTGTTGGCAGCTTTCCCTTCCGCACCACTTTTAGCATATTTTTTCATCTGAACTCGGATTTTGGTGTTCTTCAGCTCATTTTGAAGAGTACAAAGAGCTCTACATCATCATCCACGTTGTTCATGCTACTACTCCATCTAAATTTCGTGAGCAAGGCGGAATCCAACAATAAAGGGTGAAGATCATCGATGAAAGGTATAAACATTTAGCGACTTTTCCCCACTTGCGTTCCTTTGTGAACTCCACTATATTTGCGACCAACAAACTCCTATTGAGACTAGTTCCTATTATGATTGCTTGGGTTATGCACATTTTATACGTTGTAGAATTATGAGAAACGTGTAAGCGATATCTCATATAGTTATCTTGTATAGTTGTTGGCACAAGGAAGAGGCAAGTGAAAAAGAAAAATAAAAGGAAAGAAAAAGAGATAGAAAGGTGAAAAAGGAAAATAAAAATAAAAATAAATATAGAAGGGCCTCATAGAAAATGAAGCGCAAGCTCGATGAACATCATATAGGTGGTACTTATTGTCATATCTTGTATCCCACCAATTGTATTGCAATAGAACTAGCATCTCTCCTTGCACTTGTGCGACATGAGCTTACAGTCCTCGCTAGGTAATCATTTGGTTCTTAGCTCACTTTTTCCGTTTCACAAGTCCCATTTATCCCATCATGTGTGTTCCCTTGTATATATTTCCTATCTTGTGGATTGACTTGTTTTCTTTGTGATCGTTGTGGTTCTTTACTTGCCATTACAACATCTTGATTTCGGATTGTTTCTTGATATGCCACTTTCCATATCTATCCACCATAAGTTTTGTGTGTGTATGTTTTTTAGTAGTTATTTGGTTTTCGGTGTTCCGCGTGAACTTCACTTTGCTTAGTTTATTGCTCTCAAGTGTAGCCACTTACACGATACTATCTTCCAAGGTAAAGTAAGGTTTGACGTTGCATACCAACACCCTCTACCACTTCCATATACAATACTTGGCCTTGTGAATCATGTCTAGGGACTTCGGAACCAAGGATGATATCTATGAAGAATCCATGATGAGCCACCATGACTACGATTCCACAAGTATAGAGGACATGACGAAGCACTACACCGCCAACCGCTCCGCATGCTTTGAGGACCCGGAGCACTACACCTACGACGACTCCACATGCATGGTAGACATGGAGAATGACATCAACTATGGCTCCTCAAGCAAGGAAGACTTGGAGATCTACATCGACAATGGCTCCTCATTTATGGAGGATATGGATCACTACACCGACAATGGCTCCACATGCTTGGGTGATATGGAGTACGACAACAACAATTACTCTCCAAGCATGGACGACTTCGATTGTGACGTCGATGACGCCTCACGAAGCATGGAGGAAACGGAGAACTTCATCAACTTTGATGGCTCCTCGATGAGCCATGAAAAATTCCTCCACCACTTGGAGATGGAAGACTACTACACCAAGAAAGAGGAGTTGCATCATAAAGAATCCATGACCTTCAAGGCCAAGCGTGCCACACCAAAGGGAACCACCTACTTCGATGATCCACCTCCAAGGCGACAAGCGCCACCATCTACAAGGAATCAAGTGCCACCACCTAGATGGCGTCAAGCTCCACCATCTCCATGGTGCCAAGCACCACCATCTCCAAGGCGCCAATCACCACCACCTCCAAGGCGCCAAGCATAACCTGTCAACACCCGGATTTTTAATCCCAGATGCCTGTTATGCCATACATCGCAATCCCATGATTGCCATTTTTGCGAGACATAACATATTTGGATATCACAGTACATCATCCATTACAAACCATACATAAGGTATTACACAAATAAGGATCTCATGATCCAGTTCTTAATACAACTCAAGCAGCGGAATAACGTAAAGATAACGATAGCGTAGGCGAAGCTCCATCTTCAGGGTCACATGCAATGCTGACGATGGAAGATGATCCTAGTTGTCGTAACCTTCCTGTGGTCTGTCATCCTGATACTCCTCTTCATAGTCTGGCCACGGGAATAGCCAGGGACAAAGCCATGAGTACTCTTTAAGTACTCGCAAACTAATACTAACAAGTTAAGGGGTTTTTTGTAGTAGGATACTAAGCTCTAGAGTTGTTTTGCAAAAATCCAGATTTACCTCTACTAAGTGCAGAAGCAAAGACAACTAGTTGAATGTTTTATAACACCTAAGTGGGAACTTAAATTTCATATAACAACTCTATTGTGGTCAAGTCAAAGTCACAAATCATTTCACAAGTTGTTTTGAAAACATCTGATGGGGGAACAGTATGGCCACTCCAACTGTACATAACCGCGGACACGGCTATTCGAATAGTTTGACACTCTGAAGAGATTGTACACTTTCACCACAATATTTGATACATCCGTCAGGAACAAATCCTAAAATCACCATACTCAGTATACCGATAATCAATCCTAACCTTTCAATTACACGCCCTAGTATAGGCACCTCTCCTGTGAGTTTGGCCTCCCAACCATGACCAACTGTCATATTGGGTAATACTAATGAGGGGTGGTAAACAAGTGGGAATTAGCTAAGTTCAATCTCATGCCTCAGGATGACATTAAGATTATCTAACTTAGGCCAAGTTTTATGCTCTTTATGCTACCTTCAATTATCTTCTTAGAATCTATAAGTCACTAAGTAAACTTTAAGAGAAAGCTTTGATAAAGAAAATAAAGTATTAAGATTGCAAGTAAAACTAGGATTGGGTATTAAGTGGTGTAAGCTTGCAAGTAAAACTTGCATGGTTTAGCTTGCTAAGATAGTAGTATAAGCTTGCCAAGTTAATAGCTTGCAAGTATTGGCTTGCCTTGTGCAGAGTAGTGGTTGAAGTTATCCTCGGCTTTTTCTTCGTAGTATCCTCTTCCTCCCCGTATCCTTGGTCGGTACTAGCGTCTATAAATAAATACAAGGTAAACAATCACCAAACAATACTTAACTATTTCTAAACATCACTAAAAGGTTCACACTAGATGATCTATCATCATCACTATCATTACAAGATTAAAGCACTTGTCTTATTTATTTTAATTTGAGAAAAGTAATTTCTACTCATTGAAAAACTACATAAGATTTAATATTCTCTAGCTCCAACATGGGATCATGTTGATACATGCCATCACCACATATTTTAGTACATGGGAATGTGATTTAAAGTGGTGTCACAATTTAATAAGGCTTAACCTTTTTATTTTATTTAAATAAAGTGACTAGAAATGCCTATGTGGCATTCTTTTATTACTTTAAAATTATTTCTGCAAGTAAACCCATATGTTTTTATATATTCTGAAAGGTATGATCAAATGTGATTTTTGAGAGTTGGAATCAACTCAAAAGCTCTTATGGTTGAATTTTGAAAAATGTTTGAATGTAGAAAAGCTTCTACCTTGTTATTTTTACCATGGTTGATATGTAAATCCAAATGGTTTGAATCCAATGGGGTTGGATTAAGCTTTGCAGTACCTTTCTAACAAAATTGGTTTCATCCATTTTGGTTTAGTGAATCGAGCTGGGTTGATTTTTGAATCTAGGTATAGAACTGTGTTTGAAAATAAATGAATAAAAGTGAATTTGAATTGTTGGGTCGCGCGGGAGGTTTCACTGGGCCGGCCCACTATGCACAGCACACGCGTGGGCTGGTTAAGTGTCTGTCCCCACACGTCAGTGAGACAGTGAGGGGCGAAGCGATACGAGGCAATGTGGACCGTGGGATCTGGTTCTAATCGAACGACTCTGGTTCATCGTCCACGTCGGGCAGCGCCGGCAAGACAGAACCCTAGCGCGGCAGGTGGGGGTCGTGGGAGGCTCAACCGGGGCTCAGCCAAGGGTCAGCGACGAGGGCGAATGACGAAGTCAACGACAGTGATCCTCCTGGTACTGGCAGTTTCTCCTGGGGTGGCTCTAATCGACGGCTCCCTTCTCCTCCAGCAGCGACGGGCTCTGGCTAAATTCCGATGATGCGCTGCTCGCCTTGCTCCGGGAGTGAGGTGGGGTGGTTCTGAGGGAGAGGGGAGTGAACTGGTGTGATGAAAAGGAGCGGTGGAGGCCTATATTTATAGTGGCTGAAGGGGACCGACGGGCACGGGCTGAGCTCGTCGTGGTCGATGGCACAGAGTGCTACTGGCATGGGCGACGGTAGGGGGCGGTGCTGTGCTCCCTGGCGAAGATCAACGGCGTGGTGGCGAGGCGTGGGGCGGTGCTGATCGGTCGGAACGCGTTGATTCTCTCGGCGGGTCCGACGGCGATTTTAATGGCGCATAGCATGCGTGGCGTGGCGGCGAACGGGCATGTCTGCGGGGTTGCTGGGTGGTGGTGATCACGCACGCATGCGGCAAGGGCTGGGCGTGGTCTGTGGGTGTTGGTTGAGGGTAGCGCACTGGCGCGCTCTCGGCTCGCATGCAGAGAGGTTTGGCATGGTCTTATCGTGTGGTCCAGGGGCTGGCAGTGCTCGGGGCTGGGACAGGGAGTGGCGGTGGACGGTGGACTGCCTGCTAGACATTCTTGCTAGGCTTGGTGCTGCTCCTAGCTTGCTGTCGACAATGTGGTGGCAAGGTGAGGCTCGGCATGCTTGCCATTAATGGCATGGTCTGGTTTACAATGATCTAGAGGGGTTAAACAAGTTAGATGATCTACTAAGGGTGTAGAGTAAGCTAGATAGGGAACAAGTTAGGCCAAAATTACTGCACACTATAGTGTTTGATGTTTGTTTGATTTGTATCTGCAAGGTGTTTGATAAAATGGCCACAAGAGATTCAAATTTGAATTTTGGATTCAAACTTGGTGGGTTTTCTAAGCACATACTAGGGAGTGTCTGGTTAGTTGTATTAGTCAAGGGGCACTGGTTTGGTTGGGTTTTGAAAATGGGTGATCTTCACATCTGATAAAGATTCAATTTTGAAATTTTATTTGAATAAGGTTTCCAAATGTTCCTGTAAGTTTGAAAGGTGGTCTTTGATTCACTTTTACTTGTTCTAGCAAGGGGTGAAAAGAATTGGGAAAGTTTCTGTTCGAAATCTTGGACTACAAACACTCAAACTGACCTAGTGAGCAAGATTGGCAAAAATGACCATTTCCTTTATTTGATTTGTTTTTGATTTTCTCTTGATTTTTTTCTGCATGGAAATGTTTTATATGATGTTATTTTCCTCCTTAAACCATTTCTTTCTATTTAGGTTAATCACACAAGTTCATTCATGCATTTATCAAATCATCTCATTCACACATGCATTCATATGATTTTAATTAATCAAATTTTTTGTTAACCCTAATTTTAGTGATTAGAGTTTGATGATCATTATTTTATATTTTTGGGATGTTACAAACCTTCCCCCCTTAAACAAATATCGTCCCGATATTTGAAAAAGGAAGAAAAAGATTACCTAGGATTTAAAGAGATCGAGAAACTCCGTCCTGATGTGATCTTCGCGCTCCCAGGTAGCTTCTTCTTCAGTGTAGTTGCACCACTGAATCTTGAGAAACTTGATGCTTCGGGTCCTGGTGGTTCTGAAAGCTTCTTCCAAAATATGGATGGGTACTTCGGGATAGGTCACGTCATCGTTGATGTTTATGGTACGATGATCAATGTTCTTGAAAACTTCTGTCTTCTCCGGAACTTCAAGGCATTTCCGAAGTAAAGATATATGGAACACATTGTGCACTGCTGACATTTCCTCTGGCAGCTCCAATTGATATGATACCTCTCCTCGATGATTCATAATCTCGAAGGGTCTGATATATCTGGGGCTAACTTTCCTTTGAGCTGGAAACATTGCATTCCTTTCAAAGGTGACACTTTAAGGTACACGAAATCTCCGATATTGAAAGTGAGGTCTCGACGTCTCTTGTCGGCGTAACTCTTCTATCTTGACTGGGCGGTCTTGAGGTGCTCACGAATCTTGTGGACTTTCTCTTCTGCTTCTCGTAGGATGTCGGGTCCGAAAATCTGACTCTCTCCTACTTTCGACCAATTCAAAGGGGTGCGACACTTCCTTCCATACATGAATTCAAATGGGGCCATTTGCAAACTAGCTTGGTAATTGTTGTTGTATGAAAATTATGCGAAAGGAAGACAGTCTTCCCATTTAGATCCATACTCTAGCACACATGCTCTCAACATATCTTCGAGTATTTGATTTACTTGCTCCGTTTGTCCATCGGTCTGAGGGTGATACATTGTGCTGAAATCCAGTCGGGTTCCTAAACCTTCTTGGACTTTCTTCCAGAACCTCGAGGTAAACTGGGTTCCTTGATCCGATATGATGTTCTTGGGGACCCCATGCAAACTGAAAATTCTAGCGATGTACAACTCTGCTAGCTTCGAACTCTGGTAAGAAATGGGCGACTTTGGACAATCTGTCAACTATGACCCAGATAGAGTCATTTCCCCTACTAGAAGTGGGCAATCCGGTGATAAAGTCCATTCCAACTGAATCCCATTTACATTTTGGAATCTGTAGAGGTTGAAACAGTCCTGTGGGTCTTTGATGTCCCGCCTTGACCCTCTGACAGATATCACACTTGGCGATATAGCTTCCGATTTCTCTCTTCATCTTATGCCACCAAAATTGTTCCTTCAAATCCTGATACATCTTCGTTCCTCCGGGGTGGATAGAATAAATAGTATCATGGGCCTATTTCAAAATCACTTCTTTCAATTCTGAATTTGCTAGCACACAAAGGCGTCCTTTGTAATACAGAACACCTTCTTCATCTTCGGTAAATCCGGGAACTTTGCCTGTACCGATACGACGCTTGATTTCGTCGATACTAGCATTTCCTTTCTACGCCTCCTTGATCTGACTGATCAAAGTGGGTTGAAGTTCTATGCTAGCCAAAAATCCTTCACTCACTAATTCCATTCAGAAATCTTCCATCTCTTTGTGCACACTTGGTTGCTCCTTCAAAATCATGGAGTTCAAGCGACACGACAATCTGCTGAGGGCATCTGCTACCATATTGGCTTTACCGGGTGATAGTGAATGTCCAGATCATAATCCTTGATTAGCTCAATCCATCTTATCTGTCTCATATTCAGCTCCTTCTGAGTGAATATATACTTCAAGCTCTTGTGATCTGAATAAATCTCACAACGGTTTCCCATCAGGTAATTCCTCCATGTCTTCAGGGCTAGAACTACGACTGCTAGTTCAAGGTCATGGGTTGGATAATTCTATTCATGCTGTTTCAGTTGTCGGGATAGATAAGATATAACTTTGCCTTCTTGCATTAGCACACATCCGAGGCTGTGTCACAATACACATCAAAGGGCTTCGTGATATCCGGCATGATCAAGATTGGGGCTGAAATCAATCTTCTCTTGAGTTCTTGAAAACTCGCTTCACATTTCTCCGTCCATTCAAACTTCTTGTCCTTCTTCAGCAATTGGTTCATGGGTCCAGCAATACTCGAGAATCCTTCTACGAACTTGCGGTAGTATCCCGCTAATCCGAGAAATGCACGAACTTGGGTTTGAGTGGTTGGGGCTTGCCAATCTTCGACATCCTTCACCTTCGCAGGGTCAACGGCAATTCCTCCAGATGATACAATGTGTCCAAGGAATCCTACCTCCTGTAACCAGAATTCACATTTTCTAAACTTGGCATACAACTGATGCTCTCTAAGGGTTCCAAGAATGGTCTTTAGGTGTAGCTCATGTTCTTCTTATGATTTGGAATAAATTAGAATGTCATCGATGAAAACAACGACAAACTTATCCAGGAAGTCCATAAAAATCTTATTCATGAGGTTCATGAAATAAGCGGGGGCATTGGTTAATCCAAAAGACATGACCGTATACTCCTATAATCCATATCTGGTGGTGAACGCAGTCTTTGGAATATCCTTTGCGCGAATCTTGAGTTTATGATAGCCAGTTCTAAGATCAATCTTAGAAAACACTTTGGCACCAGTCAACTGGTCAAACAAATCTTCTATCTTCGGCGGTGGGTGTAACATCCCAAAAATATAACACAAGGATCCTCAAACTCTAATCACTAAAATTAGGGTTAACAAAAACTTTGATTAATTTAAAATCATATGAATGCATGTGTGAATGAGATGATTTGATAAATGCATGAATGAACTTGTGTGATTAACCTAAATAGCAATAAATGGTTTAAAGATGAAACTAACATCATATAAAATATTTCCATGCAGAAACAAAACAAGAGAAAATCAAAAACAAATAAAATAAAGAAAATGGTCATTTTTGCCAATCTTGCTCACTAGGTCACTTTGAGTGTTTCTAGTTCAAGAATTCAAATAGAAACTTTTCCAACTCTTTTCACCCCTTGCTAGAACAAGTAAAAGTAAATCAAAGCCCACCTTTCAAACTTGCAGAAACATTTGGCAACCTCATTCAAATCACAATTCAAAATTGAATCTTTATCATATGTGAAGATCACCCATTTTCAAAACCCAACCAAACCAGTGCCCCTTTACTAATCCAACTAACCAGACACTCCCTAGTATGTGCCTAGCAAACCCACCAAGTTTGAATCCAAAATTCAAATTTAAAGTTCTTGCGGCCATTTCATCAAACACCTTGTAGATACAAATCAAACAAACTTCAAACACTATAATGTGCAGTAAATTTGGCCTAACTTGTTCCCTATCTATCCCACACTACACCCTCAGTAGATCATCTAACTAGTTTAACCCCTCTAGCTCATTGTAAGCAAGACCATGCCATTAATGGCAAGCAGGCCGAGCCTCACCTTGCCACCCCATTGTCGACAGCAATCTAGGAGCAACACTAAGCCTAGTGTGCATGTCTAGCAGGCTCCCCACCGTCCATCGCCACTCTCTGTACTAGCCCCGAGCACTGCCAGCCCCTGGACCAAACGACATGCCCATGCCAAACCTCTCTGCACGCGAGCCGGGAGCGTGCTAGACCGCCCCGCTTGACCAGCACCCACAGATCGAGCGCCGCCCTGGCCACTTGCAGGTATTATCACCAGCACCCCAGCAACCCCGCAGACAAGCCCGTTAGCCGCCGCGCGGACCACGCGCGCTGTGCGACATAAAAATCACCGTCGTACCCGCTCAGAGCACCGCGACGTTCCGACCGATCAGCACCGCCCCACAACGCAAGACAACGCCGTTGAGCTTGGCCAGGGAGCACCGCACCGCCCCCTACCATCACCCATGCCAGTAGCCGCCTGTACCGTCGCCTCCGACGACCTCAGCCCACGTCGTGCTGCCCCTCTCGCTCGCCTATAAAAGGAGCCCTCCCCATCACGAATTCGCCACACCAGTTCACTTCCCTCTCACCCAGGACCACCCCACCTCACCCCCGGAGCAAGGCGAGCAGCGCATCGCCGGAATTTGGCCGGAGCCCGCCGCTGCTGGAGAAGAAGGGAGCCGTCAATTGGAGCCTCCCCAGGAGAAGCTGCCGGTACCAGGAGAACCGCCGTCGTCGACTTCGTCATTCGCCCCCGTCGCCGACCCTCGCCTGTGCCCCGGTGAGCCTCCCAGGACCCCCACCTGCCACGTTAGGGTTTTGTCTCGCCAGCGCTGTCCGACGTGGACGATGAACCGTAGCCGTTCGATTAGAACCAGATCTCACGGTTCACATTGCCCCGTACCGCTTCGCCCCTCCGCGTCTCACTGACGCGTGGGGACATCCACTTAACCAGCCCGCGTACGCGCTGTGTGTAGTGCGCCGACCCAGTAAAACATCCCGCGGGACCCAACAATTCAAATTAAGATTTATTCATTTAATTTCAAACATAGTTCTGTACCTAGATTCAAAAATCAACCCAGCTTGATTCACTGAACCAAAATGTATGAAACCAATTTTGTTAGAAAGGTACTGAAATGCCTACTCCAAACCCGTTGGATTCAAATCATTTGGAGTTGTAGATCAACCATGGTAAAAATAACTAGGCAGAAGCTTTTCTGCATTCAAACATTTTTAAAAATTCAATCATAAGAGCTTTTGAATTGATTCCAACTCTCAAAAATCACATTTGATCCTACCTTTCAGAATATATAAAAAAATATGGGTTTACTTGCCGAAATAATGTTCAATTAATAAAAGAATGCTACGTAGGCATTTCTAGTCACTTTATTTATTTAAAATAAAAAGGTAAAACCTTATTAAATTGTGACACCACTTTAAATCACATTCTCCTGTACTAAAATATGTGGTGATGACATATGTCAACATGATCCCATGTTTGAGTTGGAGGATATTAAATCTTAAGTAGTTTTTCAATGAGTAGAAATTACTTTTCTCAAATAAAAGAAATAAGACAAGTGCTTTAATCCTTGTGATAATAGTGATGATGCTAGATCATCTAGTGTGACTTTTCGTGTGATGATTAAAAATACTTAAGTATTGTTTGGTGATTGTGTACCTCATACTTATTTATAGAGGCTAGTACCGACCAAGGATATGAGGAGGAAGGAGGATACTACGAGGAAGAAGCCGAGGAGAACTTCAACCACTGCTCTGCACAAGGCAAGCCAATACTTGAAACTTAGCAAGCTAACCCTTGCAACTTATGCAAGCTAATACTTGCTTGTTACTATGCCAACTATATGCCTTAAGCATATGTGATCATACCCACTCGATAAACCAATCCTAGTTTTACTGGGAAGATTAATACTTTACTTTCTTTATTAAGGCTTTCTCTTAGAGTTTACATAGTGACTTGTAGATTCTAGAAATATAACTAAAGGTAGCATAAAGAGCATAAAATTTGGCCTAAGTTAGATAATCTTGATGTCATCCTAAGGAATGATATTGAACTTAGCAAATCCCCACTTGTTTACCACCCCTCATTAGTATTTACCACCACTTGTAGATGCTAGTGCTACGTATAAAACTTGATCAACTTTAGATGGGAATACTTGGTGAAAATGGTTATGAAAACCTTAGAATGATGAGTCATTCTACTGAAACTGTTGAGGCATGAGCCTTAGCCCTTTATAAAACGGATGGTTGTCTGGATGCGATACCATTCCAATTTTACCGTACAACCACAATACCTGAAATTTGGGTGGGGCTTGACTGGAAATTTATATACCTTAGTATGGGTTCCCTCGCGACCAAAGTCTGAACTGAGGCTACCTTGTGAAGATTGTCCACCTATGCAGTACCCAAGATGACAGTTGGTCATGGTTGGGAGGCCAAACTCACAGGAGAGGTGCCTATACTAGGGCGTGTAATTGAAAGGTTAGGATTGATTATCCGCATACTGAGTATGATGAATTCAGGATTGTTCCTGACAGATGTATCAAATGTTGTGGTGAAAGTGTACAATCTCTGCAGAGTGTCAAACTATTCGAATAGCCACGTCCGTGGTTATGTACAGTTGGAGTGGCGATACTGTTCCCCCATCAGATGTTTTCAAAATGCCTTGTGAAATGATTTATGACTTTGACTTGACCACAACAGAGTTGTGATATGAAATTCAAATTCCCACTTAGGTGTTATAAAACTTTCAACTAGTTTTCTTTGCTTCTGAACTTAGTAGAGGTAAATATGGCTTTTTGCCAAACAACCTTAGAGCCTAGTGTCCTACTACAAAACCCCCTTAACTTGTTAGTATTAGTTTGCGAGTACTTAAAGAGTACTCATGGCTTTGTCCCTAGCTATTCCCGTGGCCATACTATGAAGAGGAGTTTCAGGATGACGGACCGCAGGAAGGTTACGACAACTAGGATCATCTCCCATCGTCAGCATTGCCTGTGACCCTGAAGATGGAGCTTCGCCTACGCTATCATTACTATTACGTTATTCCGCTGCTTGAGTTGTATTAAGAACTGGATTATGAGATCCTTATTTGTGTAAGACCCTATGTATGGTTTGTAATGGATGATGTACTATGATATCCAAATCTGTTATGTCTCACAAAAATGGTAATCCTGGGATTGCGAGGTATGGCATAATAGGCATCTGGGATTAAAAATCCGGGTGTTGACAAGTTGGTATCAGAGCCATCCTGACCATAGGAGACCCTAGTTAGAATGGACGTTTGAATCAAAAACTTGGTTTCAAAACCAAAGGAAGTGAGTATTTACAAAAACTTATTCCCATTCTTATCACTTGGATTCTTTCCTCAAAATTACATGTTCCTCAAAAATTCTTGCAAAATACATTAAATTTGACACACTTGATCACTCTACTAACTTACTCATCTGATATTCTTATAGATGGACGTGAAGTACAACAAGTTTTATCAGTTGGGGAATGGAGGAGACCTCATCTTTGATCGTGACTTGGACCAGTTGTCCGAGCTTCTGGAGTGTCCACACCCCGAGTTCTTCGGATCTCATCTCAATGATCAGGAAGGAGAAGATCTGTAGTGGCTAGTTGTTGCAAGTCTCCGGGGAAATATTAAACCTCCCACTGCAGAAGGAATTCAGTTCACCTTAAGAGAGAACAACTGGCTCGATGGACTGGCCAGGGCCATGCAGGAAGCTCTTGCCCGTCTATGTGGGAAGAGTATCAATCAGATCAAGGGTATCCGTTTTGAGTTCTACCCAAGGCGTGATGTTATGGGATAGCCACTAGAAGCCCCATACCACCACAAGCTGAAGAGTCAATTGGACCACCTCAGCTTCATGATGTACGACTGTCAGAAGGAGTTGGACAATGCCCGTGCCTACGCCAACCACAAGTACGCCATTGGCAAGAAGAAGGATCAGACCCTCGCCATATGCTAGTGAAGGATCGCAAGTCTCATCGCCGTCAGCTCGACAAGAAGGAGCGCATCATTGCTCGTCTTCTCCACCGGATCATGGATTTGGAGGAGACCATCCATGAGAGAGACATGAAGTTGGAGGAGAGGGAGAATGCCGGAGAAGACCTTCGTGGAGACCCCTACTCCTATCTCAGCGATGATGATGACTTTCTGGAGGATCAGTCTATGGACTTCTTCACCGATGAGGATGATTCCGCTTTCATCGATGATGATGATGATGAGGATGATGGGTACACTAACTCCAAGGAGTAGTAGCACTTGAGCACTAGTGTTAGTGAGTTGTATTTGGTCCCACTGTATCGTAGCTTCACAGAATGGTTCTTAAAACCATTTGTTTTTCTTTGTTGTGGTGTGTGTTGTATTGTGTGCTATGAATGAATGAATGAAAATCAAGTTGCTAGCTAAATCTGAGTCAAACTTCAAAAACTTTTCAAAGACCCTGAACCTTATAAATTTCCCTCTTTTCTCATGATCTATCTCAATCTTCAGATGCCTCGCGGAGGAAGGAACTCATCCCTGGACCCGATGTTGCAACTCTTGCAAATGTTGGTTTCGGACCGCGAAGCCGAAAGAGTCGAACGTCAAGACAACCTAGCCACCCTTCAACAGATAGCCCAGATAGCCAACAATAATCAAGGCCATGGAAATCAGGACAACCATGGATCTAATCTCAAAAATTTCCAGAACACTAATCCACCTATTTTCACTAAGTCAGAAGAACACCTAGATGCAGATGATTGGCTGCAAACAATGGAGAACAATCTGGAAGTCGCAGGAGTTGAACCTAATGAGAAAGTTCTATTCGCCACCCACTATCTGGCAGGAGATGCAAGAGCATGGTGGAACAGCGTTCGTGCAATGACCGGAGGTCAGATGATGACTTGGGATGAATTCAAGATCAAGTTTAGCAGAACCCATGTGCCACCGGGTTTGATCAAGAGATGAGAGATGAATTCAGAGAAATGAAGCAATGAAGGATGACAGTAGTGGAATACCGTGACAAATTCTTGTCATTAGCTAGGTATGCCCCAGATGAGATCGACACTGAAGCCAAGAAGAATGAGAGATTCCTGAATGGTCTGCACGATGAGATGAAGACGGTGTTAGTCAATATCCCATTTGCTGATATTGAAGCCCTAGTCGACTCTGCCATTTAGATGGAAGGAAAGATCAACCAAACCAATGAGAACCGCAAGCGCCGCATGATGCATCAACCAGGAACCCACCAGACACCAAAGTATCGCCCCAACCCATCTCCAGGATTTGCCCCAAGAAACAACAGACCCGCGATGAACCGTTTGACTTATCCCAACCGTGGAAACCCAATGCCCAGAGGAAACCACAACAACCCCGACAACCCTAGCAATTTCAACCGTCCACCACGCAAGTTCAACAACAACAATGCCGCCACCAACACCAACACTGCCCCAAGGACTGGAAGCAATGTTGTGCCTATTGCAGCGAAGGACAAGTCGCAAGTGACTTGTTATGAATGTGGAACCAAGGGTCACTATTCCAATGAGTGCCCCAAGAAGATTGCCGCAGCCCCCAATGCAAATGCCCTAGCTTAGCAGCAGCGTCATATTCAGCCCGAAAGAAGGTTTGCCCCAGGGAATTCGCTCAACCGCAACTGCCGTCTTTTTCTCATGCATGCTGAAGAAGCCCAGGAAGCGCCAAATGTCGTGCTGGGTATGTTTTCTATTAACTTAGTACTTGCAAGAGTGCTGTTTGATTCTGGAGCATCGCAGTCATTTGTCACTGAAGAATTTGCATGAACTAGTAAGATTCAACCAACCAAATTGAAGCATGTTATGATTGTTCAAATACCCGGTTCAACCACCAAAGCTAGGCAAATTTGCAAAGTCGTTCCTGTCCGAATCCATGGCATAGATTTTTATGCTAATCTAATAGTACTTGGAACTAAAGGTTTGGAAGTAGTACCAGGAATGGATTGGATGTACAAACACAAAGGATTAATTGACTGTGCCAAGAAAGCCATAACCATGACCAATACAGCCGGAATATCAGTCGACCATGTGTCTGAAACCTTGCCCCGTCAATTCAAGTGCAACAAGAGTATAGCCCAGCCAACCATTGACCAAGTCCGGATAGTCTGTGAATACCCCGATGTATTTCCAGATGTTTTGCCCGGTATGCCCCTAGATCGGGATATCGAGTTTATCATTGAACTAATCCTTGGAACTGGACCCATCGCCCAGAGACCATATAGTATGAACCTGTCGGAACTAGCAGAACTAAAGAAGCAACTGGACGCCATGCTAGAAATTGGACTGATTCAACCAAGTGCGTCACCATGGAGATCACCTGTTTTGTTCGTGGACAAGAAAGATGGAGGTAACCGTTTGTGTACGGATTATCGAAAGTTGAATGATGTCACTATCAAAACAAGTACTCGTTGCCAAAGATAGAAGACCTGTTTGACCAGTTGACTGGTGCCAAAGTGTTTTCTAAGATTGATCTTAGAATGGGCTATCATCAACTCAAGATTCGCGCAGAGGATATTCCAAAGACTGCCAGATATGGATTATACGAGTGTACTATCATGTCTTTTGGATTAACCAATGCCCCCGCTTATTTCATGAATCTCATGAATAAGATTTTTATGGACTTCCTGGATAAGTTTGTCGTTGTTTTCATTGATGACATTCTGATTTATTGCAAAACAGAAGAAGAACATGAGCTACACCTAAGGACCATTCTTGGAACCCTTAGAGAGCATCAGTTGTATGCCATGTTTAGCAAATGTGAATTCTGGTTACAGGAGGTAGGATTCCTCGGACATATTGTATCAGCAGAAGGAATTGCCGTTGACCCTGCGAAGGTGAAGGATGTTGAAGATTGGAAAGCCCCAACACTCAAACCCAAGTTCGTGTGTTTCTCGGATTAGCGGGATACTACGGCAAGTTCGTAGATGGATTCTCGAGTATCGCTAGACCCATGACCCAATTGCTGAAGAAGGACAAGAAGTTTGAATGGACGGACAAATGTGAAGCGAGTTTTCAAGAACTCAAGAGCAGATTGATGTCAGCCTCAATCTTGATCATGCCAGATATCACAAAGCCCTTTGATGTGTATTGTGACACAGCCTCGGATGTGTGCTAATGCAAGAAGGCAAAGTTATATCTTATCTATCCCGACAACTGAAGCAGCATGAACAGAACTACCCAACCCATGACCTCGAACTTGCAGCCGTAGTTCTAGCCCTGAAGACATGGAGGCATTACCTGATGGGAAACTGTTGTGAGATTTATTCGGATCACAAGAGCCTGATGTATATATTCACTCAGAAGGAGCTGAATATGAGGCAGAGAAGATGGATTGAGCTAATCAAGGACTATCATCTGGACATTCACTATCACCCCGGTAAAGCCAATGTGGTAGCAGATGCCCTTAGCAGATTGCCGTGCTACTTGAACTCCATGATTATAAAGGAGCAACCAAGTTTGCACAAAGAGATGGAAGATTTTAGAATGGAATTGGTAAGTGAAGGATTTTTGTCTAGCATAGAACTTCAACCCACTTTGATCAGTCAGATCAAAGAGGCGCAGAAAGGAAATGCTAGTATCGATGGAATCAAGCGTCGTATCAGTACAGGCAGAGTACCCGGATTCACGGAAGATGAAGAAGGAGTTCTGTGGTACAAAGGACGCCTTTGTGTACCAGCAGATTCGGAATTGAAAGAAGTGATTTTGAAAGAGGCCCATGATACTCTTTATTCTATCCACCCTAGAGGAACAAAGATGTATCAGGATTTGAAGGAACAATTCTGGTGGCATAAGATGAAGAGAGAAATCGGAAGCTATATCGCCAAGTGTGATATATGTCAGAGAGTCAAGGCGGGACATCAAAGACCCGCTGGACTGTTGCAACCTCTACAGATTCCGGAATGGAAATGGGATTCAGTTGGAATGGACTTTATCACCGGATTGCCTACTTCTAGTAGGGGAAATGACTCTATCTGGGTCATAGTGGACCGATTGTCCAAAGTCGCCCATTTCTTACCCGTCAAGACCACATACTAGAGTTCGAAGCTAGCGGAGTTTGCATGGAGAACCCAAGAACATCGCATCGGATCGAGGAACTCAGTTTACCTCGAGATTCTGGAAGAAAGTCCAAGAAGGTTTATGAACCCGACTAGATTTCAGCACGGCTTATCACCCTCAAAACGATGGACAAACGGAACGAGTAAATCAAATACTCGAAGATATGTTGAGAGCATGTGTGATAGAGTATGGATCTAAATGGGAAGACTGTCTGCCTTTCGCAGAATTTTCTTATAATAACAGTTATCAAGCTAGTCTGCAAATGGCCCCATTTGAGTTTATGTATGGAAGGAAGTGTCGCACCCCTTTGAATTGGTCAGAAGTAGGAGAGAGTCAGATTTCGGGCCAGACATCCTACGAGAAGCAGAAGCGAAAGTTCACAAGATTCGTGAGCACCTCAAGATCGCCCAGTCAAGACAGAAGAGTTACGTCGACAAGAGACGTCGAGACCTTGCTTTTAATATCGGAGATTTTGTGTACCTTAAAGTGTCGCTGTTGAAGGGAATGCAACGTTTCCAGCTGAAAGGAAAGTTAGCCCCCAGATATATCGGACCCTTCAAGATTCTGAATTGTCGAGGAGACGTATCATATCAATTGGAACTGCCAGAAGAAATGTCAGCAGTGCACAATGTGTTCCATATATCGTTACTTCGCAAATGCCTTGAAGTTCCGGAGAAGACTGAAGTTTTCAAGAACATTGATCACCGGACCATAGAGATCAACGATGACCTGACCTATCCCGAAGTACCCATCCGTATTTTGGAAGAAGCTTTCAGGACCACCAGGACCCGAAGCATCAAGTTTCTCAAGATTCAGTGGAGCAACCACACTGAAGAAGAAGCTACCTGGGAGCGCGAAGATCACATCAGGACGGAGTTTTCCAATCTCTTTAAATCCTAGGTAATAGTTTTTCTTCCTTTTTCAAATCTCGGGATGAGATTTTGTTTAAGGGGGGAAGGTTTGTAACATCCCAAAAATATAACACAAGGATCCTCAAACTCTAATCACTAAAATTAGGGTTAACAAAAACTTTGATTAATTTAAAATCATATGAATGCATGTGTGAATGAGATGATTTGATTAATGCATGAATGAACTTGTGTGATTAACCTAAATAGCAATAAATGGTTTAAAGATGAAACTAACATCATATAAAACATTTCCATGCAGAAAATAAACAAGAGAAAATAAAAAACAAATATAATAAAGCAAATGGTCATTTTTGCGAATCTTGCTCACTAGGCCACTTTGAGTGTTTCTAGTTCAAGAATTCAAACATAAACTTTTCCAACTCTTTTCACCCCTTGCTAGAACAAGTAAAATTAAATCAAAGCCCACCTTTCAAACTTGCAGAAACATTTGGCAACCTCATTCAAATCACAATTCAAAATTGAATCTTTATCATATGTGAAGATCACCCATTTTCAAAACCCAACGAAACCAGTGCCCCTTGACTAATCCAACTAACCAGACACTCCCTAGTATGTTCCTAGCAAACCCACCAACTTTGAATCTAAAATTCAAATTTAAAGTTCTTGCGGCCATTTCAGCAAACACCTTGCAGATACAAATCATGCAAACCTCAAACACTATAGTGTGCAGTAAATTTAGCCTAACTTGTTCCCTATATAGCCCACACTACACCCTCAGTAGATCATCTAACTAGTTTAACCCCTCTAGCTCACTATAAGCAAGACCATGCCATTAATGGCAAGCTAGTCGAGCCTCACCTTGCCACCCCATTGTCGACAGCAAGCTAGGAGCAACACTAAGCCTATCGAGCATGTATAGCAGGCACCCCACCGTCCACCGCCACTCTCTGTCCCAGCCCCGAGCAAAGCCAGCCCCTAGACCACATGACACACCCATGCCAAACCTCTCTGCGTGCGAGCCAAGAGCGTGCCAGAGCGCTCCGCTCGACCAGCACCCACAGACCGCGCGCTTCCCTCGCTGCTTGCAGGGATAATCACCAGCACCCCAGCAACCCCGCAGACAAGCCCGTTTGCCGCCGCACGGACCACACGCGTTGTGCGACATTAAAATTGTTGTCGGACCTGCTCAGAGCACCGCGACGTTCTGACCGATCAGCACCGCCCCACGCCACAAGACAACGCCATTGAGCTACGCCAGGGAGCAACGCACCGCCCCAACCGTCGCCCATGCCAGTAGCCGCCTGTACCGTCGCCTCCGACAACCTCAGCCCACGCCGTGCTGCCCCTCTCGCTCGCCTATAAAAGGAGCCCTCCCCATCACGAATTCGCCACACCAGTTCACTCCCCTCTCACCCAGAACCACCCAACCTCACTCCCGGAGCAAGGCGAGCAGCGCATCGCCGGAATTTGGCCAGAGCCCGCCGCTGCTGGAGAAGAAGCGAGCCGCCCAGGAGAACCTGTCGGTACTAGGAGAACCGTCTTCATCGACTTCGTCATTTGCCCCCGTCGCCGACCCTTGCCTGAGCCCCATTGAGCCTCCCACGAGCCCCACCTGCCGCGTTAGGGTTCTGTCTCACCGGCGCTGTCCGACGTGGACGATGAACTGTAACCGTTCGATTAGAACTAGATCCCACGGTTCACATTGCCCCATACCGCTTCGCCCCTCCCCGTCTCACTGACGCATGGGGACAGCCACTTAACCAGCCCGCGTACGCGCTGTGTGTAGTGGGCCAGCCCAGTAAAACATCCCGCAGGACCCAACAATTCAAATTAAGCTTTATTCATTTAATTTCAAACATAGTTCTATACCTAGATTCAAAAATCAACCCAGCTCGATTCACTAAACCAAAATGCATGAAACCAATTTTGTTAGAAAGGTACTGAAATGCCTAATACATGCCCGTTGGATTCAAATCATTTGGAGTGATAGATCAACCATGGTAAAAATAACCAGGAAGAAGCTTTTCTGCATTCAAACATTTTTCAAAATTCAATCATAAGAGCTTTTGAGTCGATTCCAACTCTCAAAAATCACATTTGATCCTACCTTTCAGAATATATAAAAACATATGGGTTTACTTGCAGAAATAATTTTCAAGTAATAAAAGAATGTTACATAGGCATTTCTAGTCACTTTATTTATTTAAAATAAAAAGGTTAAACCTTATTAAATTGTGACACCACTTTAAATCACATTCTCATGTACTGAAATATGTGGTGATGACATGTGTCAACATGATCCCATGTTTGAGTTGGAGGATATTAAATCTTAAGTAGTTTTTCAATGAGTAGAAATTACTTTTCTCAAATAAAAGAAATAAGACAAGTTCTTTAATCCTTGTGATAATAGTGATGATGCTAGATCATCTAGTGTGACTTTTTGTGTGATAATTAAAAATAGTTAAGTATTGTTTGGTGATTGTGTACCTCGTACTTATTTATAGACGCTAGTACCGACCAAGGATACGAGGAGGAAGGAGGATACTACGAGGAAGAAGTCGAGGAGAACTTCAACCACTGCTCTGCACAAGGCAAGCCAATACTTGAAACTTAGCAAGCTAACCCTTGCAACTTATGCAAGCTAATACTTGCTTGTTACTATGCCAACTATATGCCTTAAGCATATGTGATCATACCCACTCGATAACCCAATCTTAGTTTTACTTGCAAGCTTAATACTTCATTTTCTTTATCAAGGCTTTCTCTTAAAGTTTACTTAGTGACTTATAGATTATAAGAAGATAATTGAAGGTAGCATAAAGAGCATAAAACTTGGCCTAAGTTAGATAATCTTAATGTCATCCTGAGGCATGAGATTGAACTTAGCTAATTCTCACTTGTTTACCACCCCTCATTAGTATTTACCCCCACTTGTAGATGCTAGTGCTAAGCATAAAACTTGATCAACTGTAGATGGGAATACTTGGTGAAAATGGTTATGAAAACCTTAGAATGATGAGTCATTCTACTGAAATGTATTGACATGTGTTTCTGAACACCAGATGATTTTGATGATGAAAATGTTGAGGCATGAGCCTTATCCCCTTTTCAAACTGATGGTTGTCTGGATGCGATACCATTCCAATTTTACCGTACAACCATAATACCCGAAAATTGGGTAGGGCTTGACTTGAAATTATATACCTTAGTATGGGTTCCCTTGCGGCCAAGGTCTGAGCTGAGGCTACCTTGTAAAGATTGTCCACCTGTGCAGTACCCAAGATGACAGTTGGTCATGGTTGGGAGGCCAAACTCACAGGAGAGGTGCCTATACTAGGGCGTGTAATTGAAAGGTTAGGATTTATTATCCGCATACTGAGTATGGTGATTTCAAGATTTGTTCCTCACGGATGTATCAAATGTTGTGGTGAAATTGTATAATCTCTGTAGAGTGTCAAACTATTCGAATAGCCGTGTCCGCGGTTATGGACAGTTGGACTGGCCATACTGTTCCCCCGTCAGATGTTTTCAAATTGCCTTGTGAAATGATTTATGACTTTGACTTGACCACAACAGAGTTGTGATTTGAAATTCAAATTCCCACTTAGGTGTTATAAAACTTTCAACTAGTTTTCTTTGCTTCTGAACTTAGTAGAGGTAAATCTGGCTTTTTGCAAAACAACCTTAGAGCCTAGTGTCCTACTACAAAAACCCCTTAACCTGTTAGTATTAGTTTGTGAGTACTTAAAGAGTACTCATGGCTTTGTCCCTGGCTATTCCTGTGGCTAGAATATGAAGAGGAGGATCAGGATGACAAACCGCAGGAAGGTTACAACAACTAGGATCATCTCCCATCATCAGCAGTGCCTATGACCCTGAAGATGGAGCTTCGCCTACGCTATCATTACTATTACATTATTCCGCTGCTTGAGTTGTATTAAGAACTGGATCATGAGATCCTTATTTGTGTAAGACCCTATGTATGGTTTGTAATGGATGATGTACTATGATATCCAAATCTGTTATGTCTCGCAAAAATGGTAATGCTGGGATTGTGATGTATGGCATAACAGGCATCTGGGATTAAAAATTCGGGTGTTGACAGTGGGTACTTGTTTTTGATAGTGAAATCATTCAACTTCCGATAATCCGTACACAAATAGTTACCTCCATCTTTTTTGTCCATGAACAAAACAGGTGATCTCCAAGGTGACGCACTTGGTTGAATCGGTCCAATTTCCAACATGGCATCCAGTTGCTTCTTCAGTTCTGGTAGTTCATACGGGTTCATACTATATGGTCTCTGGGCTATGGGTCTAGTTCGAGGGATTAGTTCAATGATGAACTCGATAACCCGATTTGGGGGCATACCGGGCAAAACATCTGGAGATACATCGGGGTATTCACAGACTATACGGACTTGGTTAATGGTTCACTGGGCTATACTCTTGTTGCACTTGAATTGACGGGGCAAGGTTTCAGACACATGCTCGACTGATATTCCGGCTGTACTGGTCATGGTTATGGCTTTCTTGGCACAGTTAATTAATCCTTTGTGTTTGGACATCCAATCCATTCCTCGTACTACTTCCAAACCTTTAGTTCCGAGTACTATTAGATTAGCATAAAAAATCTATGCCATGGATTCGTATAGGGACGACTTTGCAAATTTGGCTAGCTTTGGTGGTTGAACCAGGTATTTGAACAATCATAACATGCTTCAATTTGGTTGGTTGAATCTTACTAGTGCATGCAAATTCTTCAGTGACGAATGAGTGTGATGCTCCGGAATCAAACAACACTCTTGCAAGTACTGAGTTAACAGAAAACATACCCAGCACGACATCTGGCGCTTCCTGGGCTTCTTCAGCATGCATGAGAAAAAGACGGTCGTTGCGGTTGAGCGAATTCCCTGGGGCAAACTTTCTTTCGGGCTGAACACGACGCTGCTGCTGAGCTAGGGCATTTGCATTGGGGGCTGCGGCAATCTTCTTGGGGCACTCATTGGAATAGTGACCCTTTGTTACACATTCATAACAAGTCACTTGTGACTTGTCCTTTGCTGCAACAGGCACAACATTGCTTCAAGTCCTTGGGGCAGTGTTGGTGTTGGTGGCGGCATTGTTGTTGTTGAACATGGGTGGTTCATGGTTGAAATTGCTGGAGTTGCTGGGGTTGTTATGGTTTCCTCCGGGCCATGGGTTTCCATGGTTGGGATAGGTCGGACGATTCATCGGGGGTCTGTTGGTTGTTGGGGCAAATCCTGGAGATGGGTTGGGGCGATAATTTGGTGTATGGTGGGTTCCTGGTTAATGCATCATGCGGCGCTTGCGGTTCTCATTGGCTTGGTTGATATTTCCTTCCATCTGAATGGCAGAGTCAACTAAGGCTTCAATGTCAGCAAAGGGGATATTGATTAACACCGTCTGCATCTCATCGTGCAGACCATTCAAGAATCTCTCTTTCTTCTTCGCTTAAGTGTCGATCTCATCCGGGGCATACCTAGCTAATGACAAGATTTTGTCACAGTAATCCACTACTGTCATCCTTCCTTGCTTCAGTTCTCTGAATTCATCTCTCATCCTCTTGATCAAACCCGGTGGCACATGGGTTCTGCTGAACTTGACCTTGACTTCATCCCAGGTCATCATCTGATCTCCGGTCATTGCGCGAACGCTGTTCCACCATGCCCTTGCATCTCCGGCCAGGTAGTGGGTGGCGAAAAGAACTTTCTCGTTAGCTTCCACTCCTGCGACTTCCAGATTGTTCTCCATGGTTTGCAGCCAATCATCTGCATCTAGGTCTCTTCTGACTTAGTGAAAACAGGTGGATTGGTGTTCTGGAAATTCTTGAGCTTAGATCCATGGTTGTCCTGATTTCCATGGCCTTGATTTTTGTTGGCCATCTGAGCTATCTGTTGAAGGGTGGCTAAGTTGTCTTGACGTTCCGATCTTTCAGCTTCGTGGTTAGAAACCAACATTTGCAAGATCTGCAACATCGGGTCCGGGGATGAACTGCTTCCTCCGCGAGGCATATGAATATTGAGATCGATCATGAGAAAAGAGGGAAATTTCTAAGGTTCAGGGATTTTGAAAAGTTTTTGAAATTTGACTCAGATTTTTCTAGCAACTTGCTTTTCATTCATTCATAGCACACAACAAACACACACCACAACAAGGAAAAACAGATGGTTTTAAGAACCATTCTGGAAACTACAATATAGTGGGACTGACTACAACTTACTAACGCTAGTGCTCAAGTGCCACTACTCCTTGGAGTCAGTGTCCTCATCATCCTTATCATCATCATCGATGAAGGCGAAGTCATCCTCATCGGTGAAGAAGTCCATGGCCTGATCCTCCAGAAAGTCATCATCATAGTTGAGATAGGAGTAGGGGTCTCCACGAAGGTCTTCCCCTGCATTCTCCCTCTCCTCCAACTACATGTCTCTCTCGTGGATCGTCTCCTCCAAATCCGTGATCCGGTGGCGAAGACATGCAATGATGCGCTCCTTCTTGTCGAGCTGACAGCGACAACACTTGTGATCCTTTATTAGCATGGCGAGGGTATGATCCTTCTTCTTGGCGATGGCGTACTTGTGGTTGGTGTAGGAACAGGCATTGTCCAACTCCTTCTGATGGTCGTACATCATGAAGCTAAGGTGGTCCAGTTGACTCTTCAGCTCGTGGTGATATGGGGCCTCCAGTGGCTGTCCCATAACATCATGCCTTGGGTAGAACTCAAAACGGGTACCCTTGATTTGATTGATACTCTGACCACACAGACAGGCAAGAGCTTCCTACATGGCCCTGGCAAGTCCATCGAGCCAGTTGTTCTCTCTTAAGGTGAACTGAATTCCCTCTGCAGTGAGAGGTTCAATCTTTCCTCGGAGACTTGCAGCAACTAGCCACTGCAGGTCTTCTCCTTCCTGATCATTGAGCTGAGCTCCGAAGAACTTGGGGTGTAGACGCTCCAGCATCTCCGACAGCTGGTCCAAGTAACGCTCAAGGATGAGGTCTCCTACATTCCCTAACTGATAAAACTTGTTGTACTTCACGTCCATCTATAAGAATATAGGATGAGTAAGTTAGTAGAGGGATCAAGTGTGGCCAATTTTATGTACTTTGCAAAAAAAATTGAGGAACATGAATTTTCATGAAATAATCCAAGTGATAAGAATGAGAATAAGTTTTTGTAAATAATCACTTCCTTTTCGTTTTGAAACTAAGTTTTTGATTCAAACGTCCATTCTAACTAGGGTCTCCTATGGTCAGGATGGCTTTGATACCAACTTGTCAACACCCAGATTTTTAATCCCAGATGCCTATTATGCCATACATCGCAATCCCAGGATTACCATTTTTGCGAGCCATAACAGATTTGGACATCACAGTACATCATCCATTACAAACCATACATAAGGTCGTACACAAATAAGGATCTCATGATCCAGTTCTTAATACAACTCAAGCAGTGGAAAAATGTAAAGATAATGATAGCGTAGGCGAAGCTCCATCTTCGGGGTCACAGGCAATGCTGACGATGGGAGATGACCCTAGTTGTCGTAACCTTCCCGCGGTCCGTCATCCTGATACTCCTCTTCATAGTCTGGCCACGGGAATAGCCAGGGACAAAGCCATGAGTACTTTTAAGTACTCGCAAACTAATACTAACAAGTTAAGGGGGGGTTGTAGTAGGATACTAAGCTCTAGAGTTGTTTTGCAAAAATCCAGATTTACCTCTACTAAGTGCAGAAGCAAAGACAACTAGTTGAAAGTTTTATAACACCTAAGTGGGAACTTAAATTTCATATAACAACTCTGTTGTGGTCAAGTCAAAGTCACAAATCATTTCACAAGTTGTTTTGAAAACATCTGATGGGAAAACAGTATGGCCACTCCAACTGTCCATAACCGCGGACGCGGCTATTCGAATAGTTTGACACTCTGCAGAGATTGTACACTTTCACCACAACATTTGATACATCCGTTAGGAACAAATCCTGAAATCACCATACTCAGTATGCGGATAATCAATCCTAACCTTTCAATTACATGCCCTAGTATAGGCACCTCTCCTATGAGTTTGGCCTCCCAACTATGACCAACTGTCATCTTGGGTACTACACAGGTGGACAATCTTTACAAGGTACCCTCAGCTCAGACCTTGGCCGCAAGGGAACCCATACTAAGGTATATAAATTTCCAGTCAAGCCCTACCCAATTTTCGGGTATTATGGTTGTACAGTAAAATTGGAATGGTATCGCATCCAGACAACCATCAGTTTTAAAAAGGGCTAAGGCTCATGCCTCAACATTTTCATCATCAAAATCATCTGGTGTTCAGAAACACATGTCAAAACATTTCAGTAGAATGACTCATCATTCTAAGGTTTTCATAACCATTTTCACCAAGTATTCCCATCTATATTTGATCAAGTTTTATGCTTAGCACTAGCATCTACAAGTGGGGGTAAATACTAATGAGGGGTGGTAAACAAGTGATAATTAGCTAAGTTCAATCTCATGCCTCAGAATGACATTAATATTATCTAACTTAGGACAAGTTTTATGCTCTTTATGCTACCTTCAATTATCTTCTTAGAATCTATAAGTCACTAAGTAAACTTTAAGAGAAAGCTTTGATAATGAAAATAAAGTATTAACCTTGCAAGTAAAACTAGGATTGGGTATTAAGTGGTGTAAGCTTGCAAGTAAAACTTGCATGGTTTAGCTTGCTAAGATAATAGTATAAGCTTGCCAAGTTAATAGCTTGCAAGTATTGGCTTTCCTTGTGCAGAGTAGTGGTTCAAGTTCTCCTCGGCTTCTTCTTCGTAGTATCCTCCTTCCTACTTGTATCCTTGGTCGGTACTAGCGTCTATAAATAAATACGAGGTACACAATCACCAAACAATACTTAACTATTTCTAAACATCACTCAAAGGTTCACGCTCGATGATCTATCATCATCACTATCATTACAAGATTAAAGCACTTGTCTTATTTATTTTAATTTGAGAAAATTAATTTCTACTCATTGAAAAACTACATAAGATTTAATTTTCTCCAACTCAAACATGGGATCATGTTGACACATGCCATCACCATATATTTTAGTACATGGGAATGCGATTTAAAGTGGTGTCACGATTTAATAAGGTTTAACCTTTTTATTTTAATTAAATAAAGTGACTAGAAATGCCTATGTGGCATTCTTTTATTACTTGAACATTATTTCTGCAAGTAAACCTATATATTTTTATATATTCTGAAAGGTATGATCAAATGTGATTTTTGAGAGTTGGAATCAACTCAAAGCCTCTTATGGTTGAATTTTGAAAAATGTTTGAATGTAGAAAAGCTTTTGCCTTGTTATTTTTACCATGGTTGATCTATAAATCCAAATGGTTTGAATCCAACGGGCTTGGATTACGCTTTCCAGTACCTTTCTAACAAAATTGGTTTCAAGCATTTTGGTTCAGTGAATCGAGCTGGGTTGATTTTTTCATCTAGGTATAGAACTATGTTTGAAAATAAATGAATAAAAGTAAATTTGAATTGTTGGGTCACGCGGGAGGTTTTACTGGGCCCACCCACTACGCACAGTGCACACGTGGGCTGGTTAAGTGGTTGTCCCCACACGTCAGTGAGACGGTGAGGGGCGAAGCGGTACAGGGCAATGTGGACCGTGGGATCTAGTTCTAATCGAACGACTCTGGTTGATCGTCCATGTCGGGCAACTCCGGCGAGACAGAACCCTAGAACGGAAGGTGGGGGTCGTGGGAGGCTCACCGGGGCTCAGGCGAGGGTCGGCGACGGGGGCGAATGACGAAGTCGATGATGGCGATCCTCCTGGTACCGACAGCTTATCCTGGGGAGGATCCAATCGACGGCTCCCTTCTCCTCCAGCAGCGGTGGGCTCCAGCCAAATTCCGATGATGCGCTGCTCGCCTTGCTCCGAGAGTGAGGTGGGGTGGTTCTAAGGGAGAGGGGAGTGAACTGGTGTGAAGAAAATGAGCGGTGGAGGCCTCTATTTATAGTGGCTGAAGGGGACCGACGGGCGCGGGCTGAGCTCGTCGTGGTCGACGGCACAAAGTGCTACTTGCATGGGCGATGGTAGGGGGCGGTGCTGTGCTCCCTAGCGAAGCTCAACGGCGTGGTGGCGAGGCGTGGGGCGGTGCTGATCGGTCGGAACGTGTCGATGCTCTAGGCGGGTCCGACGGTGATTTTAATGGCGCACAGCGTGCGTGGTCCGCGCGGCGCCGAATAGGCATGTCTGCGGGGTTACTGGGACAGTGGTAATTACGCACGCACACGGCAAGGGCAGAGCGCGGTCTATGGGTGTTGGTCGAGGGTGGCACACTGGCACACTCTCGGCTCGCACGCAGAGAGGTTTGGCATGGTCTTGTCCTGTGGTCCAGGGGCTGGCAGTGCTCGGGGCTGGGACAGGGAGTGGCGGTGGACGGTGGAATTCCTGCTAGACATGCTTGCTAGGCTTGGTGCTGCTCCTAGCTTGTTGTCGACAATAGGGTGGCAAGGTGAGGCTCGGTATGCTTGCCATTAATGGCATGGTCTGGTTTACAGGGAGCTAGAGGGGTTAAACTAGTTAGATGATCTACTGAGGGTGTAGAGTGAGCTAGATAGGGAACAAGTTAGGCCAAAATTACTGCACACTATAGTGTTTGATGTTTGTTTGATTTGTATCTGCAAGGTGTCTGATAAAATGGCCACAAGAGATTCAAATTTGAATTTTGGATTCAAACTTGGTGGATTTTCTAGGCACATACTAGGGAGTGTCTGGTTAGTTGGATTAGTCAAGGGGCACTGGTTTGGTTGGGTTTTGAAAATGGGTGATCTTCACATATGATAAAGATTCAATTTTGAAATGTGATTTGAATAAGGTTGCCAAATGTTTCTGTAAGTTTGAAAGGTGGGATTTGATTCACTTTTACTTGTTCTAGCAAGGGGTGAAAATAATTGGAAAAGTTTCTGTTTTAAATCTTGGACTAGAAACACTCAAAGTGACCTAGTGAGCAAGATTGGCAACAATGACCATTTGCTTTATTTGATTTGTTTTTGATTTTCTCTTGATTTGTTTCTGCATGGAAATGTTTTATATGATGTTATTTTCCTCTTTAAACCATTTATTTCTATTTAGGTTAATCACACAAGTTCATTCATGCATTTATCAAATCATCTCATTCACACATGCATTCATATGATTTTAATTAATCGAAGTTTTTGTTAACCCTAATTTTAGTGATTAGAGTTTGATGATCATTGTTTTATATTTTTGGGATGTTATGTAACCTACCACAAGAAGAGTGGCGTCCAAACATCACATACAACAAGAGGTGCCAAGAAACAAAAATCTTCATCAACAAACATCCTCTCATGAGCATCGCCACAATAAATAGGATACAAGACATCTTCAAAGGTATCTTATCCACCAAGACGAAGAATTCATGATGATCACCATCCATAATGCTCAATCAATCTAAAGAAGGCACCACAAGCACAATAAGAGTGCCAAGACAAATGACCATCATCGCGAGCGTCATGTGGATGACCAAGTGCTTCACCAACATAAACCTTCTGCAAGGCACGCCAATGACCTCCGTCGACACCATCCTAAGGCACCTTCAAGTGCCACCACCATAATGGCACCAAGAGGAAGCCTTCCTCCACGCCATCAAGCTTCAACGAATATGCTTTACTTATGTGACATCATGAAATAGAATAATGAAGACATCTACTTCGCCAAGTTGGGTGAGTGCGTCAAGAGGATGCCTACACTTCAAGATGGAGTAAGACAAGGCCACATATGTGATGGAGTCAATCCGAGCACCGCCCTCAACAATAACATGAGCCTACTTCCACCACTACTACAAGATGGCCACAAGACAGTCGAGCATGGGATTTTCCCTTTGACCATGGAGGCGAGCGATGATGTCCATCTTATGACATCCAACCTTGAAGGCGATAGAAAAGAGAATGGTGAGCATGGGATTTTCCCTTCACGAAAGGAGGTGCATGGAGTTGAGGAAACCGAACCTACCCCTATATGCTTAAGTGATGATGTGCTACCAATCCCATGTGAGTATGAGATCCACTCAGCCAACTTGAGTGAGAACAAGAGTGAGATGAGTGACTCCACCTTATGTGAGATTGAGTGCTTCCACTTTGAGGGCATGGGTGATACACTGAGTGAGTTGAGAGTGGTATTTGATAGGTCAAGTGAGACCATGGCGATTTCTAACGACTTACCCTCTGCCTCTAGTGTGTTCTCTTATGTTGCGTGAGGTTCCATGGATGAAGACGCACCAAGCCATGAAGGAATGATGCCTCAATTGGAGAAGATTTACATGGTGGACAAAGATGATGCTACACCATGGATACATCAAGAAGATGAAATCGTCCACAAGGAGGCCACTACCACCACAACACCCGCTTCATATGAGAGGTATGAACAAGGTAAAAATAAGGGTGTTGATGATGCCCTGATCCCACTTGTGGACATGATGACTTGTGATGGTTGGCATGCTATGGATGATACTTGTGGCATTGCATGTGATTCTTTCATGTTTCCATGTGATACCTTGCCAATGCATAATGTTGAACATGTGAAATTGTTTAATTGCTATGACGTGTCCATAGACATGCCATGCTGCAAATGTTTCATTTTCCCCATTGTTGCTTGCAATATGATGAACACTTGCTCTTTCAAATGTTTTTTTGCAATGATGATAAAATTTCTTGTAGTGTTGCGACAAACTTGATGAACAATTTCTCTTTCCATATGTTTGTCGGCAACCATGCTATTGCTTTGGACATGCTTTGTCATGATAGTCATTCAATTTCCCCCGTTGCTTGCAATAAGATGAATGATTGCTATTGCACTTGTTTTTCTTGCAAAAATATTTATCATATGCGTTATAATGAGATGGGACACATAGCTTTCCCAATTTTTGGTGATTTTGATGATTGCCATGATAAACATGTTCCCCACTTGCATACTCACCATGCATCTATTTCATACTTGATTGACATTAATGGTGATGTGCACAAGAAGAGATATGTCATGATGGATGATGTGTTTCTCTACCATGCACACATGTTCTTCCTTTTCTGTATGATGTGTGTAGGTACCCGCACGAGAATTTCAACCTCGGTTGAGCACGAGTTGACAAAAAGAGATCTAGAGAGCATCCCACAAGTGAGTTCAAGATCGAACTCAGCTCCGATACCTTTTGCATGCTTTGCATCTTTGATGTTGAAAAATTGCTCTTTCCTATGGTTTGCTTGCAAGCATGTTGATGATATTATTTCACCTTGCGACAATCATGTTTCTTTTCTATTCGATATTGATGATTTGTGTGTTTCAACAAAAATGTTGAACAATTTCTCTTTCCAATGTTTTGTGTGCAACCATAATGCCATTAAGAGCATGTATTGTCAGGAGAGCTTCCAAGTATCTCATCTTGTTGTTGCAACAAACATAAGAACCACTTTCTCTTTCATATGGTTTGTTTGCAAACATGTTATTATTTTTGCTTCCGCTTGGTATAATCCTATTCCCAAGATCTTTGTTTCTGATGATATGTGTATGGCATTCAACATATTGGACAATTTCTCTTTCCAATGGTTGGTTTGCACACATAATGATGTTGTTTTGAATATTCTTCCTCATGTGTTTTTGCCAAATTCTCCTATTCTTGCATCAAAGATGTTGATCACAATTTTAGTCAATTCCTTTGAGTGCCACACTAATACATTCTATGGAGTTTTTGAGTTGCCACATTTGGATGATGTTCAAAAAAATTCCATGCACTTTGACCTTGCGTATGCATTCCATTCGCTATCCTTGTATTGTGCTAATAGTGTTCTCAACAATATTGGACCTGCCACAAAATGACATGATCCTCTATCACGCACAAAAATATTTTTCTTGGTCTTTGTTGTGTGAAGGTACAAATTCATACACGTCAACCTCTCCAAACTATGTGTTGAAAATAAGAATCGAAGAGAGTTACCTATGCCTACCCTTCATCAAGCTATCTCTACAAGCAAATATGACTTCCTTCTACTTAACGATTCATGTTATAATCTTCATGAATTGGATACTCTTTGAGTGTTGCTTTGCTTTTGTTGTGACTTTTGTAGGCTTCATGGAAGTTGAAGGATAATTGAAGTGTTGTGAAATCAATCTTCCCGAGGATGGCTATATGGTGAACCCTAGGATCAAGAATGTATCTCGGCCTATTCTACTTTGTGATGAGCATGCAGAGTCGAGGACGACTCCTTTTGAAGGGGGAGCTTATGTACCCCTACATACGGTCATTACCACATCAAGGTCTCCAACTTATGCCAAGTCGTCATGGACTCCAAAGGTGAATCCTATCCTCTATGTGAGCCCACTTCCTACCATATTGAATGGTATACTAGTTCATACTCCATCCTATGACCATGATAGGCTCACACCAACAAGTACGGAGACGAGGGAGGAAGATCGAGGAATCAAGGCCGACAAGACAGTGGCCTGGAAGAGGAGGAAGAAGAAGCAGAGCCAAAGCAACGAAGGTTTCGACACCGCTGGATTCTACGCCGAACCAAACCGGTGGCTGCGGGATCAAACCAGCGTCCTGCCGAAATTGCCTTTTGCATGCTGTTCCGGTGAAGATAGGAATATTCCGGCAACCGCCGAAAACTTCCGGCGCCCGATTTGGCGCCGTCGAACCTACCGCCAAAAACGCCTGTATGTGCACGAATCTAGGATTGATGCCCCGAAATATTCCCTTTACCTACCCTTTTGCCTATTTTACCCCAAACTACCCCTTCTTTAGTGTTTGGCCTATAAATAGAGACCCCAGCCCCTTGTGTGGAATCTCTAGTTTTGCCTCATCCCCTTTACCAAGGGAACTGACTATCGTCACCAACCTCGATTGGACTTTGCATCACGCATCCATTGTTGGACAAGGTCTTGGAGTTGGTGTCTCTTCTCCAAGATGTAAAGACCCTCCCCAAGGTGTTTTTCCCTCTCTGATGTGGATTAGAGGGAGCACATTGACCGATCCTTCCTTGCGAGGATTCTATCGGACCGGTGGCTATCGTTCGAGAGCAATCGGCCATGTATCATGTGATTTTTGCGTGTGTTCATCGTATTCTTCGCGAGGTGTATGTTTGCTTCCGCTACCTTCTCCCGTTCCCCTCGCTTTCCCATTGATTTCCATGAAGATTCGTGAAATATCATGCAACCCTAAGGGGTCAGTCATAATAGAATATAAACTAAAGAATCAATCTGACCTTCAAAACAGATAACTGAGCTAGTACCTACACATATGGATAGTGTAGATATGAACATGACGAAATGACAAAACCTCCTTGTTCACCGTGGGTTAGCTTATGATAGAGTAACATATTTGGTAGGGAAACACAGACCATTGGACTTGGACCAGTTCTACAAAATCATTATCATTCACTCAACACAATCACGCATTGGAAAGTATTTCCTTTTTGGTTGCTCTTGTGACTGTAACCTACAAGAAGAAAAGAGCTTATACTTAGAGCACAAATTGTAAAGTTTTTTCATTCATCCAGCCTATTAAGAGTTCTTCAGTTAAGAACATTTGGAAAAATGATGCCAATAGAGGATGGAGGAATAATAACAGTCTATGCCAGGTAGAGTGGGCAGATCGAAACGAACAAAGAACAACTCCAAACTGATGTTGTCAGCACTGAAACTAGAATACAATAGTTTGTGAGACAACATTGGTTTGAAATTGTGAGACAACATTGTACCTGCAATCCTGAACTGGTCATTTTGGTATCCCTGATTATTGTCTATCTATCTATTCCCCAATCCATATACACAGACCTCATAAAAGAACATATGCACAAGGGGAAAAGAGCAAACCTAATTTAATATTTATTGCTTATAAGAAGGAATGTTCACTAAGTCCTACAACATGTACTTCAGATAGATAATTCGACTAAAGAGGGACTGGGTTAGCAAAAGAGGAAAGAAGCAAACCTTGTCCGAAGGAAGGACCATAGAATAAATCCCGAGATAACTAGACCTGCAACATGTCGAAAAGCAAACAAAAGGAAGAGGTATAAGCCAACAGCAGCCAAAATATAGACCAAGCAGCAAGAACATCTGCAGAAGAAAAAAGAGGAGACCATAAAAAACTTGTATGTAGTTAGTTGATTAGATGAAGCTGATACCTTTGATCCGGATTACGGATGTAGTATAGCTCTTTTTCCCTAGTAGACCTAGGTTATCAAATCCTCGGGAAGCAGAAAGCATAGTAAAGTTACTTTAACGGACCTTCGGGAGTTTTAGAAATTCTTTTTGTGTTTTACTGGACCAAGAGTTTGTTGTCTTTTGTTGTTGCCGATTATGGAGAGAGAGGGCCTGGGGCTTTCAGTTTCACCTGTAGCTGTGCAAAACATCTGATGGGAATAAAAGATAATAATAAAGTATGCATGTAATTGTTAGATCAACATAATTATATGTGGGTAATGCATCCATAATTGCTATTTCCTCCACTACCGCTTATATCAATAACCTACTAGTCTCATCCATAGAAGAAAGAGAACTAATAATATACATAGTGATGTCACCGTTAATCCCAAGTAAATCCCTCACATACAGTTGTACTACCCTTTCTGTCACTGAGTTCCCATCCTGCAGATTAGTCATTACTCACACTCCCTATACCTGGATCAATCCTTGGGGTCTTGGGTACCTGACAAGTCCTTATATTGAGGCAAGAGAGGATACAATAATCATCATGTCATACAAACTAATACATGATCCCATCTATGATAAATAACATGCACATACTACATGGCTAGACCTAAGCCCTTAGCCCAAAGGAGAATTACTCACACATAGAGATGAGATCAACAATCATAAACATTGTAATGGAAATCATGAGATTGATAGTACTAGTCTTACAATGTAGCCAATTGGAGATGAGATCTACTATTACAAGTGGTGGAATATGGCTATGGTGGTGGAGAAGGGTTTGGAGATTAGGTCTAGATCTATTCCTTCGACGGTGTGGTTTCTGATGGCTTGGTGTAGTCTGGCGGAGTCAGGGCGGTTTTTCTCGTCGCCGAGGCCTCTTTATATAGGGGTCCCTTCACAAAAGTTGTTCTATTTGACCTAGCGGTGTTGGTGGAAACTATACGGCCGGAACTATACAGATAGAATTTTATTCCTGCCGTATAGTTGGTCGTTAAAGCTTTTGTCTCCACCTCACGACCCCTGGTTTCTTTGGGTTGCTAGAAATCTCGTATCTTTGACTTTAATGTTGTGATTCCCATCATCAAACGTCATTTCCTGTGCAGGGAAAAATAGAAAGAAAGGATTGCATACCCCTTTGATTATTGGGCATTAGTGGTAGGGTTTAGAGAGATATTTCATCAAAAATATGAATAATATCCAGTTTAAATTTGGATGTGGATGGCTATATTTCACATCCATCAACCTCCCCATGATTAAACTTGATCGTCCTCCATCAATAAAACTAAAATCAAAAAGGAACTTAGCATTTAAACTAAAATAATGAGATGATGATCTTACTCATGATTGTTAGTCTGATGTTTACTCCACTTTATTAATCTGAAAAACTTCAGCATAGATAGACTAATGGCAAGCATATTGTCGTGGTGTGAAACACGGCAGTGCCATCGGGGATGGCTTAAGAGGGACACTCAGGTGCAATCAGTGGCTCACGCAACGGGTTGGGCATGATGAACTACAAAGACAGCAACGTACCCAGGTTTGGGGCCCTCTCGGCGAGGTAACACCCCTACTCCTGCAAGATCTACTATATGGGGGGCGAATGCCCTGTACAGGTGCTCCTGGAGCTGTTTTTTTAGCAACTATCAATGGCTAGAGGAAGAAGATGAACTAGAGGAAAACTCTTACAACTGTTGTTCCTTACCTAGAACCCTAGCTCTGCCCGCCCTTATATACTGGTTGGGGGAGGTAGGTTACATTGTGGGCTCTAGGCTTTACTGTTTAAATATGGGTTTATAGGTCGGGCCAGCTACAGGGCCCCCAGGCGGTGGACCAGGACCTAGTCAGCCTCTAGTACACTCATGGATGGTGCTACAGTGGCCACGCGCCATCCTTCCAGCGTCATCCTTTACTTTAGTGGTCACCCGGGCTTCCTTTGGGTGTCATCCCTCGCTTTAACGGTCACCCGGGGATTATATCACGGTCAGCCGTCCACTTTCCTTTAACTTCATCTTGTAGCGCCGATCAGGACGGAGCGCCAGCCTGTCTGTGCACTCCATCAAATCCGAGGCCAGCCGGGTGGAAGCGGCCACCCAGCCGGTTCTTCTGGCTACCCGGCTAGACGGGCTAGCCGGTAAAGCTTGAATCCTAGCCAGGTGGGACTAGCCAACTGGCTAGAGCTCTTCTGCTTGAAGTCCAAGCAGCCTGTGTCTTCTAGAGCCGGCCTACTTAGGCCCGGCTTTCCCCACCCAGGGGTTGTCCCCCTGACACTAGTCCCCGAGCGCGTATGGACTTGGCCAGTCGGAAAGGTCTTGCGAGCTCCTTTGTTTCTCGAGGTTGTTTGATGATGAGGTCTGGCTGTAGCTTTTCCTTTTACTTTCCGGCTAGGTTCAACAGGCCGCGGAATCGATGGCCACCCACTGGGTGTAAACAGCAAAGGTAGCGACTGATTGGTGAAGATGGAGCTGAAACGTCTGGTGGATGAGATGAGTGCTATTGTCAGCCACGACCGTTGCTCTGGCGCATGTCGCATCGGTTTGACTCCTGCGTCGCCATGCCAGTTTTTGGTAACTGTGTGCATGTCTTGGGGCGGTGGGTGGGTGTCCTTGCTTTTTCCGTGCTTAGATTTGTCCCTTGAGGGTTTTCATTGGGTGCCTTACATTCCCCCCTTTGAGTATCTTTTTACGGTGCAACATGCTAAGGACGGTATTGGCGACTTCACCCTCCCCTCTTTCCTGCCCGACCAGAAGCCGTCCAAGTACCTCTAGACGGAGCCGGAGGGGTTTCCCGTCCGGCTCGACGACGGGCCTTTGGATCCTCGTGGTAATTTCCGGGTGAAGCTTCCTGTTTCTGATCGCCTATGGGGCTTGTTGTTGACGCTTGTGTTTATGCCTTGTAGCCGAGGAGGAGGGCCACCGGCAGAGGGCCGCGATGAAGGCCCGGGGGAAGAGGGCAGCGTCCACCACCGCGCCGGTCGCGGTGGAGCAGAAGAGGACGCATCGAGCGCGACCAGCCACTGCCGTGACGTCTTGTGCCGGGTGATTGTTCTCTTGTTCCCTCATTCTTCTTGGCTCTTTCGTCTCTCTCTGCTAAACCAGTTTGGTTTTCTCTCGCAGCGAGGTGATATCGTTGGGCGGCTCGGGTGCTACCATCGCTACCCCTCCCCAGCTCCAACCGTCGAAACGGCTGCGGCCGCTTCGGCTGCGCCCACCGCGATGACCCCGCCTACACCTCCTTAGGGTTCGCCGGCTGTGGAAGCACTAGAACGCTCGCCCACGACTTCGTGGGTTGCGTAGCTCTTCGCGACCGCCCATGGACCCGACACCCCCTCCTCTGTCCCAAGGCTGGCGTGAACCCGGCCTAGAGAGATGCTCCAGCCAGTTCCGCCAGGCCTATCATTGAGGATCCAGGTGGGAGTGCCCCGGTGCAGGCGGTTGCGGCGGGTTGGTGTCCAGGTGGGAGTTTCCGGCTCAACGGGGGCGGAGTTGGTGGTGGATGCGCCTTCGCGCGCCGCTCCTGACAAAGATGAGGTTGTGGTTACCGGCTCTAGGCCATCTCCAGTTGTGCTTACGCCGGGTGCCATCCTCGCCCAGCTCTCGGGCACGGCGCATGTTGCCCTCGACCAGGCTCGCCACCTGGTTGAGACAATGGAGAGGGGGCTTGGCGAAGCCAAAAAAACTATGTTTTGTTGGAGGTAGCTATCTCTCTCTCTGTTTCTTTTGTTGTAGCCGCTTTTTCTATAGCCGGACTTTCGTGCCCTTTTCCTCACTTCCTTCTCTTTGCAGAAAGCGTTTTCAGAAGCAGCTAGGAGTACTCAGGAGTTGGGGTGTAAGATTGCTTCCTCTAACATATCTTGTAGATTGTCCCCCTTTTTGCGCTTTTTGTTAACTATCCGGTACCCTTCTACAGCCATGATTGTAGACAGGGAGAAGGAGGTGGAGCACCTGAAGGCTCAAGTAGCCTGGCTGGAGGAATCCAATAAGGCCCGCCAGGGGTAGATCGACTAGCTGGCTGCTGCCAAGCATAAGCTGGAGGTTGCCATCGAGAGGGACAAGAAGGTCACCGACACTCGGGCGGAGACGCTCACGACCTTGGAGGCAGCTTGAGTGGATTGCTGATCTTGTCTTCAGTAAATTTGCATTTCCTTGCTCTTTTTATGCTTGAGTTGATGAATTGTCTTTGGCTACTCATTGTTTTAACCGTCTGTAGCTCACTACCCAGAGTCGACAGACCAAGCTCTTGAGGCCCTGCCTGCGGAGGAAGCCGGCAGTGAGCTGACCGCCTGGGATCTGGTGAAGGTTCTGGCGGAGGAGAGTGATGATCTTCGCAACATTGTCGTGGACTTCTTTCAGTACATCTAGCCGGGTATGGACAAACCGCACGACATCACCAGCCTAGCGCTCGCCCTCTCGCGCGGTGTAGACGTGCTTGATAATGGCAAGGAGTGGGTGGCTCGCGGTGGCGTGGAGATGGCACTGGCTCTGGTGAAGTCTTGGTATCTGGATGCGGATCTGGGTGCGCTCACCCGTGGCTTCCGTGCCAAAACTATCTACGAGGGCCTCCGCCAAAGCATTCCTAAAATTAGGTCATGCGGAGTCAAGATCGGCACTTACGTGGAGCTGGACCGTGACTTCCATGACCTCTTCGAGCCAGAGCCATATCACTGGATACCAGCCCCTCCAAGCGGCATCGACGTTGCCTCCTCTAGCTAGATGCCCGCAGCTGGTGCCAGTGCTCCTTCTCCGAGCGCAACTCGTGCTCCTGAAGCTGATATTCCTTCTACTATTGTGGCGCCTCAGCCCTAAATCCCTGGGATGCCAGGTGTATTTTTCTCTGTGAAAACTTGTTATGCACTTGTTTTGTTCTTGGGGTGAACTCTTTGCTGTAAAACTTTAATCTTGCATGGAAACTTCGTTTTCCGTTTATCTATTGGATGCATCCTTTTGTTCAAGTTGAATTTTCCTTTTGTGCTTTTCTTTCTGGTCATTTATGTCCTTTGTGTTTCTTGTGTGGGTGCGCGGGAGCACGTCCACCAGGTGTAGTCCCTGAGGTTTAGGCTAGCTGGGTCGAAGCTATTTTCCACCTTGGCGTTTTCTTATGGGTGCGCGGGAGCGTGCCCACTGAGTGTAGTCCCCGAGGTTCGGGCCGGCTGGAGTATCCAGCCGGGTCGAAGCTGTTTTCCATGTTGGCATTTTCTGATGGGTGCACGGGAGCGCGCCCACTGGGTGTAGTCCCCGAGGTCCGGGCAGACTGGATTAGCCGGCCGGGTCGAAGCTCTTTTCTACCTTCTTTCCTGCCAAGTTGCGGCTCGTGCAAAACGGAAACACAACGTCCCTTGCGTTAGTTTCTCCACTGGTGTGTGCGTTTGCAGTTATGCTAAAATTCAAAAACAATGCCCTTTTGCACTAGGCCGATAACTTATACCTTTTATTAGTGAGCATTGGCCTTTCAAGCTGTGTCCTTGCCGGCTGCTAGCCGGGTTAGTTCTGCAGTCAGAACCGAAGGGGTAGCTAGGTTGGCGTACTTCATGATACTTCGGGTTTTTGTCACTGGCTTAGATCGAGCAGGCGTAGCCGGATTATCCGGGCGCCCTAGTCTTCTATTTAGGTCGTTTCTTGTAAGAGGGACTTCGGGATTTTGCTCTTGCCGGGTCGACAGCCGGCTTGCGGTCTAAAGCCAGAACCAAAGAGTGGGCCCTAGGTGCCGCTTACAATACTTAACGGTCTGTAGAAGTCAAAGGCATCTGGGCCAGCCGGCAAGCTCTTTGCAAAGACTGTCGGAGCTGGGTCGTTGACAAAAATGACGCGTCGATGGATGCGGAGTCCTCGAGGCTGTGCCGAGGCTCCCAATCTTGTTCATTTATTACATGGAAGTATGATCCATACACTTCTTGCTCAAGTGTAAAATGGACAGAGTAGGTTCACGTTCCATGGGCACTCAGTCTCTTCGTTAAAGTGATCATCCTTGTTCTTTGCCGGCTGCTGGGCATCGATGATGTAGTATGAGTTGTTGTGCAGCGCTCGGATGATGATGAATGGACCTTCCCAAGGTGGGGACAATTTGTGCATTCCCTTCGTGCTTTGCACCAGCCGCAGCACCAGGTCGTCCTCATGGAACGAGGTAGGCCGGATCCAGCTGGCGTGGTAGCGACGCAGGTCTTGCTGGTAGATAGCTGATTTGGACAGGGCTAGCTTGCGTGCCTCTTCTGAAGATCCACACTATCTTCGTGCGCTTCCCTATCCTCTTGATCCGTGTAGAGCAGCTTGCGGGGTGCATCAAACTGGATATGAGTGGAGAGGACTCCTTCTGTACCGTAGACAAGGAAAAACGGCATGAAGCCGGTTGACTGGTTGGGGTTGGTGTGCAGGCTCCATAGCACGGCTAGCAGCTCCTCTATCCAGCATCCGGGGGATCTGACAAGTGGTCCGATCAACCTTGTTTTGATTCCGGCTAGGACCAAGCCGTTTGCGTGCTCACACTTCCCGTTTGACTGAGGTTGTATGACTGATGCTAGGTCTAGGCAGATACCCTTCTCTCCATAGAAGAGAGCAAAAACTCCCTTGGAAAAATTGGTGTCGTTGTCCGTGATGATGCTATGGGGGTAGCCAAAGCGTATGATGATGTTCGTGAAAAACTTGATCAATGTTTCCCCGTCCAGATTCTTTATGGGTTTTTCCTCGATCCACTTGGTGAATTTTCCCACCGCCACGAGCACGTGTGCCATACAGGATCGGGCTATCTTGAATGGTCCAACCATGTCCAGCCCCTAGAATGCAAACATCTAGGTTATTGATATTGTCTTAAGTGTTGCAGATGGTGTGTGCTTCAGCTGGACGAAATGCTGGCAGCCATTGCATGCCTTGACCAGTTCCTCGGCATCCTTTAGCGTTGTTGGCCAGTAGAAACCAGGGCAAAGCGCCTTGGCTGATATGGCCCTTGACGAAGCGTGATGGCCGCACTCTCCCTGGTGAATGTGGACTAGGAGCTTGACTCCTTCCTCTTTGCTTACACAACACTAATAGATGCCTCCAATGCTGCGTTTGTACAGCTCGTTGTTGATGATGGTGTATGCGCTTGCCCTGCGTCTCACTTTTCGTGCTGCCACTTCCTCCTCTGGTAGCTCTCCCTTAGCCAGGAAGTTCATGAATGGTTTGGCCTAGTCGGGTGTTTCCCGGATGGCGTACACCGTTTGCATGATGAGCTTGATCTCCTCGCGGACTACTAGGTCTGGTGTTTCAGGAGGCTTGCCGGGTGGAGGATCAGTGGAGGCAGTCCCTGGGACTAGCTTGTGTTGGAGACATGCCCAAGAGGCAATAATAATGTGGTTATTATCATATCTTCGTAATTATGATAAATGTTTACATACCATGCTATAATTTTATTAGTCGGAAACATTAATACTTATGTGGTTTCTAAACATAAAAGAGTCCCTAGTAAAGCCTCTTATTAAACTAGCTTGTTGGTTAATATATGATCATGGTTTCCTCATCATGAACATTGAGATGTTGTTAACAACAAGGTCGTATCATTAGGAGAATGATGTGATGAACATGCTTCTATAGTTAAGTGTAGCATAAGATCAAGTCATTTAAATAGTTCACTTGCTATAATCTTTCAAATACATAGTAACCTAAATCCTTCGACCATGAGATCATGTTAATCACCATCACCGGATGGATGCTTTGATGACATCAAACACTACTTCATAACTGGGTGGTTATAAAGGTGGCATTAAGTGTTCGGAAAGTATGTGTTGAGGCACATGGATCAAGAGTTGGATTTGTCCATCCATATGATGGATAGATATACTCTGGGCCCTCTTGGTGGAATGTCATCCAATTGGCTTGCAAGCATGTGACTGGCTCACAAGGGATCACATATCACAGGAACGAGTAAAGAGTACTTATCGGTAACAAGGTTGAACTAGGTATGCATAGATACCAACGATCAAACCTCAGATAAGTAAAGTATCGCGAGATAAAGGGAAATTGGTATTGTATGTAAATGGTTCATTCTATCATGAAGTAATCATAGAAATATGTGGGATCCATATGAATTTCCAGATTCCTCTATTGGTTATTGATCAGAGAAGAGTCTCGATCATGTGTGCATAATTCATGAACCGTAGGGAGACACACTTAAGGATTCGATGTTGTTTAGTAGATATGGAATGTGAGTAAGAAGGCCGAATGTTATTCGGAGTCTCGGATGATATCCGGGAAATCATGAGGAGTTCCAGAATGGTCCATAAAATCAGATTCATATAAGGAAAGTCCAATTCCGGAGTTTAGGAATGGTTTCGGTGTTTTCACCGGAATGTTCTAGAAGGGTCTAGAAGGTCCACCGAACCGGAAGGGGAAGGGTACATGGATGTTTCATAGAAAATTGGAATGGTTGCATCATGTCCTAGGTCACTTGGCTGGACACTTGGAAGAGAGAAATCAAATTCTAATTTGAAAGTCAAAAAGGCAGTTTGAAAAAGTCAAATCCCAACATGATTTCCGAGTTAGGGAGGGTTTTTGAGTTAGGTAGGGTTTCCACCTGGGCTGGGAACACCCTTGGACGCCCCCACCTATATAAGGAGGTGTGGGGGCGCACTCCAAGGTATCCCCCTTGCCCTATGCGCCCAAGACCCAATCCCTAGGCCACCGCTGCCCCCCAAGCTGACGGCGCCCTAGATCCCCTCTAAATCGCCACTGCCGTCTAGCCTAAACCCTAGCCGTTGGCTGCGCTCTTCCCCCGCATCTAAAACCTAGATCACCGAGGCCCTCTTCTACTCCACCATACTCGCTCTGGCTTAGGCGAAGCCCTACAGATTCTTTCCTCTACTTGCGACACCACGCCGTCGTGCTGCTGCAATCGCGAGGAGAGAGCTACAACCTCCGCTACCTGCTGGAACAAGGGAGAAGAAGTTCTTCATCGAGTATCGTACATGTTACCGACTGCGGGAGTGCTGCCGGAACGCGGTGCCAGAAGGATCGTCTACGCGATCTTGAGATCGGCAAGTGAACGACTACATCACCCACGTGAATCTGCTCTTGTTAACCGCTTTGGATCTTCGAGGGTTAGTACTCTATCGACTTGGCTTGTGTGTGTTCAAGCGATAGATTTTTTTTGTTTTCCATGCTACAAACCCCTACAGTGGTATCAGAGCCATGTCTATATGTAGATTTGTTGCACGAGAACACAATGGTCATTGTGGGCGGTGGTGCTTTTATTATCAATTGCTTCTTGTGTACTTTGCATCTTGCGGTATGGTGGGATGAAGCGGCCCGGGCTAACCTTACATGACACATTCATGAGACTTGCTGCATGCTCAACATGCAACTTGTATTGCATAAGTGGCTTTGCGGGTGTCTGTCTCCCCCATCATAGTAAAGATTCAATTTACAATAGGCACTTGATAGTTAAAGAATCAACATTGTGGTTCTTGGTCGTAAGTTAGAACGGTACTTATTGAAATCCCCAAACCACATAAAATATTCAAAGAAAATTAGAGGCGTCTAACTCTGTTTTGCAGGGGTGTGCTATGATGTGATATGGCCATGATTGTGATTATATGTGATGTATGCAATGATCCTTATTGTAAGTCGACAACCGGCAGGAGCCTTATGGTTGTATTTTAATTTTGTTAAGACCTGCATGTCTATTATTCAAAGTAGTTGTAATAGTTGATGCTGGTGGACGACAACCATGGAGCGGTGCCATTGACCTTGAAGCCACGCCGATGATGATGGAGATCATGTTCGTGCTTGAAGATGGAGATCAGAAGCACAAGAAGAAAGTCCATATCATATCACATATTATGAATTGCATGTGATGTTAATCCTTTTATGCATCTTATATTGCTTAGAATGCGACGGTAGCATTCTAAGATGATCCCTCTGAAAAAATATCAAGTTATAGAGTGTTCGTCCTTAATAGGCACTGTTGCCAAAGCTTGTTGTTTCGAAGCACCACGTGATGATCGGGTGTGTTAGATTCTGCGAGTGTATACAATGTGAGCAAGCCAGATTTTCTCATGCGGAAACTAAGGTTACATCTTGATGAGCCTAGCACGTACAGACATGGTCTCGGAACACGAAATAATGAAAGGTAAAGCATGAGTCATATAGATGATATGATGAACATGATGATTGTTTGCCTTTGAAACTACATCATGTCACGTGATGATCGGACTTGGTGTAGTGGATTTGGTTCATGTGATCACTAAAACAATGTGAGGGATGTTATTTTGAGTGGGAGTTCAACAACAATATGATTAAAAGTTGAACACTATTTATCTATTAAATCAAAGTGAATTTGCATAGTTGTTGTAGTCATTGGCATCCGTTTACCACCTTACACTTAGTTATAATTGAGATAATAGAACTATAGAATTCTAGTTAATTACTTTACAAACTAGTATCGTATTGTTTTGAAGTGTTAATCTAATGTTTAAAAGTCCTATTGCAAACTTTTAGTAAGTTCTGGTTACTCTGTGAAGTTTAATAATTGGTATTAAATCAAGACCTATAATTCCAGTGTTAGTATATAAGTATCATGTTTGTCTCCATGATTCTTGATATTCAAAATATTGTGTTAATATCAAGGTTATCGGGGAACTGAAAGAATTGTTTCAGAAACCATCTTGTGTAGAAGATATTGCAATATCTGAAACAATGTTTTGGTTACAACATGATAGAGTATAATATGGAAAATTTTATGTTCTCATATTTGATGAGAATTTGCAAAAGGTTGGAGACACTAGTTATCCTAATCCTCCAAAAGGTATTGGAGAGCAGCATTATACTCACAATTCACTGTTATAAGCTAAAGTAGTTTGATCATGAATAGTTCCATGATAAGGATGTATATTTGATGTAGGTAAAATGTTTACTACACTAAGAGATCACTAAGAATAGAATTTGAAAGAACGCCAAACATTTAATGATGGTGATCTACTTCAAAGTGCAAGTCCAAAGACATTGGTATTTAGCTATACACGCTTTGGACTATGTGTCATCTGTATGACTGCACTATTGAGATTTGATAGATTCTTTTGAAAGGATAAAGAAATACTAAAAGAGAAATATAAGAAATATTTGGCAGAAGAGAAAAGACTAGAATTGTTCAGCTTAGGTATATAGGTGATATACATGTTATGGCTATATTCTTTACTTGTTAAACAATGTGGTTCTTAAGTATTTGATACTGAGTTTGTTGGTATGAATTGTCATACAAAACAACACAATTCATGAACTACAATGGCCTAAGTAACTAGCAAAAGAATATGTGATGATATTCATTGAAAACAAAATAAAGAGTTATTATGTTTCTCATTTAAATCAAAACTTACCTTCAAGATTTGTTCCAATAATTGTTATTTCGATCAGGTATTATGAGAACAAAAGGGTTGTTCAAATAATTGTCGTAATCCATAAAATATGGATGATTTACAAATCTCGTTGGAGAAATCACATCCATAAAACTAGTGCTAAAAATGTCAAAAGACAAATTGATTGAAAGATCACTTAGGAAGTGACATTGTCGTTTAAATTATATTGGAAAGAAAGCATGAAGAAACTCCATGTGGATGGAATTTTGGAGTCTTTTGATTTTGATCAAATGACGCTTGTGAAACTTTCTTAGAGATAATTAAAACTCCATTCATAGGACAAAAGTGAATGAATGAATGACTAGCTTATTGGAACTTATACATATAGATGTATGAAGCCCATTATGTGTAGTCAAGAGTGATGGATTTCAAACTTCATATGCTTTCTTCGAAAGTTTGAGTGAATATATGAATATTTACTTAATGAGGATGAAGTGTGAAACATTTGATAAGTTCAAAGACTTTCAAGATGAAGTGCAAAATCACTATAACAAGAAAATAAAGAATTTATGATATGATCATAAATAAAAATATTTGAGTTACAAGTTTAGCATAACACATAAGATTTGAGGAATCGTTCCATGGATTTGTGTTTCCCGAAACACCATATGAGCATGGAATAATCGAGATATGCAATGAAACCTTGTTTGAAATGGTAAGATCAAAGGTGTAATTCATAAAACTGCCATTATATTTTAAAGATTAAAAGCTTTAGAGACTACCGCTTATTCACTAAAAAGAGCTCCGTCATGACCCATTGAAATGACACCATATAAAGTTATGGTTTGGGATAAAACCGAAGTTGTCATTTCTTAAACATTGGTATGCTATGCATAAGTGAGATATTTACTACCACAGTCGGATGAACATGTCTTTGTATGTTATTTCGAATAATCGTTGAGTATTCCTCCATAACACCGAAGACAAAAATGTTTGTCACTTAGAACATCAAATTTCTTTGAGAAGGAATTTTCCGTGAAAAGTTAAGTGGGAGGACAATAGAACTTTGATAAGGTTAAACGAACCTTATCTATATGTGCGAAGTTGCGCAGCGCCAAAAAGTGTTCTAGAGGCAGCAACAATGTTCATGGCTCACGTGCCTCAAAGGTTGTGGTCACGGAGGTCTAAGTTCCTATTGAACCAAGTAGGTTGGGTAAATAATAAAATACCAAGATTTGAGGGTTGAATCATTATTTGACAATAATGAACCGACTACATGCAAAGAAGCGATGATGGGCCCTAACTCCATTAAATGGCTTGAAGTCATAAAATCCATGATAGTTCCATACACGAGAAATCAAGCTTTGAACTTGAAATACCCCTTGGAAAGGTGCAACCTTACAGTCGTGTTTGGATCTATAAAGAAATAGACATGGATGTTTCACATCTATGAAATAATGGACATGTTGGGAAAGAGTTCACAACAATGTTCAAAGGTTGACTATAACAAGATTTGATCTTTCATAGCGATATTTAGTCTAGACGGATTAATGTCGCAACCACTACATATAGTTCTGTTATATGGTAGTTGAATAAACAAAACAAAGTTCTTTTAATAGAATTGTTACCTAGGACGTGTACATAACACGATCCTGAGGGTTTTGTTAATTCAAAAGGATGCTAAAGGTGTATGCAAACTTCAGTGGTTGAAATAAGCATCGAGGAGTTTAATTTCATCGGAGACGATGCTTGCATTTGCAAGAAATTAAGTGGAAGCGCTAAGACATATTTCTAATACATTATGTGGAAGACATATTGTTAGTTGGAAATGATGTATCTTTTATTGACATAGGTTAAGAATTTCATCACGATGAAAGACTTAGGCAAAACCCGAATATTATGCATCAATGTCTATAAGGATAGATTGAGGCGCTAATGTGGTTGTCCCAAATGTACATAGATGAGATATTGAAAGAGTTCAGTATGGAAATGACAAGAAAGGTTCTTGCCACACAAAAATGATTAAATCAAAATTCAAGTGTATCGACGCTTGATAAGTGAAACAAAGATTCGAGTATTTTTGATACTTGATGAATAAAATCACAAAGAGCATATTAATCATACTGTGATATGTACACATCCAGATATGTCCTATGCTCTAAATGTTGTGCGCATATACCAGAATGATTCATAATATGATCATTGGACGATAGTAAAGATATTCTTATGATCTTTTGGAAGAACTAAGAATATATTTGTAGAGGTGATAAATAGATGGTTGGTTCATTGTAAAAGTACTACATTGATACTAGTCTTGTCACAAAGTCCAAATTAAGTTTATATCAATCTAAACTAAGGGTGGCACAATATAATGGAAAGTAAGTTCCATAATGGATTTGGATGAGTTCCAAAGTTAAGACATTATGACAGATACTACAACAAAAGGCTAAGTATATGACTACTATTACAGCATCAAAAGAGGGCATTTGTGTTAAGTAGTTTGTTACCAAACTAGGTGTGGTTCACAGCAGGATAGTACTATGAAGATATATTGTACGACAATATTATCAACATGTTTTAACCCCAAGGAACTAAAGGTATCACCAAACAACCAAATTTATACAAAGCCATCTCATTAGAGAATGAGTGATGCGTAGAGACGGAAAGACATGCAATTACACACAGACCTGAAAGAGTTGGATCCGAAGATCGGTTGACCACAAGGAATCGTGTAAATAAAACACCGTAAAGCCATAGTTGTTGAATACACAAAGTTTTTGAAACTAGATTATTGTCTCTAGTGCAAGTGGGAGACTATTGGAGATATGCCCAAGAGGCAATAATAAAGTGGCCATTATCATATCTTCGTACTTATGGTAAATGTTTACATACCATGCTATAATTGTATTAACCGGAAACATTAATACTTGTGTGGTTTGGAAACATAAAAGAGTCCTAGTAAAGCCTCTTGTTAAACTACCTTGTTGGTTAATATATGATCATGGTTTCCGGATCATGAACATTGAGATGTTATTAACAACAAGGTCATATCATTAGGGGAATGATGTGATGGACATACTCCTATAGTTAAGTGTATCATAAGATAAAGTCATTTAAATAGTTCACTTGCTATAAGCTTTCAAACACATAGTAACCTAAATCCTTCGACCAAGAGATCATGTTAATCACCATCACCGGATGGATGCATTGATGACATCAAACACTACTTCGTAACTTTGTGGTTATAAAGGTGGCATTGAGTGTTCGGAAAGTATGTGTTGAGGCACATGGATCAAGAGTGGGATATGTCCATCCATATGACAGATAGATATACTCTGGGCCCTCTCGGTGGAATGTCATCCAATTGGCTTGCAAGCATGTGACTGGCTCACAAGGGATCACATATCATAGGAATGAGTAAAGAGTACTTATTGGTAACGAGGTTGAACTAGTTATGCATAGATACCGACGATCAAACCTCGGATAAGTAAAGTATCACGAGAAAAAGGAAAATTGGTATCATATGTAAATGGTTCATTTGATCACGAAGTAACCATAGAAATATGTGGGAGCCATATGAATTTCGAGATTCCTCTATTGGTTATTGATTGGAGAAGAGTGTCTATCATGTCTCCATAATTCATGAACCGTAGGGAGACACACTTAAGGATTCGATGTTGTTTAGTAGATATGGAATGTGAGTAAGAATATCAAATGTTGTTCGGAGTCTCAGATGAGATCCGGGATATCACGAGGAGATCTAGAATGGTCCGGAGAATAAGATTCATATAAGGAAAGTCCAATTCCGGAGTTCGGGAATGGTTTCGGTGTTTTCACCGGAATGTTCTAGAAGGGTCTAGAAGGTCCACCGAACCGGAAGGGGAAGGGTACATGTATGTTTCATAACAAAGTGGAATGGTTGCATAATGTCCAAGGTCACTTGGCTGGACACTTGGAAGAGAGAAATCAAACTCTAATTTGAAAGTCAAAAAGGCAGTTTGAAAAAGTCAAATCCCAACATGGTTTCTGAGTTAGGGAGGGTTTTTGAGTTAGGGAAGTTTTCCACCTGGGCTAGGAACACCCTTGGACGCCCCCACCTATATAAGGAGGGGTGGGGGTGCACCCCAAGGTACCCCCTTGCCCTAGGCGCCCAAGACCCAATCCCTAGGCCACCGCTGCCCTCCCCCCAAGCCGCCAGCGCCCTAGATCCTCTCTAAATCGCCGCTGTCGTCTAGCCTAAACCCTAGCCACCGTCTGTCCTCTTCGCTCCGCATCTAAAACCTAGATGGCCGAGGCCCTCTTCTACTCCACCATACTCGCTCTGGCTTAAGCGAAGCTCTGTGGGATCTCCCCTCTACTTTTGACACCATGTCGTCGTGCTGCCGGAATCGCGAGGACAGAGCTACAACCTCTGCTTCCTACTGGAACAAGGGAGAGGAAGGTATTCACCGAGTATCGTATGTGTGACCGACTGCGGGAGCCCTGCCGGAATGCGGCGTCAGAAGGATCGTCTACGTGATCTTGAGATCGACAAGTGAACGACTACATCACCCACGAGAATCTTCTCTCGTTAACCGCTTTGGATCTTTGAGGGTTAGTACTCTATCGACTCGTTGCTAAAATCTAGTAGATAGATCTTGGCTTGTATGTGTTCACGTGATAGAAATTTTTTGTTTTCCATGCTATGAACCCCTACAGCTTGGCAGTCCCCAGGTCTAGCTTGGCAGTCCCCGGGTGCGGTGAGGCAGCCCCTGGGTGTGGCGAGGAAGTCCCCGGGTGTACCGCACCGGCCATCCCTGGGTCCGCGTCCATCACTATGGAGTCAGACTCCAAAGACGGAGTGATGGACGGCTTGCGCAAGTGCTCGAGGGGGCCTCTAAGAGGTATGGATTGTCTTGTTGAGACGACTCGGGCTAGGGCATCAGCGGCTTTGTTGTTATCTATGGGTACATGGTGGAACTCGCATCCTTCAAAGCACGTGCATAGCTGCTGGACGAAGAAGGGGTATAGGGCCATGTTCATGTCCCTCGCGTCCCATTCTCCTGAGACTTGCTATACCACCAGGTCCGAGTTGCCGAAGAAGAGTATCCTCTGGATGCCTATCTCCTTGGCCATCTTGAGTCCATGAATGAGCGCTTCGTACTCAGCAACGTTATTCGATGCCTTAAACTGGATCTGTAGCACGTACTCCAGTTGGTCGCCCTTGGGGAACGTGATGATGATGCCGGCTCCGATCCCCCGAGCATCTTGGAGCCATCGAACTGTAGCTTCCAATGCGTGGAGTCGGGAACCAGTGGCATGTATTGTGTCTCCACCCAGTCGATGATGAAGTCGGCCAGCGCTTGAGACTTGATCGCCGTTCTTGACTCGTACTGAATGTTGTGCGCGGCGAGCTCTATAGCCACATTCGCCATGCGTCCGGTGGCGTCATTGTTGCCGACGATCTCTGCGAGTGGTGCTAGAGCCACCACCCGGATGGAGTGCTCTTGGAAGTAATGCTTGAGTTTCTTGGTGGCCATGTACACGTCGTACACCAACTTCTGGCAGTGGTGTTAGTTCTTCTTGGAGTGATACTACCTCACTTAGGTAGTACACAGGGAGCTAGACGGGGTGGTCCATCCCTTCTTCTGGCCTTTCCACCACTAGTAAAACGCTGACGACCCTGTTGGTGGCCGCGATGTACATCAGCATTGGCTCCTTTGCAGCCGGGGTTGCCAAGATTGGTGGGGAGGTAAGCATGCGCTTGAGGTCACGAAACGCCTCGTCCTCCTAGGGTGTCCAGACGAACTTGTCCGTATTCTTCATGAGCTGGTATAAGGGCAAGGCCTTCTCGCCGAGCCGGCTGACGAACCGACTGAGAGAGTCCATGCACCCGGTAAACTTCGGCACGTCACGCAAGTTCTACGGCAGCTCCATCCGCTCGATTGCTCCTATATTCTCCGGGTTTGCCTCAATTCCTCGTTCTGAGACGAGAAAATCGAGGAGCTTGCCGGCTGGGACGCCAAAACGCAGTTCTCCGGGTTCAGCTTGATCTGGAAACGACGGATATTGTCGAATGTTTCCTTCAGGTCTTCGAGCAATGTGCGACACTCTTTGGTCTTGATGACGACGTCGTTGATGTAGGCGTGTACGTTTCTACAAATTTGCATCTATGAGCATTTCTGCATGCAGCGCTGGTAGGTTGCTCCTGCGTTTTTCAAACCAAAAGGCATGGTGGTATAGCAGTAAGCCATGTATGGGGTTATGAATGATGTCTTTATTTGATTAGTTATATTGAGCTTGATCTGGTGATAGCTTGAGTAAGCGTCTATAAAAAACAACAAGCACCGGCCATCCCTAGGTCCGCGTCCAGCACTATGGAGTCGGACGCTAGAGACGGAGTGATGGACGTCTTGCGCAAGTTCTCGAGGGAGACTCTAGGCGGTAGGATTGTCTTGTTGAGCTAACTCGGGCTAGGGCATCAGCGGCTTCGTTGTTATATATGGGTACATGGTGGAACTCGCATCCTTCAAAGCACGCGCATAGCTGCTGGACGAAGAAGTGGTATAGGGCCATGTTCGTGTCCCTCGCGTCCCATTCTCCTGAGACTTGCTATACCACCAGGTCGAAGTTTCCGAAGCAAAGTATCCTCTGGATGTCTATATCCTTGGCCATCTTGAGTCCATGAATGAGCGCCTCGTACTTGGCGATGTTATTCGATGCCTTAAAGTGGATCTATAGCACGTACTCCAGTCGATCGCCCTTGGAGGACGTGATGACGATGCCGGCTCTGAGCCCCCACGCATCTTGGAGCCATCGAAGTGTAGCTTCCAATGCATGGAGTCAGGAACCGGTGGCATGTATTGTGTCTCCGCCCAGTCGACGATGAAGTCGGCCAACGCTTGAGACTTGATCACCGTTCTTGACTCGTACTGAATGTTGTGCACGGCGAGCTCTATAGCCCATTTCGCCACGAGGCCGGTGGCGTCCTTGTTTCTGATGATCTCTGCGAGTGGGTCTAGCGCCACCACCCGGATGGAGTGCTCTTGGAATTAATGCTTGAGTTTCTTGGCGTCCATGTACATGCCGTACACCAGCTTCTGGTAGTGGGGGTAGTTCTTATTGGAGAGTGATACTACCTCACTTAGGTAGTACACAGGGAGCTGGACCCGCTGGTCCTTCCCTTCTTCTAGAGTTCCACCACTAGTATGACACTGACGACCCTGTTGGTGGCTGCGATGTACATCAGCATTGGCTCCTTTGCAGCCAGGGCCGCCAAGATTGGCGGGGAGGTGAGCATGCACTTGAGGTCACGAAACGCCTCGTCCCCCTGGGGTGTCCAGACGAACTTGACCGTCTTCTTCATGAGCTGGTATAAGGGCAAGGCCTTCTCGCCCAGCCGGCTGACGAACCGACTAAGAGAGTCCAAGCACCCGGTAAACTTCGGCACGCCGTGCAAGTTCTGCGGCAGCTCCATGCGCTCGATTTCTCCTATCTTCTCCGGGTTTGCCTCGATTCCTCATTCCGATACAAGAAAAACGAGGAGCTTGCCGGCTGGGACGCCAAAGACGCATTTCTCTGGGTTCATCTTGATCTGGAAACATCGGATATTGTCGAATTTTTCCTTTAGGTCTTCGAGCAATGTGCGGCACTCTTTGGTCTTGATGACGACGTCGTTGACATAGGCGTGTATGTTTCTACAAATTTGCGTCTACATGCATTTCTTCATGCAGCGCTGGTAGGTTGCTCCTATGTTTTTCAGACCAAAAGGCATGGTGGTATAATAGTAAGCCCCGTATGGGGTTATGAATGATATCTTTATTTGATCGGTTATATTGAGATTGATCTGGTGATAGACCGAGTAAGCGTCTAGAAAAGACAACAAGTCACAGCCGGCCATGGAGTCGATGACCTGATCTATTTGTGGTAGAGCAAAAGGATATTTGGGGCAGGCTTTGTTGAGGCTGGTGTAGTCCACACACATGTGCCATGTCTCGTTCTTCTTCAGTACCAGTACCGAGTTCGCCAGCCATTCTGGGTGGAAAACTTCCATGATGAAGCCGGCCGCAAGCAACCGTGTGATCACCTCACCGATGGTTCTTCTTTTTTCTTCTACGAAGCATCGTAATGAGTGTTTGACTGGCTTCGCGTCCAGTAGAACATGAAGAGAGTGCTTGTCGAGTTCCCTCGGGACACCTGGCATGTATTTGGGGCACCATGCGAAAATTTCCCGATTCTCACGGAGGAAGTCGATGAGAGCGCTTTCCTATTTGCTGTTTAGGTCGTCTTTGACCAGGACAAATTTGCTTGGGTCAGCCTCGTTCAGCAGGATCTTCTTTATGTCCTTGGATGGCTTGAACTGTGATTCACTGGCTAGCTTGGGCTCTCCAGCCGGCATGTCCGCCTGCAGGGCCGCCATGTTCCGCATTATGATGCGCTTTTCTTCTCCGATGATCATGACCTCGACTAGCTTGGAGTCATCTATGGCGCATTCGATCGATCGCTTGTAGAAACCGTCGATGGTGATCACTCCTTTTGGACCCGGCAGCTTCATCTTGAGGTACGCATAATGCGGCACGGCCATGAACTTGGTGAGAGCTGGGCGCCCGAGTATGGCGTGGTAAGCACTAGAAAGGTTAACAACCTCGAACCAGATCGTCTCGCGGCGGTAGTTGTTCTCGGTGCCGAAGATGACGTCCAGCCGGATCTTGCCGATTGGCAAGTGCGATGGACCCGGGACCGCCTCATGGAAGGAAGTGCTTGAGGGATAAAGTTGAGACTCGTTGATGCCGACCCGCTCGAGGCTGCTACAGTACAGGAGGTTGATGTTGCTGCCTCCATCGATGAGGACACGAGAAAATCGGCACGAGTGCTTCTTGGAGATGATGATGGGGTCCAGAACTAGCGTGTAGCTGCCAGGGTTGGCAACACGGCTGGCTGGTCTTTCTTGCTCCAGGTGATTGCTTACTCGGACCAATGCAAGTACTGGGGGATGGGGGAACAATTGCGTTCACCTCCACCTCGCGCCTTCTCTTGTTGTGCTTTGTTTCTGGCTCGGCGAGGTAGATGTGGTAGTTGCCCACTTGGTGCGGGGAGCCATATTCATCATCTTCTCGGCGGTTGTTCCGCTCCCTGTTGTACGGCGGGCCTCCGGCTGGAGGTGGAGGTGGTGGTGGGAGACTACCGGCTTTGGCCATCTTCTTCGTCCAGCTGCACTGGCATGTTGTATGGTTCATGGGCTTGCTGCCTCTGCTGTGGAACTTGCATGTCCCATCGATCATGGATTCCATGATATATTTGGGCCGTGGTGGCCTGTCATATGGTCTCTGTCTCCAACTGCCGCCTACAGTCGGGTCCTCATGCACCGCTGCTACTTGCTTAGTGTCGTACCGGCTGTTGGGTTGGTCGTCTTTTATTTTGCCATGACGGTTGTCGTGGCCATGCCACCTGGAATGGTGCTCGCCCGGCTGGCGGCGCTCTGCCTGCCCATCCGTCATGATTTGGCCTTGGTCCTCCACCACGATGGGCTTCTTCATGGCCGCGTTGGTGGTGGCGTATTTGTCCGCAATAGCCATGACCTGAGCCATGGTTTGGGGATCTACCCGGCTGATCTTGTGCTTTAGCATGGTGCCGTCTTGGCAGTCGTTGGTGAAGAAGTCGATTGCCTGATATTCGCGCACTCCTTCGCACAATTTGTGCATGATGGTACATCAGGTGAGGTAGGTGCGGTTGGATTTGTCCTTGCCATCAACGCAAAGGGAGAGATCGCAGGGCCGACCCGGTCGCTTGTATATTCCAGTGAAGTTGCGGATGAATGCTTCTTTAGAGTCCAGCCAGGCATTGATGCTGTTGTTGGGGAGGCTCTTGAGCGATGTTCTTGCCGAGTCGACGAGCATGAGGGGGACGTAGCGGACGTCCAGGTGTAGGATACCATTCACGATGCCCACGGTGGTGGTGTAATCAACCAACCAGTCCTCCGGCTTGACGGTGCCGTTGTATTTTGGCATGTCCCTTGGGAGCGAAAATACCTTTGGAAATGGCTCGTTCTGGATGCATGGGCTAAAACATTTCGGGCCAGACGGACTTTCTTCTTCCAGTGTGCACGACTGCACCAGGAGGTCGATGCGCTCGCGCGCGTCAGCCGGCTTGCGAGGGTCGAGACGTTCGATCAAGCACGACAAGGGAGGGTCTTTGTTTCCGCCAGCTCCTTCTTCTGGCGCGTGTGCCTTTTTTCCTTGGCCGGCTCCTCTAGCCGGCGCACGACTAACACTAGTGACGACAGCGTCACAGTTGCGGTGGTCGCGGTTGCCATATCCTCCGCGCGGGCGGCTGTTTTGCCCGGTGCCGTCTGGCGAAGATGCCTGCTGGTACTTGCTTCCTCTGTGTGCCGTATGGTCCACGCCTCTGCGAGGGACCATGTCCCAGGTGTTGCCCCCTTCGCTGGGTTCCCCTTCGTCTTGTTGCTTGTTAGCGGTTGCGAAGAGGAGCTCGACGCGCTCCTGCTGGCAACAAAGTTCCTCCCCCTCGAGGTGCTTCAGTTCTACGACCGCCGCCTCCGCCGCTCGCATGTTCTTGGTGGGGGTGCTGTAGACAGGCTGGGCCTTGCCAGCACGTGAGTCCGCGACACGGTCCAGTTCCCACCCAAGATCACGCCTTCGGTGTTGGATCTGCCTGGCGAAGCCTTGGGCAGCATTGGTTAGCAGCGACCTTGGTGGCCTCCTCCAAGAGCTTCTGGTGCGTGGCTTCGAGTGTGGCCGCGGCAACCGTCAAATCTGTCTTGATAACGACAGGGGAGCGGAGGTGCTGGATGGACGCAGTGATCGGGTTTTTCTCCTCCTCGAGAACGGATCCCTCTCCTCCCGCTCGACGCTCCTGTGGTGGGCGGTGGTTTTCACGAGCATTCACCACCATGACCTCGACGCAGCCGTTTGTCACGGCGACGCCGCGGGCGACTTGGTCGAGAGGCATGCCGGAGACGGTGTCTACCTTGCTGGGAAGGCCTTGGCGATGGTGGCGACATAGACGTGGTGGTCCCGAAAGTGCAGTATGGAGCCATTGATGGGGAAGGTGTCCTCGGCGAGGCACGCGGCGTTGTCGACGATGCAGTCGAAAGCGCCGAGTGTGAGGACAAGGCCGGAGGCCACGCTCTCACCAGCGACGAGCGGAAGTCCCGTGGGGAAGATGATCCCAGCCGAAGCGCTCTGCCCCATGGTGGGCGCCAACTGTCGTGGTGTGGAACACGGCAGTGCCATCGGGGATGGCTTAAGAGGGACACTCAGGTGCAATTGGTGGCTCACGCAATGGGTTGGGCATGATGAACTGCAAACACAACAACGTACCCATGTTCGGGGCCCTCTCATAGAGGTAACACCCCTACTCCTGCAAAATCTACTATATGGGGGCGAATGCATAGTAAAGGTGCTCTTGGAGTTGTTTCCTTTGCAACTATGAATGGCTACAGGAAGAAGACGAATTAGAGGAAAACTCTTACAACTGGTGTTCCCTACCTAGAACCCTAGCTCTACCCTCCCTTATATACTGGTTGGGGGAGGTAGGTTACATTGTGGGATCTAGGGTTTATAGTTTGGATCTGGGTTTACAAGGCGGGCCGACTGCAGGGCACCTAGGCGGTGGACCAGGACCCAGTCAGCCTCCAGTACACTGATGGACGGTGCTACAGTGGCCCTGCTCCCTCATTTCAGCGTCGTCCTTTACTTTAGCGGTCACCCGGGCTTCCTTTGGGTGTCATCCGTCGCTTTAATGGTCATCGGGGCTTCTTTGATGGTCAGCCGTCCGCTTTGCTTTATATTCGTCTAGTAGCGCCGGCCAAGGCGGCATGCCAGCCTGTCTGGTGACAATAGGCGCAAGAGGTGTACCCTGCAAGGAATGTTACCCCTCTGCGCACTTCATCAAATCCGAGACCAGCCGGGTGGAAGCGGCCACCCTGTCGCTTCTTCTGGCTACCCGGCTAGACGGGCCAGCCGGGAAATCTTTCAGCCCAGCCGGGTGGGACTAGCCAACCGGCTAGAGCTCTTCTACTTGAAGGCCAGGCGGCCAGTGTCTTCTAGAGCCGGTCTACTTAGGCCCGGCTTTTCCCCACCCGGGGGTTATCCCCCCGACAAATATCATACGAGTTTTAATGAATCCTTATAGCACATCAAGATTATTATTAGCATGGACGATTCAAATGAGTAAACTCTATTCCATGTCATGTAATCAACTCATAAGATTTCCTTTGAACAATAAAGTATAATCATGTAATATTGAGAGTGTGAGAGTTTGTCATGAAAAGCATATACACTAAAGTATCTCAATTCTCCCACATTAATAAGTCAACACTTTTCAAGCACTACTTTTCTATTCATTGTCCTTCAAGAATTTTAGTCCTTAAGTAATTGAGAGCATGCCAAAAAAATTAATATCGAGCTGTGATGGACACTCGTGGCATCACCAAGGTTTTTGTTCCTTTTGCATAATGATTACTCATATCAGCCAGAGGAGTTATTCCATCATGAACACAGCTACACGAGAATGCCAAGAAGCTTACCCATTATAGCATTTCTGCTACATATGTTTAATCAACTCATAGCCAAAATCTAGGAGTTTCCCCCATGAAGATCGTTTTTAGGCTAGCGGAGTTGTTGGCATCCCATGAAGTTTGACATGCATAAAGCTATATCATTCTTATGATTCACAAGTCAAACTTTGTCATGCTCACAAGAACCGCTGAACATTAATTCAATTGAACAAATCTTTTCAAAGAGAGCAATCAAGTCAATCATTATTTTTTGTGGTGTTGAGTGTCTCTAGGAATAAACTTTCAAGAGTAAATAATACAACACCCAAGCCTTCAATTGTGAGACTTTTTCTTATTACACTTGTTTAGCAAATTTTTAGGTAAGACTTGGTTAACTACAAGAGCTGGAACAAAACATACTCAACTGAATACCCCTGCAAACTAAAATTTACTCTAATATAAAGACTCACTCCACCAATATAATATCTTAACATTTACTACTAACTAGCATGGGTTTCTCAAACATAAAAAGTGGGGAGTCATAAGACATACCTCTAATGATTGGTTCCACTTCTCTCTTCCATTTTTATTTGTTTCTTGGAAACTCGAAGTCAATCACTCTCCTGCAAATATACGAGAACCACAAGGAGAATAGAAAAAAGGAAAAAGGGAAAATAAAGATAAATGGAATTTTTTGTTGTTTTTAAGAGAGGGAATTAAATAATAGAAAATTGGCGGCAAAGCTCGGCTAGAAAATCTCGAAAACAAATAAAATAACTAAAGATAAAGTGTTGGGGAAACTAACACGAATGCTTATAAACTCAAAATAAAAGCATAACCTCGAAATTATAAAAACAAATGCCAAATAAAGATAATGGAAAAACTTCCCCGAGCTTAGGCTTTTTCAAGCCCTTCAAATTATTGTGGTGGCGGGAAAAAGTTGTGGCTCCAGTTCATAAATTGAGTTGATAAATTACTAGTGGTTTCTCGAAGATTCAGGGCGAGATTATGCATCCCCTCCACAGTTCCTCTAAGTTCTTGGAAATGTTGATATGTAGCGAATCGGTTTGGTGGCTGCTCCTCTTGATCAGGAACTTCTTGCTCCTCTTCTTGGTCCTCATCCTCATCCGGAATATCCTCCTTGGGTTGGTGTTGTTCAAACTGCACATCATATAACAAACGTCCTTCCTTGATAGAGAAAATACCATTAGGAAAAGGAGCAGGGTAGATACGCCCAACTCCTGCAATATGCAAGTAATAACCACCACCTCTCCTAGTGAGCATTCCACGAGATTTTAAATTAGATAAACCAACACGTCACTCACCTAGCAACGGGTGCAACTGACCTAAGTCGATGCCCAAATCAATGGCAAGCACGATGATGATGCATCCACATGTGATTGGTCCTTGGCTTTGGGAGGATTGGTGCTCTAGGTAGCGCACAAGAATTATGCCCAAGTTGAGTGACAAGTCGATGTTGTTGAAAGCAGATTTTGCGAGGACCCAGATGTCCTGCTCATTGCGTCTTATAAACTCATTTTATGCTTGCAAGGTGTTAGCAATAACATATGACAAATAGCTAATATCAGGATGTTGAATATTCTTCCCCTTATTGATTCTAGAAGTGAAACTCATTCTATGATAATAATGATCTGGGGAAGGGTGCATGTCAACGAAAGATTTGCGTAGAGCATTAACATCTTTGTTTGGTAAAGAAAAACAATTGCACCATTTATCAAGTGATAATGTATAATATTTGTTCATAAGTCATAAATAAATCATGTCCTCTCCATGCCATGCTTTGAATGTGCTTTTCAAAGAACTTAAAAATTCAAGAGCTAACCGGCGATAAGTAGGTGCGTCATGGAATAAAAAAATTGGAGGCCAACTCTATTAAAAAGTAAATTGAAGTCATTAGAAATACCGAGTTGATTCATTATAATGGGACAAGCCCACTTGGTTGTCTTCACTTATCGGTTCTTGATCATGTTGAAGTGATCATGTTGGAGCTCATTACTAAACCATATCCCCATGCGGTCCTGAGCTACAGCGGCAGCCTGAGAAGAACTCGCAGCGGCACGAGCACGAGTTTGGATCCTTGTGTTCATCGTCTAAAATAATAAGAAAGGACAAAATAAAATTTTTTGATCCAATATTAATAAGCATAACATATTCCTCATCATAGCACACTAAAGAATATCCTCAAAATAATAATCTAGGCAAGAGAAACATGGCAATTAGTTCATAGTAGGTCTCACCCTAGATTGATAATGAAAATAGATCGAAGATGAAATTGCAACAATTAATTCGAGGATCAGAGGAGAAACATACCATAGATAACTTGTGTACGAGGAAATCGTTCGAAATTGAGTAGAGATGAAGATCCCTTGAGGTTTTGAGAGGGTTTGGAGGTAGAAGAGAGAAAAAGGATTGAAGTTTTGGTGTTAGGGGTACCTTCCCATGGATTTTTTGTGGTCGCATGAACTATACGGCTAAAACTATATGGCCGGAACATTTGTTCCCGCCGTATAGTTTGTCTGACGGCAAAATTTTAGGGTTTCTTAGGTTTCATCCTGGCAGCACAAGCTATACAGCCAAACTATACGACTTGGAATTTTTTTCCCACCATATAATTGGTTGTTAAACCTTTTGTATCCTAGAAAAGAAAATTGACGAAGGCATCGATAACTATACGGCCACAACTATACGGCTCGAATTTTTATTCCCGCAGTATAGTTGGTCGTTAAACCTTCTGTACTCGCCAAAATTTACCTCTTTCTTCGAGAATTCTTTCTTAACCTGAAACATAGAGAAACACCATGTTTTGACAAAAAAAATGACAGACTAAATTGTCGACCAACATCAACATGTATAAAACAGGATTTCAGTACCACCAAACTTCTCCTCCTCAACTGGAGTTTTCTAGCAATCTTTATTCAACATGAAACTTAAACTCACACTGAAAAACTTTACTCAAACCTTTATTTCACATGGGTTGCCTCCCATGAAGCGCTCTTTTATGGTCAATAGCTTAACCATGATGTTGCTCATTTAGGCCAAATGAGTGGAACACCCACTCCAAAATAGTTGGCATTCAAAGTGATGGCCTCCTTCTCATGATGCTTGGCATTCTTCTTCCTAGGCAAATTAATAACAAAAGGATCCCGCAAAGGCAAATGAAGCTTTGCATTACCTTCATGTAGATTAATCAAAACCTTAATAGTTCTTCAGAATGGATGGCCTAATATGATAGGAGCAGTAGAATCTTCAGGTATGTCAACAATAACAAAATCAATAAGAGCAGGACAGCCTTTAATGTATATTAAAGTAATCTCCTTAATTCCTACAGCTTGTTTATAGGTAGAATCTGCTAGATGTAATTTTAACTCAGTGATTTTAAAAGAGGCAAGATTTAGCTTATTAAAAAGACTCTTTGGAATTGTTGAAACACTTTCACCTAAATCACAAAGTGCAACTATCTCATTATTTCCAATTTTTATTTTAATAGTAGGCTCAAATATATCATCAAGCTTAACAGGTAGTTTTTTAGAAATCTTCTTATATTCTTCCTCAAGCTCACGTACCTTTGTTGCTACCTTATTAACAAAGTGTTGATACATAGCTTCCTCATTTCCTTCACTTACAGGAATCTTGATATTAATCCTTTTCACAAGATCTTCAACCATGTAATTTGGTGAAGGGGCATTACTATAGTCAAGTTCTTCAGGCTCCTCCCTTTGGATTCTTATCATCTTGAGGTCTTCAACCGGATTGGGCTTAGCTTTACCTGCAAATTTAGCTAGAATGAGAGTTTGACTCTCGGTTATCTTACCTAGTTGTGCCTTAACAATCCTTGTTATTTCTTGGAGGGCCTGCAAATCATTCCTCAAACTCACAGCTTGGTTAGACAATTTTCCAAGCATATTATCATGGTTCTCCATTATATTAACTAGGATATTGTTTTGCTCATTTTTCGAGTCTATAAAGGACTTAATAGTTTCTTGGAGACTACCATTACTTGATCCCATATTATTATTAGAGTTACCTGCATGACTAAAATAATGTTTTTGGAAATTAGGATTATAGTTCTTATTCTAAGCAGGGTTATAATAATTACAAGCTATGAAGTTTATTTCTCCAATATTTGATTCTAGGATGGCTCTTACCTAGGTTTCCTTACCTTTGACGGATAATATGAGCTCATCCAGCTTAGTAGTGAGTTATTCATTTTCCTCCGGTGTGACGGAGTTCACCTTCTTTGTGTTTGATCTTTCCACATGCCATTTGGACATGGTTGTATTGCATATTGTCTAGCAGATGCTTTGCTTCGGTAATTTGTTTGCCCATAAATGTTCCTCTAGCTGCAGTATCAAGCATAGACTTAGACACTAGGTTAAGAGCATTATAAAATAAATGGAGAATTAAAGAATCTTCCATCCCATGGTTGGGACAGTTGCTCATGCATTCTTTCATTCTCTCCCATGCAAGCTCTAGTGACTCACGCTCTTCCTGTCTAAAACCAGTAATATTAGATCCTAGTCGCATAGTCTTTGTAGGTGGAAAAAATATTCATAAATAAAGAAGGACATTCCACCCATGATGCCATAGTATTTCTAGGCAAAGATAACAACCATTATTTTTCTCTTCCTCTAAGAGAGAAAGGAAATAAGCGCAGCTTGACCGCATCGGGGTCAACATCTTTAATGCGCATCATATCACATATTTTAGTGAAAGTGTTCAAGTGCATACCTGCATCCTCAATAGCATGATTCTGTTGAACCAAACTTAAATAGTGAGGCTTAATTTCATAGTCATTAGCATTAATTGTTGGCTGGGTAATAGGAGTACGCAAATAATCATTGTTAGGAGTTGCAAACTCCCCAAGCTTATTTTTAGCCATATTACCTATGTTTTTGGGTTTTCTTAAACAAAACTTATGATGATAAAAACAAGAATTTAAAGACTAACTTTTTTTTGTTTTTAAAATAAAGACTAAAAGCAAACTAACAAAATTAAAAACAAGAATTAAAACTAGCCATGTTCCTAATAACCTTACCAGGGTAGCTATTACTTCCTAGAAAAAGGATTGATACCTTCGATCCGGATTATGGATGTAGTATAGCTCTTTTCCCCTAGTAGACCTAGGTTATAGAATCCTTTGGAAGTAGAAGGCGTAGTAAAGTTACTTTAATGGACCTTTGGAAGTTTTAGAATTCTTTTTGTGTTTTGCCGGACCAAGAGTTTGCTGTCTTTTGTTGTTGTCGACGATGGAGAGAGAGGGCCTAGGGCTTTCGGTTTCACCTGTACCTATGCAAAACATCTGATGGGAATAAAAGATAATAAAAAAGTATGCATGTATTTGTTAGAGCAAGATATTGTATGTGGGCAGTGCATCCAAAATTGTTATTGCCTACGCAACCTCTTATAGTAATAACCTAATAGTCTCATCCATAGAAGAAAGAGAACTAATGATATACATAGTGATGTCACCGTTAGTCCCAAGTAAATCCCTCACATATAGCCATACTACCCTATCTGTCACTAGGGTTCCCATCCTGCAGATCAGTCATTACTCACACTCCCTATACCTGGATCAATCCTTAGGGTGTTGGGTACCTGACAAGTCCTTAGACTGAGGCAAGTGAGGATACAATAATCATCATTTCATACAAACTAATACATAATCCAATATATGATAAATAACATGCACATACTACATGGCTAGGCCGAAGCCCTGAGCCCAAAGGAGAATTACTCACACATAGAGATGAGATCAACAATCACAAACAATGTAATGGAAATCATGAGATTGATAGTACTAGTCTTACAATGTCGCCAATTAGAGATGAGATCTAATATTACAAGTGGTGGAATATGGATATGGTGGTGGAGAAGGGTTTTTATATTAGATCTAGATCTATTCCTCCGGCGGTGTGGTTTCTAATGGCTTGGTGTAGTCTGGCGGAGTCGGGGCAGTTTTTCTTGCCGCTCGAGGCCTCTTTATATAGGGGTCCCTTCACAAAAGTTGTTCTGTTTAACATAGCGGTGTCGGTGAAAACTATACGGACGGAACTATATGATATGGGCATGACGGAGGAGGTTCAACCCAATTTCAGGACTCCACCAAGCTAGGCGTGTCATTTTATTTGTATCGTACTATTTTTAATTAGTATTTGTGTGAGTTTTGGGCTTGATTTCAGCCTGTCCAACCAAGTCGAGTCGCGGCCCAACTAGTGGGGTGCCCCAGCCCTCATATAAGGAGCTGGTCGAGTTAGGGTTGAGGGAGTTCAAATGTTTAGTCTAAAAACTATATTGTGCTCCACCGTGTATGATCCCTCTGGGGACGATCATAACGTTTATCAGATTCTTATAGAGATTGTTGCGGAGGTTCTTGTGTTCATCAAGGATTGGTGTGCTCAGGTTTGAGGCGTGGTGATCTTAATCATGTTACTTGCTAGATTAGATCCTCTTCTTCAGGTTGCATTCATCGCGTAATTGGGAGATTACCTACCTGGTTGACTCGCTGTCAAAGATTAGGACAAAACTATAGGATCATCAGGACGATTTGTATCACTATACGGCCGGAATTTTATTCCCGTCGTATAGTTGGTCGTTAAAGCTTTTGTCTCCACCTCACGACCCCTGGTTTCTTTGGGTTGTTGGAAATCTCGTATCTTTGACTTTAATATTGTAATTCCCATCATCAAACATCATTTCCTACGCAGGGAAAAATAGAAAGAAAGGATTGCATACCCCATTTGATCATTAGGCATTAGTGGCAGGGTTTAGAGAGATATTTCATCAAAAATATGAATAATATTCATTTTTAATGTGGATGTGGATGGCTATATTTCACATCCATCAGAAGCCTAGAATATTGGTAACTAGAAAAGAACCAATCCTCTAATCTTAATTATTTTTACCAGGTTCTCAAATTATCACCATTCTTAAATTCTTCCTATTCTGAAACTCAAAAGGAGCCATACCATTTATTTTAAATGTACTTCTAGAATTCTTGATGAGGAAAAAACGGATATCAAGCCAAAAAAGACGGAAGATATAATAGTGCAAAGAGATACATAACAATCTAAAGACATGTATACCATCAAAATATTTATTAATCATGTTAGTAGCCGACTTTTTTATAGTAACTTATTTTATTTGATTTGAAGCATCTGAACTTACTTTTGCGTGAACGTGTGATACGTCCAAAACGTATATACTTTCCCAAATACTTTTGCTATTATTTCTCCTCTAATTTATGTGATTTGGATATAACTAACACAGACTAACGTTGTTTTCAGCAGAATTGCTCCGGTGTCTCATATTTGTGCAAAAAATCAACTTTAAGGAAAAATTCCAAAAAATATGCCAAAAATCCTATATTTCCATAAGACTCACGGAGCCAGAAGACCGAGGGGAGAAAAGACTCGAGGGGCTCACACCATTCCCAGGCGCAGGCCAGGCCTAGCCGTGCCTGGGAATGGTGTGGCCACCCCGGTCTCCGACTCGACCTCTCCTTTCGCCTACATATACCCTCTGACCTAAAGGCATAGGGGGGTTTGACGTTTTTCCAGATAGAGTTCCGATGCGCCGCCACCACCAGAAACCGTGATTCAAAACCAAAAACTCCGTTCTAGCACCCTGCCGGGACAGGGAAATGGAGGATATCATCGCCATCATCATCACCGACGCCTGTCCATCAACCATCCATGATTCCCCCATCCATGTGTGAGTAATCCCCGCAGTAGGTTATGGGGATGGTAGGGATTGGATGAGACTACACATGTAATTGCATATGATTGTTCGGGCATGGTGCCTAGTATCTATTATTAGTGCTTTTGACATTGTTGCAACTTGTTGTGCTTAATGCTTGTCACTAGGGCCCGAGTGACATGATCTCAAATCTGAACACGTTATTGATTCATGATGATATTATTGTTTGTGATCTTACCTTCAAGTTGTGTACATATATCGTCGTTCGGAACCCAAGGCCCCAAAGTGACAGTAATTGGGATAACCGTAGGGGATGGCTATGATGTGAGGATCACGTGTGTTCATGGAGTGTTAATGCTTTTCTCCGGTGCTCTATTAAAAGGATAACCTTAATTGCCAGTAGATTCCCTTGAGGCCCCGCTGCAAACGGGCTGGCAGGACAAAAGATGTTGTGCAAATTTGGGCTTTACTTCCCTCGAAGACGGTTGCGATCCCCTATACTTGTGGGTCATCAAGACTATTTTCTGGTGCCGTTTCTGGGGAGCATAGCTTTATTCATAAGTTCACTTGGAATTATTATTGTTCGCTGCTATCCATTCATCATGGTTAAATCTCGTGATGGAAAAGATCCTATATTTCCATCCACTACAAGAAGAGGTACAACTCTGAACACCTCTGTTGCTCTTGATTCACCGTCTGTGATGAGTAAGCTTCTTACACCACCACATACACATGTTACACATACTGCTACTTCCGCTGAATCTAAAAATGCTTCTGATAATTTTGATGCTACTTCTACTGTGCTTGATGAGTGTGGTTCATTAGGTCCTTTCCTAGATGCTACAATTGCTAAAACTATAATGGGAAACACTAAAAGTCCTAATGAAAATATTACTAGACCTATTAGTTCACCTGAGTCTAGAGAGTATTCTAGTGATGATCTTGATGAGGATTATATTGAAATTAGTGATGAATTTATTGAGGAATTTCAAAACACTAGAGGTGCAAGTATTATTAAGAGTCTTCTTGAGAGACATGCTATTAGATATAAATTATCTCCTGATGCTAAGTTTGCCACATCTCCCATAAACATTAAAGATAAGTATTATGATTTCTCTCTTGATTTATCTTATATAACTATTATTGAGAAAAAACCTTTTTGTGGGACTGAAAATTAAAGTGTTGTGGCACATATGAATGAGCTCCCTACTTTGAGTGGCTTATTTTCTGATGATATTAAGAAACGCACCTACTTTGTTGATAAAATTTTCCTTTTTTCCTTGAAAGGTGAAGCTAAAGCTTGGTTTAATAATTTATCTCTTGGATCTATTGATAGTCCTATTGGCTTGGTTAATACTTTCTTTCAGAAATATTTCTCTGGTAGAGCTCAACATGCTGCTTTGCAGAAACTCTTTGATTTTAAGCTAGGAGGAGAGAAATTGCCTGAATCATGGGCAAGGTTTTGTTCTTTAATTAGAGCATAGCCTGGATATCCAATAACTAAAAATGAACTTCTTGATATATATTATAATGGACTACCCGATGAATCTAGGACATACCTGGATAGTTGTGCTGGTTGTGTTTTCAGGAAAAGAACTCTCAATGAAGCTGAGGAACTAATGGCTAAAATAAGCAAGAATTATGATGCTTGGACTATACCTAAGCCAACTACACCTAAGCCAACCCTAACACCAACACCAAATAAGAGGGGAATGATTGAATTAAATGATGAAGTGATGAAGGAAGATAAGAAATGTCTTAAGGAGAAGGATATTAAATCTGAAGATGCAAAGAATTTACCTCCTATAGAACAATTATGTAAGCCAATCTCTCACTCATCCACTGTTGAGGTATACTCTCTCCAACATTTTGATAATGGTGATATTCCTTACTCTAAACCTCCTAATCAATGCTTAGATGAATTTGATAATTATGTTGTTAAGCAAGATAATTTTAATATGAGAGTGCAGAATCATCTAATGGAAAATTCTAGAGCTATTAACAAATTGCATGATATTGTGGAGAGAACCTCCAATGATGTTAAAATGCTTGTTAAACATTTACAAATGGTTCAAACTAAAATTGATCAGCTCACTAAGGTGCAAAAATATTTGCTAGTTAATGCTTCTAGAGAAAAATATGCTTATGAAATTAGAACTAGAGGTGGTGCTTCTACTCAGGATCCTTTATATCCCGAAGGACATCCTAAAAGAATTGAGCAAGATTCTCAACAAGCTAAAAATATTGGTACTCCTTCTAAGAAAAAGAAAAAAAATAAAACAGTTGTAGAATCTTCTGAACCTGCTAAAGATCCTAATAGTATATATGTTTTGTAATGCTGAAACTGAAAGTGGTAATGATAAAAATGATGCTTCTGATAAGAAGAAATTAGAGAAGAACCTGAAAAGCACACTAAGAATACTAAGTACACTAAGGAAGATTTTGCTGCTAAAAACATGGTAGTGAAAGAGAGCCTTGGGTGCAAAAACCAATGCCTTTTCCTGATAAGAAATACAAGTCAAAGGAAGAAGAACACTATAACAAGTTTTGTGAGTGGATGAAACCTTTGTTTTTGCAAATTCCATTGACTGATGCTATTAAATTGCCTCCTTATTCAAAGTATATGAAGGATATTGTCTCTAATAAAAGGAAGATTCCTAATGAGGAAATTTCCACTTTGCTTGCTAATTATTCCTTCAATGGTAAGGTTCCGAAGAAACTTGGAGATCCAGGTATTCCAACTATTCCTTGCTCTATTAAAAATAATTATGTTAGAACTGCTTTGTGTGATTTGGGACTAGGAGTTAGTGTTATGCCTTTTTCTCTCTACAAGAGACTTCACCTAGAAAAATTGATGCCAACTGATATATCTTTGCAAATGGCTGATAAGTCTACTACTATTCATGTTGTTATATGTGAGGATGTTCCTGTTCAAGTGGATAATAATTTTTTGATATTAACTGACTTTGATGTGCATGAAATGCCTTAAGATGATAATATGTCTATTATTCTTGGGAGACCTTTTCTTAATATTGCAGGTGCTGTCATTGATTGTAATCAAGGAAAACTAACTTTTAATGCTAATGACAAGGAGCATATTGTTTATTTCCCCAAGAATATTGATAAGACATATGGCCTAAATTCAATTGAAAATATTGAGGGCATCAAAGTTAGAGAAATATAGTGTACCATGCCACAAGAAGATTATGAAACTATATGATTGGGACTATTTCTATCAAGGTTGAAGTAACATAATCATTTAGTGAAATGCAAAGTTTTGCTTTATATAAAATTGTTTGTTAACAAGACCTGATCAACCTTGTTAACAAATTAATTTTGATGAACGAAACAACATTTTCACCATGATTATCTTTGTTTACTCTTATTTTCTCTTTTCCAATTTTTGTTTTCACCTTGCTCATCTTTGTATTGCTAGTTGCTTGCATATTTGAGTGTCTTAGATCTTCTGAAGTTTGGTTTTGATTTGGTTTTCCATCGTTCCAAAATAATTTTTCTGCGAGAAAATCATTTATCAATTTCTAAAAATTGCTCGAAAATAAAGTTTATCGAAAAATTCCAGAAAATTCATATTAAATTTTTACGTTAAAAAGGGGACAGAGAGGCACCTTGAGTGACCCAAGGGGGCACCAGGCATGCTCACCACCTGGTGGCGTGGCCAGCCCTGGGGCGCGCCCAGCCATGGTGTGGGCCACCCCTGGCCCTCCACTTATCCAGCCACCTACCACTTCACTCTCTCTCCCGAGAAAACACCGAAAAAATGCTCGAACAGTTTTCTTGTTGTTCTTCACCATGATTTTAGATCTCCTTACTCGTCCACTCTTTGCTGCTGATTTTTGGAGCATTTGTTCTCCGATATGTGACTCCTCCGCTTGTCCAAGTAGATTTTTGATTAGTGGATTAAATATTGAGTATTTTACTACTTTAGATGACAGGTTATGTGAGCTTGCATGCTTGTTCTATGCTTAGAGAAATTATTTTGATGCATGTTTATCCCTCTTGCAAGTCCCTATAGTAGTTCCCTTCATTTAGTAGCTTTGCAATTATTTTTTGTGATGTTTGTCTAAAAATTTCAGAAAAGAAGATGAATGAACACCAACTTAACCAACATGAATTGAGGGTGCTTGAGGTCATGAAAGTCCACCGTGAGGAGGGTGTTTTCCCTTCTATTTATCCATGACCCAAATTCATGAGAGCTGCAGGGATTCTTCAAGATTTCTAGACTCTAATTTCTAATGCATGATTGGAGCATTTTGTTGGTGATGAACCTTACCAATATGTGAAACTGACTATGTCTATGGTGCAGGATTTTCGATTTAGTTGGTCCTTGCCTAACCCCATGGTTCATTACAAAATTTACAATGTAGATATCGATCTCACTTTTGATGATTTTTGTGCAGCTATTAAAGTGCCACAGTGGGGTTCGCGCGAGAAGATTAAGGAGCGGCCTGTCACATCCCAAGATTTTCCAAATATTGTTATGTGAAAAATAAATAAACAAAATAAATAAATGTTGAAATTCAGGGTGAAAATAAACTTTTTGATTCCAATTGGAAACATCAAAACCTATTTTGGTCAAATCAAATCCTAAAGGGATTTACAAAGATAAACAAATAATAAATAAAGTTATAATAGTTGGAATCACTATTTTTGGATCTTTAAATAAAAAGATATGGTTTTTATAAAGCAAAGGTAGAAATATAAATAAGGATTATTTTATAGAGCCAAATTAAACCTTGGCCAAGCTTTTGAAATAAAATATTTCTATTTGATAAAAAGAGTAAAGGTTTATTTAAATAAAATAATAAGGTTTATTTAATATCCAATTTTATTTAAGTAAAGGATTTTTCCTTTCAAATAAACATTAAAATTTATTAAAGATTTTAAAATAAGAATTCCAAGTGTTTTGGTTTTTCAAATGAAACCCATTGAAAAGATTTTGATATTATTTAGATTTCAGAAAGAGTTTTAAAATAAATTAAAACCTATTTAAATTAAAGACTATGGTCTATTTATTTAATTATTACTAGATACTAAAAGAATTATTTTATTTTAGACTCTGAGATATGTTGATAAACAAAATAAAATTCACCCAAAGTTTGGTGGTGATTTGAATTCAAATGGAGATTGAAAAATAGTATTAAATCTTATTTAATTAATACTAGAGCCTATTTTAAATAATTAAAAAACCCTAAATAGAATAAAAGATTTATTCTAAATTTGACTTCAGAATTTGGCAATAAACAGTGTTTGATTAGTCACAAAATTTGGCAAAGGTTTGAATTCAAATGAGTGTTTGAATTATTTAATCAAAATCAAAACAGAATTAAAGAAATGGAAAAAGGAAAAAACAATCAGATCAAAAAATGGAATAAGACTCAGCCCATCTGGCCAGCCCACTAAGCCCAACCTCAGCCCACTCCTTCTCTCCCGCAGAAAAACGTTTCGCACCAGAGATTCTACCCGCACAGCGTATGACTACTGGACCCCACTCTCCCTCTCTCTCACTCGCTGACGACCGGACCCCACCGCCAGCTCATCATCGTCCTCGCGACCAGTTCCTCCCCTCTCTCCTCCGGCAGTTCCCTGTTTTAACTCGCGGCTTCAATTCACGATCAATGCTCGAGGGAATCACGCTCGCGACCCTGCTCTTAAACCCCCTCTGCCACTCTCCATTTTCCCCCAGACCCCGAGCACAGAGCGCCCCCAGGCTGCCAGTATTCGCCCTTACACCGTCGCAGACAGAACCCACTCTGGCGACCAATCCCAGTGAGCTCCGTGCGCGCCTTCCTCTCTGATTCACGCGAACTGCTTCGCAACCTCCTTGCGCTCCTTCTGACATCTTTGGTTTGTCCTGTACTTCCCCAGGTCGTCGACTCCATCGAACACCGCAAGTTCCCGACGACGTCTCCAACTCGGGCGACTAAATTCGGTGAGCCTCGTGTCCCCCTCCATTTCTGAATCACACGAACATGTTCGCCTGCATCTAGCGCACCTGCTAATGCCTTTTGTTTGGATCCTCGTGCCCCAGAACGTCATCTTTGACTCCATCAGTGAGCATCCGACGCTGTGCACGACTCCGACGAGCTCCAGCAACCACCTCTGTGCGCCCCTTCGCCAACGAAGCCCACCTTGAGCATCAACAGCACACGGCGAGCTTGGTAAGCCCCTTCTTCCTCTCCTGCATGACCTAGAACGCCGGTAGCAGCTCTGACAGAGACGCCGCCGCCAGTCGCCGCCGCTAGCGCCACCCGTCTGTGGTCAATTAGATTAGGGCCGTAGGATTTAGATCTGATGAGTAAGATTAGATCTGTGTCGAAGAGGTACGCGTTAGATCTGGTTGTGCATCTTCATTTATATCGTGTGGCTCTCGTTGATCGATCCGCCCGAACCGGTACCAACCAATAGGAACACGTCGTGTGGCCAGGGTTTAGATTTAAAATCAGAATTTGAATCTATTAGATGTTTAAACTTGTTTTAATCATAACTTTTGATTCCCATGTCCAAATTTGACAAATTTTATATCAATGGAATCAGGAGAGAAATCCCTTTCCATATATGCAATGTGTTTAATGTTTTGTTTCTGTTAAAATGGTTATTTTTACAGAAACATGTGTAGGCCTATTTTGTGTGTAGTAATTATTTGAGAAATGGTTTAATGTTCAAATAAAGTTTGTTTGGCAAGTTTAGAACTTTTTTATGAACCAGTACTGTGCACTTGTCTTGTTGACTATAGAAAATCATTTCATATCATGTTGCATGCATCCATATATTTTTGCTTGTATTTATTTTGTATGTGATTTGGTGCTATGATTTTATGTGTATATTTTGGTGAAAATAGTGATTGTGGTTGTGAGGATTGTAGCTACTCTCCAAACTACCAAGGCAAGTGGTGCTTCATGATTTTATCCCTATGTTTTTCAACTATGCATTAGAAATATTTTGCTAGTCTTGCATGATTATATTTTGCTTATATGCTATGCTTGGGAAATCCTAGTAGTTGTAGAATTGCTAGATATTTCTAAGTTAAGATGCTTATCTATGCCATGCTTAGACTAGCTAGTAGCAACCAAGGGTGGCTATATGTTCATGCTATGAATAAATATTTCTAAGTCTTTGGACTATGTTTTTACTTAATAAAACAACTAAGTGAATGAATCACCTGGGTGGAATGGTTGTCAATTGGTTATGTTGAGTGGTTACACAAGGCCCATTTCTATGGTTTACCTTGTGTATCTCACTTGTGGGAAGCCACCCAGGAACAAAGGGATTTGAGAGGCCAAATGTTAAGAAGCTTCTAGTGCAGCCACTTGGCAATATGGGCTCTGCCTGGATCACATAGGTTGCAATAACTTAGCCATTGGAAAGTTGGTGGTAGTGGGATGATAGGTTGGAACGCGTCCATTTGGTCTAAGGGAAGGCTTCTGAAAGGTCCTGTCTTGGTGAAAATCAAGTCTTGTGGGGAAAGTGCACAATCTCTGCAGATGGAAGAATCTAAGTACTTAGCCATGTCCCTGGTATTGGACAATTTGAGCATCAAGACATGGAAGCTATCAAGAATCTCCTCATCCCAATTTCTAAGTTAAAAACTTGTGGTTGAACAACGGTTGAAGGATCACCAATTTCTATTGGGAGATGCCTTGGGAAAGGTTGTCAAGCAAAAACTTAGTGTTTTCAAATGATAAGGAAAATCTATTTTGAGCAAAGCAAGCCTAAGCTCCACTTAGCCAAATGCATATAGATGATAGACTCCACTATACTACCATAGTATCACTTGCCAATACAATTCAAATGTATTGACCCTTGTGGCTGTAACTTGTTATGTTGCAGGTTTGTTTGATATTAGTGAAGTTTAATGATTAGGATTACAAGTCTACAACCCACATGTCTGCCTGTGGCACTTTGAATATGATGGACCCCATGCTATTGTTATAATCTACTGCATTGTAAAGAGATAGCCAAATGAGCTATGTAAGATGTAATAAATTACTTTATTCCTGGTTATAAAGTTGTATTATGACCTTTGTTTCTTGATATTACATCTTAACTGTGGATGCTAGCTATTGATCCAGGGACTAGCATTGTAAACACAGGGATCTGTACCTTATTAAAGGTTGGGAACCTTACAGATGGTATCAGAGCATTGTGTTGCCTGTAGGATTTGTAACCCTAGGATTGGACAAAAACCCCTTAGAAAAATAGGAGTTGTATTTGTTCCAAAACTTATTCACAAACAATCTTGTAAACTCTTTCCTCAACCATTTTGGTTTTGACTCTACATCTCTCTATTTCAAACTTGATGGACATAGCCTACCCCATGGCCAAAGACTTCACCATGAGCAAAGAACTTCATAAACTCTAATGACTTCAACATCTTCAAGTGAGTTTAACCTTATTCTCAACAAGGACTTCGACCTTAGATATCACTAAGGACTACAAGAGAGACAAGAAATGTTACTCAAGACTTGAAGACTAAGGAAACACAACTTACAAGGAATCATCATCACCTTTGGGTTTTGTGACCAAGACACAAGAATTTTCCCAAGGAAACCATGATCTCATTCAAGGAGAATCAACTAAGAAGGATGGAATGATTTCAAATGAACCATATAGTTGGATCACCATATTTAGTTTAAGTCAAACCCACCAACTTATGTGGTGTAACAAAAATATTTTTGGTTGCCTAAAATATGCTTGAAACTTGTTGTTTGAGTGGAATGCTTGTTTGTGATTGCTTGCACATTGCTTGAGTGAATTGTGATGTGTGTGATTAGAATTGATTCCTTAGAAATCTTTTGCCTATTCTAATCCCAAACCAACCCAAACAGATGACTTCTCCAAGAGACTCCAACATCAAGAAGGGTGACACCAACAACCAAGAGGTCAACATGAGAGAACAACTACTAGTAAACCAAACCCATTTGAATCAGATGACAACTCAGTTTTTAGCCAACAACAAGGACTTAGACCCAACCATACAAAAGTTTTTGGTAATCCAATCCCAATTGCTGCAAGGGATGACCACTCAAATGATCAACATGGGAAACAACTCTTACCAAGGAGTTTGTGACAACAAGGATGTCAAGGATGATATTCTAGAAGGAAACCAAGCTTGCAATATTTGTGGAGACAAGGATCACACTTCCAAAGAGCATGAAGATCAATGCCCCAATTGTGAAGAGAAACATCCAACCAATCAATGCCCCACATCTCAAGCTACTTGCTTCCTATGAAGGAAATAATCATGTCCCTATCCAATGCCCCATCTATTCCATAGTTCAACAAAGGAAACAAGGTGGAGTGCAACAACAATTTGTAAACCCTCATGAAGGAACAACTTCTACCAAGAAGGATGAAGGCAAAGTCAAAACTATGCATCATAAGGCCAAATCCAAAGTGATCACAAAGTGTTGCTACTCTTGTGAAGAAGAAGGTCATATCTCTAGTAAATGCCCCAAGAAGAGAGAAAGATTTCCCACCTTTGTGGTAAAGTATGAAGAGCATGAACTAGAAGAACTCCTAGCTTTGGAGAGACCCAAGAAGAAGAAGAAATGCCCCAACCCTAGCAAGAAGGATATTACCCAAGAGCAATGTTACACTTGCAAAGAGATGGGACACTATGCCAATGAATGCCCAGAAAAGAAGAAGAACCAAGGAAATAAACAAGAGGCAATGGTACCAAAGGAAAAGAAAGATATCAGCCAAGTGATGTGTTTCAATTGCAAAGAACCAGGACATTATGCAAGCAATTGTACAGAAAAGATGAAGCACAAGATAAACAATCCTATGAAGGACCTCAACCTTGTCACATGTTTCAAGTGTGGAAACAAAGGACACAATGCAGATGTTTGCCCAGAGAAGTTTCAACAAGATTCCAAGCAAGCCAAGAAGTAATCTAGTTCGAAAAATTTTAAGGGTGGTAGTACCCTAGTTGCCTTGAAGCCAACTTGTAACCCCTAGCCTTCCCAAATCTCGGGACGAGATTTATTTTAAGGGTGGTAGCCTGTCACATCCCAAGATTTTCCAAATCTTGTTATGTGAAAAATAAATAAACAAAATAAATAAATGTTAAAATTCAGGGTGAAAAGAAACTTTTTGATTCCAATTGGAAACATCAAAACCTATTTTGGTCAAATAAAATCCTAAAGGGATTTACAAAGATAAACAAATAATAAATAAAGTTATAGTAGTTGGAATCACTATTTTTGGATCTTTAAATAAAAAGATATGGTTTTTATAAAGCAAAGGTAGAAATATAAATAGGGATTATTTTATAGAGCCAAATTAAACCTTGGCCAAGCTTTTGAAATAAAATATTTCTATTTGATAAAAAGAGTAAAGGTTTATTTAAATAAAATAATAAGGTTTATTTAATATCCAATTTTATTTAAGTAAAGGCTTTTTCCTTTCAAATAAACATTAAAATTTATTAAAGATTTTAAAATAAGAATTCCAAGTGTTTTGGTTTTTCAAATGACACCCATTGAAAAGATTTTGATATTATTTAGATTTTAGAAAGAGTTTTAAAATAAATTAAAAACTATTTAAATTAAATACTATGGTCTATTTATTTAATTATTACTAGATCCTAAAAGAATTATTTTATTTTAGACTTTGAAATATGTTGATAAACAAAATAAAATTCACCCAAAGTTTGGTGGTGATTTGAATTCAAATGGAGATTGAAAAATATTATTAAATCTTATTTAATTAATACTAGATCCTATTTTAAATAATTAAAAAACCCTAAATAGAATAAAAGATTTATTCTAAATTTGACTTCAGAATGTGGCAATAAACAGTGTTTGATTAGTCACAAAATTTGGCAAAGGTTTGAATTCAAATGAGTGTTTGAATTAGTTAATCAAAATCAAAACAGAATTAAAGAAATGGAAAAAGGAAAAAACAATCAGATCTAAAAAATATGGAATAAGACTCAGCCCATCTGGCCAGCCCACTAAGCCCAACCTCAGCCCACTCCTTCTCTCCCGCAGAAAAACGCTTTGCACCAGAGATTCTACCCGCACAGCGTATGACTACTGGACCCCACTCTCCCTCTCTCTCACTCGCTGACGATCGGACCCCACCGCCAGCTCATCGTCGTCCTCGCGACTAGTTCCTCCCCACTCTCCTCCGGAAGTTCCCTGTTTTAACTCACGGCTTCAATTCACGATAAATGCTCGAGGGAATCACGCTCGCGACCTTGCTACTTAAACCCCCTCCGCCCCTCTCCATTTTCCCCTAGACCCCGAGCACAGAGCGCCCCCAGGCTGCCAGTACTCGCCCTTACACCGCCGCAGATAGAACCCACTCCAGCGACCAATCCCGGTGAGCTCTGTGCAAGCCTTCCTCTCTGATTCATGCGAATTGCTTCGCAACATCCTTGCGCTCCTTCTGACATATTTGGTTCGTCCTGTACTGCCCCAGGTCGTCGACTCCATCGAACACCGCAAGTTCCCGACGCCGTCTCCAACTCCGGCGACTAAATTCGGTGAGCCTCGTGTCCCCCTCCATTTCTGAATCACACGGACGTGTTTGCCTGCATCTAGCGCACCTGCTAACGCCTTTTGTTTGGATCCTCGTGCCCTAGAACATCGTCTTCGACTCCATCAGTGAGCATCCGACGCCGTGCACGACTCCGACGAGCTCCAGCGACCACCTCTGCGCGCCCCTTCGCCAACGAAGCCCACCTTGAGCATCAGCAGCACACGGCGAGCTTGGTAAGCCCCTTCTTCCTCTCCTGCGCGACCTAGAACGCTGGTAGCAGCTCTGACAGAGACGCCGCCGCCAGTCGCTGCCGCTAGCGTCGCCCGTCTGTGGTCAATTAGATTAGGGTCGTAGGATTTAGATCTATGTGAAATAGGTACGCGTTAGATCTGGCCGTGCATCTTCATTTAGATCGTGTGGCTCTCGTTGATCGATCCGCCCGAACCGGTACCAACCAATAGGAACACGCCGCGTGACCAGGGTTTAGATTTAAAATCAGAATTTGAATCTATTAGATGTTTAAACTTGTTTTAATCATAACTTTTGATTCCCACGTCCAAATTTGACAAATTTTATATCAATGGAATCAGGATAGAAAGCCCTTTCCATATATGCAATGTGTTTAATGTTTTGTTTCTATTAAATGGTTATTTTTACAGAAACATGTGTAGGCCTATTTTGTATGTAGTAATTATTTGAGAAATGGTTTAATGTTCAAATAAAGTTTGTTTGGCAAGTTTAGAACTTGTTTATGAACCAGTACTGTGCACTTGTCTTGTTGAGTATAGAAAATCATTTCATATCATGTTTCATGCATCCATATATTTTTGCTTGTATTTATTTTGTATGTGATTTGGTGCTATGATTTTATGTGTAGATTTTGGTGCAAATAGTGATTGTGATTGTGAGGATTGTAGCTACTCTCCAAACTACCAAGGCAAGTGGTGCTTCATGATTTTATCCCTATGTTTTTCAACTATGCATTAGAAATATTTTGCTAGTCTTGCATGAGTATATTTTGCTTATATGCTATGCTTGGGAAATCCTAGTAGTTGTAGAATTGCTAGATATTTATAAGTTAAGATGCTTATCTATGCCATGCTTAGCCTAGCTAGTAGCAACCAAGGGTGGCTATATGTTCATGCTATGAATAAATATTTCTAAGTCTTTGGACTATGTTTTTACTTAATAAAACAACTAAGTGAATGAATCACCTGGGTGGAATGGTTGTGAATGGTTTATGTTCAGTGGTTACACAACGCCCATTTCTATGGTTTACCTTGTGTATCTCACTTGTGGAAATCCACCCAGGAACAAAGGGATTTGAGAGGCTAAATGTTAAGAAGCTTCTAGTGCAGCCACTTGGCAATATGGGCTCTGCCTGGATCACATAGGTTGCAATAACTTAGCCATTGGACAGTTGGTGGTAGTGGGATGATAGGTTGGAACGCGTCCATTTGGTCTAAGGGAAGGCTTCTGAAAGGTCCTGTCTTGGTGAAAATCAAGTCTTGTGGGGAAAGTGCACAACCTCTGCAGATGGAAGAATCTAAGTACTTAGCCATGTCCCTGGTATTGGACAATTTGAGCATCAAGACATGGAAGCTATCAAGAATCTCCTCATCCCAATTTCTAAGTTAAAAACTTGTGGTTGAACAAGGGTTGAAGGATCACCAATTTCTATTGGGAGATGCCTTGGGAAAGATTTTGTCAAGCAAAAACTTAGTGTTTTCAAATGATAAGGAAAATCTATTTTGAGCAAAGCAAGCCTAAGCTCCACTTAGCCAAATGCATATAGATGATAGACTCCACTATACTACCATAGTATCACTTGCCAATACAATTCAAATGTATTGACCCTTGTGGCTGTAACTTGTTATGTTGCAGGTTTGTTTGATATTAGTGAAGTTTAATGATTAGGATTACAAGTCTACAACCAACATGTCTGCATGTGGCACTTTGAAGATGAAGGACCCCATGCTATTGTTATAATCTGCTGCATTGTAAAGAGATAGCCAAATGAGCTATGTAAGATGTAATAAATTACTTTATTCCTGGTTATAAAGTTGTATTATGACCTTTGTTTCTTGATATTACATCTTAAATGTGGATGCTAGCTATTGATCCAGGGACTAGCATTGTAAACACAGGGATATCTACCTTATTAAAGGTTGGGAACCTTACACGGCCTAAGACACTTATGGACTTGTATGCAGAGATTTTCCAAGGGAGCAGCTTCTCAAAGGAGAGTGGTAAAATTCGAAATATTCATCTCCCATCTATTCGGTATTTTGCCTATTTTATTGCCAAGTGTGTTCTTGCTAGAAAGACTGCTAGTAAATTATCTTCTTATGATCTCGCTTTTATCTCGGCTGCTTTGAGATAGGATAGGACTTATAACATGGTTTCTTTGATAGCTTTCTGTCTCGCTTCTAACCGCGAGAAAGGTGGAATTTGTGGAGGCTTTATTGCCTCTCTTTTATTAGCTTTGCATGGTGTAGTGCCTCATCATTTAGACTTACAGTTTCCCATAGAGAGGCTTGATCTTTATTCCATGATACAGCATATTTGTTTTTCCTTGGGCTGACTTGAGCAATTTATCCTATGAAATAACCTTTATCAAGAGTGGATGGAGAGGAGGTAAGTCTGAGCGAATAGTACTTTTGCCTGCACCTGTTTTGTTTAACCTTGATACCAGGGAAGGATGGTCACTCACGGAGGAGGAGCTTGACACATACATGGAGAATCTCTCCCAGCAAATGGAGAATGTTGGAAGGGAGACCGAGGATAATTCGGTCCAGCCGTCCAACATGGGGGAGTCCTCATACCAGCAGCCTGCTTATGATTGGGGGGCTTCTGCTTCTTCTTCACGAGGGCCTGATTACGATCATTCTTACGATGACCCGCCGGCTTGGATTTCCTACCCATGTTGGGATTGATCTCCACTTAGGCCAAAAGCCTAAGCTTGGGGGGAGGCATACCAACATCACACTCATCTACATATCATATTATGTCGGTACTTTGCATATCCATGTTTCGCTTTCTTTCTTTTTCATTTTTGTTCTTATTTTGTTTCTACTTTCCAAAACACAAAAAGACCAAAAATATTTTTGTTGTTTCTCTTTGTTTGCTTCTTTAGATTTTAGCTTTCGTTTGCTTGCCCTTTTTAGCTTTGGTTTGTTATTCGAAAAACCCAAAAATATTTGTTGTTCTTCTCTGGTTTTGTAAAGTGTCTTGTAGGGTTCAGAAGTCCTCAGTGACGCCTTTGGAGTTTGGTTTTCATATTATTATTCGAGCCACACAAGTGAAAACAATAATGATGATTTATGACAATTCGAGATGTGGTAAGAGGCTGGTAGAACTCTATTTGTTTTCATTTTTGTACATATACTCATCCATTTGGGCATGCTTAGTCTGTTCATATAAGATGTATGTTATTTAATGGATGCTTAGTAGGTCTTTCTCTCTTATGATTAGTTCCAATTTGCTAATAGTTTGTAGCATGTCATATAAATGTTTGATTGCATTGTTCTATCCATAACATGGTATGAAATTGTGGTATCCTCCTCTGAATGTTTTATTTGAATCGACTTGGCACATGCTCACACATGCATATGACTAAACAAAAAGTCAGTTAGCCTCCATGATTTATTTTGCCTCAGAGTTCTTGTGTCACTTTTATGCCACTGTCAATTTTGTTTGTCGCAAGCATAATTATGACAGTTACTTCTCTCTTGATTGTCGCTCCCTTTCTATTGCTAGCCTTAACTTGTACTAAGTATGATCTCTACTCGTGCATCCAACTCCCCAAAACCAAAGTTGTCAAAAAGTGTCGACCATATCTACCTATTAGCATCATTGCTATTCCTTGCATACTTATTATGCTTTGTTTTCTTCCAAATAAAAATGTTTGCTTGTTATGCGAAAATTAGTTAGTAAAGCTCTCACGGACTTGATGGCACATTTTATTTCTTGCACTTAATAAACCTGAACCATTGTGAGTCTATGTAGTTATATGCTTGCAAATTATAAGTTGGGAGTTAGCAAAACCATCCTGTCATGGGGCATGCTTTCAACATTACACTTATTCTATTTTAGTTGATATCATGTTCTTTTGTTTATGGATGCCGTCGGTGTGAAATAAGATGGGAGATTGTAAGTCCATGGAGTTTGTATATGTGTTAGAGAAACGCCTGGGTGGGAGAATTTTAATATGCAGTCCGAAAGTTCAGACGCCAAGGCAACGAGGGGTCCAAGTTGTGTGTAATATCGCAGAGGGCTGTAGTAGCTTTGCCAATTGTCGAGAGGGGCCAAATGGGGGTAAATACAAATCTAACGACCAAACGATCATTTGAACCAGTCAAAAAAGGGTTGAACTCAAATCCCGCTGTTAGGTCAACTCTTCTTGCCCGCCCTGTTAGTATTTCCCGTTATCCTTTGCGTTTGTGGACTGGTTTACCCTGCGAGGACTAGATCTTCTTCTCTCCTATTATTCCCCTCTCCATTACCTTGCTTAGCTCCGGCTACTGGTCTCCAGATTGGAGCTTGCCGTTAGTCTCCTTGCGTCCCCGCCATGGCCGGTCAACCTCCCACACCCTTAATCGAAGCTCACCGCCGTCGCCCTCGCCTCATTTTTCCTTGTCGGTGTGTCGGAGCTTCGCGTCCCCAGCCTAGCCTCTTGCCGCTTCCTAGACCTCCTCGCACGGTGGAGCATGTCCGGCCGGGCAATCCGGACCGGCGACCGGCTTCGGGTGGTTGCGTGCTGTCGTGCACCCCAGGCATGGTAGCCCTGGCAGAGGAGTTCAACGACAACACTCTCATGGCCACCGTGTTGGGCACGCGTCTAGTCATGTCACCGGCAGACTTGTTGTCATCTTTCAGGTCTCGTTTTGGGATCAGGCGAGAAGTGGTCAATATTGAGGTATCCGCGCGCCATTCGGTTTCCTCGTCTGGTTCGCCCACAGCTCAGACAGCGAGCGTGTTCTGCATTCTTCCCGTTCTTTCGAGTGTTGTGGGGAGAAAATGAGTTCCCTGCGTTGGCATCGTGCCTGTGGGTGGGACGATCGCTTGGGCCAGCTTCGTTTCTACTCTAAACTCGGCTTTGACGGCCTCCCTTTGCATGCTTGGAAACCGGAGGCCCTGAAGCAGGTCGTCCGTAGCATTGGCGACGAGCTGGTGGAGATTGTGCCACCAAGCGACAGATGGATCATCAAGGTAAAAGCGTGGCTGAAAGATCCAGACACCGTTCCTAAGATGTACGATGTGGATATTACAAGCAGGTCAAGCGGACAGCTTTGCTGGAAGCACCCGATGATCATGTGATGACCCACAGGTATAGGGGTGTATCGTAGTACTTTTGATAAATAGGAGTGTCGATCCCAATGAGGATCAGAAGGTGTTGACTAGTGGTTTGGAGCAGGAATTCTCTATAAATACTTAGCAAACTGATATTTAGGGGTTTTGATAATGCAAAGAAATAAAGTGCAAGTAAATAAAGACAAGAAATAATTGCAGCCAGTGGCCCAATCCTTTCTTAGCAAAGTACAAGCCAGTTGTATTACTTATGAGGACCAAACGTTCTCGAGGACACATCGGAATACAGTCAAGTGCTTTCACTTCATATAGTTGATTAATCTTCTTTGGTTGGATGAGTGTTGTGTGGGTGAACCTGTGCTAATGTACCGACCTTACTTGGACTAATACATACTTGTGATTAAACCCCTTGCAAGCATCTGCAACTATAAGAAAGTAATTAAGATAAAAACCTAACCACGACATTAACCTCTGAGATCCTACACTCCCTTGTGCAAAGGTTTCCTAACAGGGGTTCAAGTTTCTGTCACTCCGGCAACCCCACAATTAGTATCCAAATACACAATGCATTCCCCTAGGCCCATAAATGGTGAAGTATCATGTAGTCGACGTTCACATGACACCACTAGAATCACAACTTAAATATCAACCATTGAATATTACTTCAACACAATTCCACTACTGACATCATAACTTCTCCCATGTCCTCAAGAACTAAACGAACTACTCACGAGACATCATATGGATCAAGATGAGAGATGATATGATAATGAATAACAATCTAAACATAAACAATAATTCAATGGTTCCACTCACAAGCATCAACTACAAAAGTAATTAACACGGAGAAAGTTCCCCCTAAGAACTATGCAAGATTCAACACAATTGTTACAGCGGGATGGAACGGTGATGATGGTGCTGGTGGAGATGGTGGTGAGGATGATGATGATGATCCCGATGAAGTCTAGAGTGATGACGGTGTTGATGGCGATGATCTCCCCTCCTCGGGAAGGAATTTCCCCGGCAGAAATCTGCCTGCCGGAGAGCTCTTTCTTTCTCTGTAGTTTCTGCCCTGCAGAGGCGGCCGAATCTTTTTGTGGTTGATACCCCTAGTATTAGGGTTTCAAGGAGAAGATATAGGCGAAAGGGCGAAGCAGGAGGTGGGCCAGGGTGGACACACCCCTGGTGGCATGGCCCAGGGTGGCCCGGGCAGGTGTGGTGTGGGCCCCATGTGATCCATCTTCGCCTCCCCTTCTGGATTCCTTCATCTTCTGGAAAAAATATGATTTTCCATATATTTTCCGGAATTTTCTGATCTTCGCGAATATTGCATCTAAACACCACTTTTTCCATCAGAATCCTGACTCCGGTAGTCCATCCTCCAAAAGTCATCCAACATGCAAAAATAGATTAAACAACATAAGTATCACCTCCTAATATGAAATATATCAATGCATAGCAGTAAATTATGATATAGAATAGTGATGGAAAATGGACGTATCAACCCCCCCCCAAGCTTAGACCTCGCTTGTCCCCAAGAGAAAACTGAGCTCAGTAAACATGACACAGGTTTATGGAGTGAAGTGTCAATAAAAAAAATATGGACAAGAAGCATCACACTTACCAATACACAACTCATAATAGAAGGCAACTCACCATTATACAACTTAACTTGCAACGAGTATGGGAGTCACAATAAAGATGCATAAAGACAAATCATAATTGGTAATGGAAAACTTTGTTCTTGGTTAGAGAACAGTTGAGAGATCATACTTGGTTTTCAAACAAAGCTTTTGTAATAGAGTTTATAACAGGAGTCCTTTTGCTCAAAAATAAAAGGCTTTTCACAATGATAGCTTTCAAAGTAATATTCATTCAGATAAGAGTTTTGTGCAAAACAAGGAAGTTTTGTGCAAAAAAAGGAAGATAAAGAACATGATTGAATAAATCATCATATGAATGATTCAAACACAACAACTCAAATGCTTGCTGGAGATAGAAAGGAATAGGTTTACTGACTCAACTAATAAGTAAAATAAAGGCCCTTGAGAAGGGAAGCAGGGATTTCAATTTTCATAAAGAGCTTCCAAAATATTATGGTACTTACTAGCTTTGAGCTCTCATTGCCCCTATCACAAGCATCTTGAGGTGATTAAGGTTAAAGTGAACAAAGATGGAGTATATTCTTGACAAAATATAAGTTGGCAATCTCATGTCCCTTGAGTACGAGGGCCATTCCTCATGCTACTCAACTTTAGTTACCGGTAAGTTCTTGTCATTGTAAATATATGTGTATCATAGAGAACCGCCAACGGGTACCCCTTGCCCCATGACACAGGAGCTATCCGATATCAAAATGACAAGGCAACAGACAGTGAGCATCTCAGCAATCTTCTTATTTACCATGGGAAAATGGTGCTTTTTCTTTTCTTTCCTCTTTTTTTCTTTTTTCTCTTCTCTTTTTTTCTATCTCTCTTTTTTTCATAAGAAGAATGCTTGATAGATTGCTCACTATGGTGATGTTGCATGTTTCCACCAAGATTAGGCATGGCTTAGGCTAGCGGCCCAGGAGTTTCTCTAACACATATACATAACTCCATGGACTTAAAAGCTCCCCTTTTATTTCACATTGCCGACATCCATAAACAAAAGATCATGATATCAACTGGGTAGATATTTATAGGTGTTGAAAGCGTTCCCCGTGACAGGATGGTTCTACTAATTCCCAACTTATAAGTGCAAGCATATACAACATAGATGACACAATGGTTCAAGTTTATGAGGGCAAGAAAAATAAAGTGTTCCATCAAGTTTGTCAGAGCTTTACTAACTAGTTTTCACATAAAAAAAGAATTTTTAATTTGAAAGGTAGATGAAACTCGAAAATTTACTTGGAATAGCAATGATGCTAATAGGTAGATATGATGGACACAAATGGCACATGTTTTAAGTTTAAGGATTGGATGCACGAGAAGCATTCCCTCTCAGTACAGGTTTTTGGCTAGCAGGGTTGGGTAGCAAGCAAAAGAGTTGAAGGAAATAAGCAAACATACAAGTGATAAAGTCAAACATGCAATCTTCCTTGAAAACACAAAAGATCTTAACTAAAGAATACTAAGTTTAAGAGCCAATCAACAAAGAAAGAAAATAATATAAAATACCTGTAATTGCTTTTCTATTTTCCTTTCAAACCTCAAAAAGTGTTTCTGCTGACCAGAGCTTGGTTTGCCAAAACCAATTTAGATTTACTTGATGCTCCGAAAGTGATACCAATACTAATGAACAAGATCAATCATATAATAGAGACTGCAAACTAAGAGAAGATGTGCAGAAAGTAAATGATGTAACTTCTCATTAATATTCCATAAAGGCACTCACACCAAGGGATACATAGATAACCAACTAGAGGAGATATACTTCCACAATGCAAACCATCCTATATGATAACTTCTCTAATCAAGATATGACTCTACTAAAAAGGTAAAAAGATGAAAGATAATGATGTGATACCATGGCACTCCCCCAAGCTTGGAACAAACCAAGGGGATGCCATAACCTGATGACGAATTACTCCTTTGGTGGTGGTGGTGTTCCCTTGATAAGCTTTTCAATCAGCTTCCTCAAATCCTCAATCTCAAAGGTTAGAGTACGAATCAACTCCGAATTATGCTCAATGTGGTTCATGATCATGTCGGACCGAGAATCTCAGTCCTTGTGATTCTTTCCCCACTCTTCCTCCTTAGAGTGTACTTTCCATGCATGGTTAGAACAAGGCATATCCCAACTAGAGGGCAACTTCCCTTTGGGCAAACTTTGGAATTGATGCTCATGTATAAGAGTATGGAAGGGGTTCTTGGTGCATGGAGGAAGTGACCGTGGAGCTAGGCAATGACGCGGGGTTTTCGCTCCTGTAGACATCCGTGCCGTCCTCCTGAGCTTGGTAGGATTTGCCACCACTCCAATGCTCGCAATGGTAGCACGGGTGTCCATATGCTTGTCTTCCTCCACCTCTTCTTCATGCTCAACCAAGATCTCCTCCTTCTTCTTGGGGTCTTTAAGATCATCTTCCACGGGCTTCTTGCCCTTGTCGTTGGCAGAGACCATGGTGCCTCTAAACTTGAGAATATTTCCTGACAGAAACGGATAGAAATGAAAACATGATGAGAACACGATATACGAACCTCGGGGGATCCGGGTGATTATATATTGCGAATTTTTACGACATAAGGAAGGTATAGGGCGAAAATGGGATGGAGATGGGCTCCGGGGTGGTCACACCCCCTAGTGGCGCGGCGAGGAAGGGCCCGCGCCACTGGGTGGTGTGGGCCACCCGGGCTCCGTTTCCTTCCCTCTTTTGTCTTGTTATCTTCCGTATGGAATAAAAACTGCAAAAATATAAAAAAAAATGTTTTCCCCAAACCTTTTATTTCCAGCGCTTTTACCTATTCAAAAAAGGACTCTGCAGGTTCCTTCCCCCCACACACTTGAAAGTTTCTTTCGTATAAAGCTCCACACAATCTTCATTAGCAACATTAGTGTATACAAAAGCAATAAACCTTTGGGTTCGATTTTCAACTAAAAACCATCAAAACATAAGCTACTGAAACAAATCCTTTCAAAAACCCAAAAAGAATCGAAAAGGAAATAGATTTAAGAGGCAAATGCAAATAATGGCAGAAATCTGTTAAAATAGACCAGTAGCTAAAGATTGATTTTTTAGAAAATCTTCTGTTGCTCAAATCAAAAAGTGCAAAACTAATGAAAGTTGTATAACAACTTATGGCACAAACCTAGAAAATTACAGCTCCATCCGACGTACTGATATTTTTCACGTATTTTTACAATGCAGCACAAAAAATCTATTCCGAGACAGCAACTTCTCACAATTCACCTACTTCTCAAAAGAGGCTGATCTTGACACAAAAACAAACAAAAAGGATAAGGAGTGGTTATTACAGAGGTATTAACTTCCAAGACTCAAAGAAACAAAAACCGAAAGCAAACTAAAATGGGTTGTCTCCCAAAAGCTCTTTATTTATAGCCATTAAGATGGGCATAATAATTTCAATGATGCTCACATAGGAGATATGGATTTGAAGTGAAAAAGAGCATCAAGAACCAAATATCCAACACATTTGAGTCTAACCCACTTCCTATGCAAGGGAGTTTTGTAATAAAACAAACTATTGAAACAAAAGGCCACTAGAATAGGAAGACAAAACAAGTGCAACTTTAAAGCTTTCAACATAAAGTGGGAAAAATTAATATTATTGAGATGCATAAAACCATGTTTCCCTCTCACATAATAACTTTCAGTGGCACTTTGAATAAAGTTAACAATATACATGTCACAAGAAACAACTTTATCACCAGAATGAGCATACTTACAATCATCAAAAAGAGCTCTAAGGTCATAAACTATATCAACTGAAGCAAGTTGTTCAACTCTGAAATCCTCATTAGGCAATTATTTTCATCAGGAGATTTAGCAAACTTGGAAAAATTAAACTCATAAGATTCTCCATCAAACTTGGTTAAAATTTTCTCCTTTTTATAATCTATAATAGCTCCACAAGTGTTCAAGAAAGGTCTACCAAAAATGATAGGACAAGTTTTACTAGCTGCTGAACCAAGCACTAGAAAATCAGCAGGATATTTAATCTTACCACAAAGAACTTCTACATCTCTTACAATAACAATTGGACAAATGGTTTCTTTATTAGCAAGGTGAATAACCACATCAATGTCCTCAAGTTCACAAGGACCAATTTCATGCATAATTTCTCTGTAAAGCTCATAAGGAATAGCACTAGAACTTGCACCAATATCACATAAACCATAATAGCAATGATCACCAATTCTAACATAAATCACAGGGACACTAGCTTTCCTGGTTTTACTAGGATGTGATACAATATTAGAAGCATCTTCACAAAAGATAATGTTCCCATCTTCTACATTCTTAGTGACAAGGTCTTTCACAATGGCTACTACAAGTTCAATATTTATTTGTTCATCAGGTTCTACAGCTTTCTTTGTAATTTTACTAACCACATTAGCTATAATAGAATGTTTCTTTACCTTAGCGAGAAAAGGGATTTTCTCAGTATAGGGTTCATTCAAAATATGATCAACAGTACAAACTTCAGTGTTTCTAGTAGGAACATGATTAACAATATGTTTATAAGGTGCATGGTACTTGTTCCACTTATTTTTTGGAATTTCTATATAATAGGCAAAGGCCTTAAAACAATTGGCAATACTTTGAGAATCAAGACCATACTTAGTACTAATATCATGAAAATCATCAGTTCCCATAAAAGATTAATGCATTCATAATCATAATTTATACCTGACTTTCTTCCTTTGTCATTCTCCCATGCTTTAGTGTTTTCTTGAATACGGTCTAGAAGATCCCATTTATCTTCTTCCTTCATACGTGTGAATGATCCAGCATAATAAGCATCTAATAAATCTTTATCATGAAGAGTAAGTCTTGCATAAAAGTTATTAACAATAATATTATTAGGGAGCTCATGAATAGGACATTTAAGCATTAGTAACTTCAGTCTCCCCCAAGCTTGGGCTGTACTCTCTCCATCACGAGGCCAAAAGTTATATATTTGATTCCTATCCTTATGAATCTCTCTAGGAGGATAGAATTTAGAATAAAGGAGAGGTACAATTTCCTCCCATTCCACAGATTGTCCATTCTTCAGCAACTTATACCATTCTTTAGCTCTTCCTTTCAATGAGATAGAGAGTAAATTCTTCTTAACTTGTTCCGTTGTGATACCTGCACACTTAAACAACCCGCATAATTCATGGACAAAAATCAAGTGATCACCAGGATGGATAGTTCCATCCCCAAAATAATAGTTATCCATAACATGATCAACAATTCTTGTAGATATCTTAAAAGGATCTATCTCAGCAGGTGGTGGTTCATCTACTACCCTAGCAGTGGTACTAGCTTTCCCAAATAGGAAACCAAGTGGGTTATCCATATTGGAAACAAAGTAACAAACAAAAATAAAAAGAAATAATCATAGTAGAAGTTTCCTTTACCAGTTCCACTCTTCAATAGCGCTTCACTCCTCGGCAACGGCGCTAGAAAATAGTCTTGATGACCCACAAGTATAGGGGGTGTATCATAGTAATTTCGATAAATAGAAGTGTCGATCCCAATGAGGAGCAGAAGGTGTTGAGTAGTGGTTTGGAGCAGGAATTCTCTGTAAATACTTAACAAACTGATTTTTAGGGGGTTTTGATAATTCAAAGAAATAAAGTGCAAGTAAACAAAGACAACAAATAATTGCAGCAAGTGGCCCAATCCTTTCTTAGCAAAGGACAAGCCGGTTGTATTACTTATGAGGACCAAACGTTCTCGAGGACACATGGGAATACTATCAAGTGCTTTCGCTTCATACAGTTGATTAATCTTCTTTGGTTGGATGAGTGTTGTGTGGGTGAACCTGTGCTAATGTACCAACCTTACTTGGACTAATACATACTTGTGATTAAACCCCTTGCATGAATCCGCAACTAAAAGAAAGTAATTAAGATAAAAACCTAACCACAACATTAAACTCTGAGATCCTACACTCCCTTGTGTAAAGGTTTCCTAACGGGGGTTCATGTTTCTGTCAATCCGGCAACCCCACAATTAGTAGCCAAATACACAATGCATTCCCCTAGGCCCATAAATGTTGAAGTATCATGTAGTCTATGTTCACATGACACCAATAGAAGAATAGAACCACAACTTAAATATCAACCATTGATTATTACTTCAACACAATTCCACTACTAACATCATGACTTCTCCCTTGTCCTCAAGAACTAAACGAACTACTCACGAGACATCATATGGATCAAGATTAGAGATGATATGATGATGAATAACAATAATAATCTAAACATAAACATAAACAATAATTCAATGGTTCCACTCACAAGCATCAACTACAAAAGTAATTAACATCGGGAAAGTTTCCCCTAAGAATTAGGCAAGATTCAACACAATTGTTACAGCGGGATGGAGTGGTGATGATGGTGTTGGTGGTCATGATGATGATGATGATGATCCTGATGAAGTCTAGCTTGATGACGTTGTTGATGGCGACGATCTCCCCTCTCTGGGAAGGAATTTCCCCGGCAGAAATCTGCTTGCCAGAGAGCTCTTTCTCTCTCTATAGTTTTCGTCCCGTAGAGGTGGTAGAATCTTTTTGTGGTTGCTCTCCCTGGTATCAGGGTTTCGATAAGATATAGGCAAAAGGGCGAAGCAGGAGGTGGGCCAGGGTGGCCCGCGCAGGGGGGGTGGGCCCCCTGTGGCCCATCTTCACCTCCCCTTCTGGCTTCCTTCGTCTTCTGGAAAACTATGATTTTCCAGATATTTTCTGGAATTTTCTGATCTTCGCGAATATTGCATCTAAACACCGCTTTTTCCATCAGAATCCTAACTCCAGCAGTCCATAAGTCATCCAACATGCAAAAATAGATGAAACAACATAAGTATCACCTCTTAATATGAAATATATCAATGAATAGCAGTAAATTATTATATAGAATAGTGATGCAAAATGGACGTATCATCATCCACCTACAGGAGGTTCTGGATCCGGTACATGGCATTCAGGACCCTAACAATGCGGCCAGAAAGCGTCCTTGTCGCCTGTAGTGTTGGCCTAGAACTATCGATGGCACAGGACCACCACCGTTCCACGACGGAGCGCACGGTTTCGATGGGGGGACCGGGCGTGAACAGGCTGGTGGTTCTGATTTCCCTCGAGTGGAGACAGAGGTTTAGTGAATTCGAAAGATTGCTGACTTGAGAGTCGAGCACGTAGTACGCCTTATATAATAGTTTGAACTGATGTAGTATGTGTGGCTAATGAATTTGTGTGTATAACCAAGGTTAGCCTCCTAAAAAGAGGGTGGGCTAGCAATGATCAATGTCACCATTGCCGGGTAAATGTTGCTGGTGAGCGATCCAAAAGGCACGAAATGCTGCTAGATTGTATGCCTCGAACAATTTTTACATATATTTGTTCAAGTTGGTGCATGATTCTGTATGGAACTTGCATGAATATACCACCCAAGATAAGTTCAGAAAATGTTGTCTGAATCTTGTATGCCTCGGATAATTATGACAGTAAACTGAATTCAACCGCCGGTAGTAATTGAATAAATAGATACATATTGATAGTATTTGGTTACTTCCGAACTAATTCCATACTATAGTATGGGATAGCTACACAAAAGGGGGCTATTGCCTCCACAAAAGGGATTCTATAGAGTTAGTCTCTGAACTTAACTGTTCTACACTAAAGAAACTGCAGATCTCCACCATAAAAGTTGGCTAGCTAATTGCCTAGAGAGGAGGTAAGTTCAGGGCTCGTTCAACCACAACTGATATTTTTCCTTCCCACCAAACTACAAGAGATCTGCAATGTTCATGCACTAGTTGACCCGCTTGAACCAGTCCCGGTTCAGTATGAATAGCCACGCCGCCACAACGATTTCTTCGGAGGTGAACTCCGGCTTCTTGTGACAGGGATCATAGGTCCCTGTGAATCTGAACATGAATTCCGGCGCTAAGCTATTGCCCGTCGTCGGCTCCAGCTGTCGAACACTCCAACAAGCTGAGTGTAGATGGATGCACGCCGCTGCGGTGTGGCCGCCGATGATGCGTAGGATGGATCGTCTTTGCCGCTGACGGCATGCGCCAAGATTGCCCCACGGTAAGGTCGTCCGCACCGAGGCATGGAGGCGAGAGTTTGTTGACCTTGGAGCCGCCCTGTTCGCGGGTTTGTTTCCTCGGAGGCAAGCTCATAGGAACGCTTTGGAACGTACCTTCTTTCTCGTACATAGAGCACACGAAAATGCCGCTACGTGCATTCTACATGATGCTCAGTTGGTCCTTCTCGACGCCGCGGCGGCCTTCGCCATTGCCACCTCCGCCGCCGCAGATGTAGCACATTCTGCAAAATCAACCGTCTCGGATGGCAATGGAAGACCGGCCTTTTAGTACAACCGCATGGCCTGCCTCAGAGGGGCCCAATAGCCAAGCTTCCGCGGCGGCCGCGGCTTCTTCTTAGGCGGGGCCATAGCTAAGCTTCCTAAGAGTGTATCTTATTTATTCGAAACTAGTTCGACTAACTACAGAACCTTTATTTCCCTTCTCGTCATAAGAGTGCTAAGATATTAAAAATACAGGTCGTGGCTAGCAACCAGATAACGCAATGTACCAGGTCAGGGTTCCATTTTAAGTATATTTACGATTGTGTCCTTAGTGGTGTCCATAAATTTTGCCTGTGCCACTACGATCGTAGAATTGTAGCAACACCATCAAAAACAGGGGAAGAGGATGTGGCGTTTTACTGACTGGTTGGCCCCACAACCTTGACCGTCGACGGCATGCATCCTAGGTTCAAGGATTAGTGCTCCCCATTATTCTGTAATTTTCCATATTTTGTCGCTTGCTCGTGGCTCCGCTCAGCTCCACTGCTCTGGTCTTGCACGCCACTACTCCGTCCCGTCCAGCAACACTCTCGTCCTCCTCCTAGACTATCGTCCTCTCGTCATCCCTACCAGCCCTACCCACCCTGCCTTGCCCCCTTTGCCCTATCTTCTTGCCTCCGTCGCCATCCTGACGGTGCTGGTAGTGTCCATATGCATAGCGATTTCTCCGAAGGCGTCGTCCCCGAACTTTCTCAAGCCACCGTACCGAATCTTGTGTATCGAATCCTCTATTGAGTCGAGATGAACTGGGGGCGAGGGCGGATTCAAATATTATTGTTGGGGTTTCTTGGAGGAGAGTGATGGCGGCCTGCAAGAATCGATTTTGTGGGCAAGAATGAAGTGCGCACTAGATAGAGAAGATGGGAGGCTCTTTGATCGAGGGGTGTTTGCGTGTTGCCTCGTCGGTCTTCTGTAGTGTGCAGCTGTATCAAGGACGCCGAGTGGACTAGCAAGCGGGCATGTCTTGTCTTAGTATTATATTGTCTCATCACATGGACTAGCTATAAATAATATCATAAATAAGTTTTATTATGTTTTAGGAAAGGATGTGAACCCACATTTCTCGAGTAAATTACATTTAATAGTACCACAATTGGGGCTAGGATAACAGGTTAGTGCCCTGCGATTTTCTTGAATTTTCATTGAAATTTATTTATATCTGGTACTTGTAACGCGTATGTGATGTGTGGTGTATACCAGATTCCATGTCGTTAAATAGTATATTAATTTTTAAACTAATTGTCCATAAACAATAATCATGGATTTGTAACAGTTCAACGACCAAAATTATGGATGTGCCATGGAGTTGGTGAGGCTCACCTCCCTTGTATTCCCATCTCAAACATCATGACATGCGCGTCTCCTTATCCTCTGACGCACTCTAAAATTATGACCGTGCCATCAAGTGCTGGGAGCAGAGACAGCGTACTGTCCCATCATCCTCGCCTCATCTTTGTTAGCGATGTCGCATCGGCTATGTCAGGGGCATTGATGCTCTAAGAGGAAAAAATCTTTGCCAAGAAAAAATGGATAAGAAAAGAATCTTCATAAATAGGTTTTTTATTCCAGTAGACGGGCCTACCGGTGTGTCTAAACGCTAGAGCATACTTGTTTTTGCTAGACTAGTGTCTAAGATTTTCTTTAGACTCAACCAACGTTGTACAAGAAAAGAGCTTTGACAAGAAGAATAGAATAGGAAAAGAGCCCTTTTAAATAGGTATTTTATTCTAATAGTGAGACCAATCAGTGTGTCTAAATGCTATATCATATTTCCCTATGTTAGACTCGTGTCTAAGATTTTTGCTAGACTCAAACAACGTTGTACACTCTCTTACAACTTGGCCATTCTATCCGAAGAGGTCATTAAAGCTATCGTACATAGATTAAATTTAGGCTCAAGTGACCCTAATCGACTATGTCTCTCCCGCTGTCTTCGTCGTGCATGACGTCCTCCATGTTGTCGTCCGCCTCTTCCGAGTCTGAATCGATGAGGACGAGCCCGGCGGCGTTCCTCTTCACGAGTGCTGCACGGCGTGCAGCATCAATAACGGTGGAGGGCGTACGCCCAGGCACTGCCCAGAAGCGTTGCCTCCCTTTGGGGTTGCGCAGATCAGGGTGGATCTCTGGATAGTGAGCTCTGCAAAGCCAAAGAAACGCCTCCCGCTCCTTCTTGAAGCACCTTGGCCAGTATGCGCTGGTGCGCGCATATCGGTCCATTGCCCTCTTTCGCTCCGGCAGCTGGCGGCGGCGCTCCTCGATCTGCCTCGATAGCGATGCTGCACAAGAGCGGTGCCACGGGCACCCCGGCGTAGCTGAGCTCGTAGCCCCTCGGTAGCCTCGCTAGCGGTGGCGCGAGTATGTCATAGTGGGCGAACAACTCGGCCTTGTGCAAGATTCGACGGGGCCTTTCCATGGCGAGGCGCTGTTTCTTCAGGGAGGATTCGACGCTTGTGCTGACGCGAGTTGCAGGGAACGAACAGGGTTTAAGCTTCGGCCACATGTTTGCATTTATAAAGTCAAGGAGGTAGGCCCCCTGGTGGTTGCCAGGGCCAATAGGGATGCAGAAATGCCTACTCGCGGATCGCTATTGCAAAGGACGATCCTTATTGTCCATTCTCCCCAATCCAATGGTGCCTAACAATTGGGACGCAGAATCAACCTGGCCCCGTGGGGGGCTTCTAGAAGACCCTAATCTTGCACCTCCTTTGGAAAAACGCCGGTTTTTCGGGTTCAGAAAATAGAAAGTCGATATTTCTCCAAATGACCACAAAATCTCTAGTTGGAGAAGTTGCTTGTGATGCCAAGAAGTAGGTGTCGGGTTTGGGCTCAATCCATGGAGTGATTCCATGTTCTTGGCAGCGGGGGGAATCTAGGTTTGGAAGCCATGTTAACTCACAAAAGATAGATATCATGGTGGTGCCTTGGGTACCAAAGGACCTGGTATGCCTTGCCTATGATTTTATGAGGGCAGTGGGTCACATGCATGGGCTCCAGGATCCGTTTTCACATTGCATATTTTTTATACTTTGTTTGGTGCTGCCCAAAAAACGGCGAAAAGAGCTGGCAGCCGCGGCAATGCGACGGTCGGTGCAATCTTGGACCCAGGCATGCATCCATCCTAGGTACCCCATGGGGCACTCCAAACCATTCTTCCCTAAAAATAGAGTGTCACATAGGGTACATACAGCTAGAAACCTCATTTACCTAGCCGTACTCACATAAATACAGTATAACCTTGCACCATAAGATAAATACCCACCTCCCAGGAATGTCCATGCACCATGGTGTAGCATCCGTGGAAATTTCCTTGGGCCCATGGGCGCGCCCTAATCTTGCACTTCCTTTGCGAAAACGCCGGTTTTTCGGGTTCGGAAAATGGAAAGTCGATATTTCTCCAAATGACCACGAAATCTCTAGTTGGAGAAGTCGCTTGTGATGCCGAGAGGGAGCAAGGTGTCGGGTTTGGGATCAATCCATGGAGTGGTTCCATGTTTTGGGGAGCGAGGGGGAATCTACGGTTGGAAGCCATGTTAACTCACACCCCGATAGATATCCTAGTGGTGCCTTGGGTGAGAAAGGACCTGGTATGCCTTGCCTATGATTTTAAGAGGGCAGTGGGTCACATGCAAGTGCTCCAGGAGCCGTTTTCACAATTTGTATTTATTTTTAAATTTTGTTTGGTGTTGCCCAAATAAAATGGCAAAACCCGCCGGTGGCCACGGCAACGCGACGGTCGGTGCAATCTTGGACCCAGTCATCCATCTAGCCTAGGTACCCCATGGGGAACCACAAACCATTTTCCCTAAAAATTGCGAGTGTCTCATAGGGTACATATAGTTAGAAATCGCATTTACCAGGCCGTAACTCAAAAAAATACAGTATATGCTTGCACCACGAGATAAATACCCACCTCCCGGGAATGATCATGCACCATGGTGTAGCATGCGTGTAAATTGCCTCAGGCCCATGGGCACGCCGTAATCTTGCACCTCCTTTGGAAAACGCCGGTTTTTCGGGTTTAGAAAAAGGAAAGTCGATATTTCTCCAAAGGACCATGAAATCTCTAGTTTGGGATCAATCCATGGAGTGGTTCCATGTTCTGGGCAGCGAGTGGGAAATCTAGGATTGGAATCCATGTTAACTCACACCCGATAGACATCCTGGTGGTTCCTTGGGTGCTAAAGGACCTATTATGCCTTTCCTATGATTTTATGAGGGCAGTGGGTCACATGCAAGGGCTCTAGGAGCCGTTTTCCAAAAAAATATGTTTATATTTTTTTTGGTGCTGCCCAAAAAAACGGCGAAACCAGCTGGTCGCCGCGCAAATGCGATGGTCGGTGCAATCTTGGACCCAGGCATGCATCCAGCCTTGGTACCCCATGAGGCACCATTTTCCCTGAAATTGCGAGTGTCTCATAGGGTACATATAGTTAGAAATCGCATTTACCAGGCCGTAACTCAAAAAATACAGTATATGCTTGCACCACGAGATAAATACCCACCTCCAGGGAATGGTCATGCACGATGGTGTAGCATGCGTGGAAATTGCCCGGGCCCATGGGCGCGCCCTAATATTACACCTCCTTTGGGAAAATGCGGATTTTTTTGGTTTAGAAAATGGAAAGCCAAGATTTCTCCAAATGACCACGAAATCTATATTTGGAGAAGTCGCTTGCGATGCAGAGAGGGAGCTTGATGTCGGGTTTGGGCTCAATCCATGGAGTGGATCCATGTTCTGGGCAGCGAGGGGGACGGGGAATCTAGTGTTGGACGCCATGTTAACTCACACCCGATAGATATCCTGGTGGTTCCATGGGTGCCAAAGGACCTGGTATGCCTTTCCTATGATTTTATGAGGGCAGTGGGTCACATGTAACGGCTCCAGGAGCCGTTTTCGCATTTTTTTATTTTTTTTAGTTTTTGTTTGGTGCTGCCCAAAAAAGTCGAAACCCGCCAGCGACCGCGGCAACGCGACGGTCAGTGCAATCTTGGACCCAGGCATACATCCAGCCTAGGTACCCCATGGGACACCCCAAACCATTTTTCCCTCAAAATTGAGAGTGTCTCATAGGGTACATACAGTTAGAAACCACATTTACCGGGCCGTAACTCAAAAAAATATAGTATATGCTTACACCACAAGATAAATACCCACCTCCCGGGAATGGCCATGCACCATGGATTAGCATGCGTGGAAATTTCCTCGGGCCCATGGGCGTGCCCTAATCTTGCATGTCCTTTGGGAAAACACCGGTTTTTCGGGTTCAGAAAATGGGAAGTCGATATTTCATCAAATGACCACGAAATCTCTAGTTGGAGAAGTCGCTTGCGATGTCGAGAGGGAGATGGGTGCCGGGTTTGGGATCAATCCATGGAGTGGTTCCATGTTCTGGGCAGCGAGGGGGAATCTAGGGTTGGAATCCATGTTAACTCACACCTGATAGACATCCTGGTGGTGCCTTGGGTGCCAAAGGACCTGTTATGCCTTGCCTGTGATTTTATGAGGGCAGTGGCTCACATGCAAGGGCTCCAGGAGCCGTTTTCTGGTTTTTTTTATTTTTTTTATATTTTGTTTGGTGCTTCCCAAAAAAACGGCGAAACCAGCTCGCGGTCGGGGCAACGCGATGATCGGTGCAATCTTGGACCCAGGCATACATCCAGCCTTGGTACCCCATGGGGCACCCAAAACCATTTTTCCCTGAAAATTGAGTGTCTAATAGGGTACATATATTTAGAAACCGCATTTACCGGGTCGTAACTCAAACAAATACAGTATATTCTTGCACCGCGAGATAAATACCCACCTGCCGGGAATGGCCATGCACCATGGTGTATCATGCGTGGAAATTTCCTCGGGACCATGGGCGCGCCCTAATCTTGCACCTCCTTTGGGAAAATGTCGATTTTTTAGGTTCAGAAAATGGAAAGCCGAGATTTCTCCAAACGACCACGAAATCTCTAGTGGGAGAAGTCGCTTGCGATGCCGAGAGGGAGCTAGGTGTCGGGTTTGGGCTCAATCCATGGAGTGGTTTGATACGTTGGAAATATATCTATAATTTTTGATGCGACATGCTTGTTTAGTATCTACTTTGCTTTGCCTGTCTACACTTTGAGGTGCTTTTTACATGTTTTCTGGTACTAACCTATTAACAAGTTGCAATAGTGCCAGATGCATGTTTTCTACTGTTTTTTATTTCAGAAAAGTTAGTAAAGAAATATTCTCGAAATTGGACGGGACAAAGGATAAAGTCAATTACTTTATGTGGGGAACAAGAAGTCCAGAGGAGAGCTGGAGGGGCCGGCCAGAGGGGATAGACCCACCCCAGGCACGGGTGGGCCCCACCCCGCGCCTGGCTTGGGTTTGGTCGCCCTGGCCGACGCCTCGGTCTCCCCATTCGCCTATAAGAATCCCTCGATGCAGAAACCCTAAGTACCCGATCAAATATCCATGAAACCGTCTGTAGCCGCCGCCACCATCGTCCCTGGATCGGGGGGATCTGAAGTTCTTCCCGGCACCCTGCCAGAGGGGAGATCATCCCGGAGGCCTTCTCTCCGGTATGATGCGTGATTAGTTCCACCGTGGACTATGGGTCCATGTAGTAGCTAGATGGTTGTATCTCCTCCTTTGTGCTTTCATGTATAGATCTTGTGAGCTCCGTTCATGGTCAAGATCTAATCTATTTGTAATCATGCATGTTGTGTTTGTGGGGATCCGATGGATATTGTGATTATTATGTTGGTTTGATTAATGGTTTTATCTTTATGATTCTGTCATGTCTGTGTTGTTTGTGATCTTGCATGCTCTCCGTTGTTAGTAGCTATCTTGGCCAAGTAGTTGCTAGTGACTCCAAGTGGGGGTATTTATGCTCGATAGTGGGTTCATGCCTCTAGTTTCCAAGGGAAGTGACAGAAATCTCTTCGGTTGTAGATGTGTTGTTGCTACTAGGGAGAAAACAACAGTCTCTTGTTCATGGAACATGTGGACTGTTTACCTTACACACTTTGCTTAAAGCAGTTGTCTACTGCTTGCAACTTAATAGTGGAGGGGGTCCGGATGATAACCTGAAGGTGGACTTCTAGTCATAGATGTAGTTGGATGGCTGTCTATGTATATTGTTGTATTGCCCAATCAACATCATAGGATCTTTCTGACTAGTAATTGCATTGTTATGCCTTGCTCAGTTCCTGTCAATTGCACTGCTGTAATTTGTTTACCCTTCATGCCATGTTGTTTATCTAAGGAGAGCACCTCTAGTGAACTATGGACCCTGGTCCAATCTTTACCATTGATACATCTTCCATTGTTACTTGTTTACTTGCTGCAAACCATTACCTTCCACACCATTTGTTTAATCCTTTGTTACAGCAAACCGGTGACTTGACAACTTCACTGTTCATTGGGGCAAAGTCTTGAGTTTGTGTTGTGTAGGTCTCCATGTTTCTTGCAACACCTGTCTGACATTTCCTTCCTCCTTCTGGTTCGATAACCTCGGTCTCAACTGAGGGAAAACTTGCTGCTTGCTGTTCACACCCTGCGCTTGGGGTTACCAACAAAGTGTCACGTCGAGCACCATCAAGTCTTTCTGGCGCCGTTGCCGGGGAGGCTAAGGACGTCTTCACTAGGGGAGTCTTCCTTTCTCTTTACTTTGTTTTTAGTTTTCTTTGTTTCTTTTGCTTGGTTTTGTTTGCCTCTTTCCAAAAAACCCAAAAAAATTAGTCTAGTTTGGTTTGCTTGCTTTATTCAAAAAACACAAAAAAATTAGTCCCTGCTCTAGCTGCTGCTATTTTTGGCTTGCCCACCTTTGCCAAAATGAACTCTTCTGAGAACACCAAGTTGTGTGACTTCACTAGCACCAACAGCAATGATTTCCTAAGCATTCCTATTGCTCCACCTGCTCCTGATGCTACCTTTTATGAAATTAAGCCTGCTTTGTTGAATCTTGTGATGAGAGAGCAATTTTCTGGTGCTGGTTCTGATGATCCTGCTGCCCATCTTAATAGCTTTGTTGAACTTTGTGAGATGCAAAAGTATAAGGATGTAGATGGAGATATTATTAAGCTCAAGATTTTTCCTTTCTCTTTGAGGGGAAAGGCTAAAGAATGGTTGCTTTCTTTGCCAAAAAATAGTATTAATTCTTGGACTAAGTGCAAAGATGCTTTCGTTGGAAAGTACTATCCTCCTGCTAAGATTATATCTATGAGAAGTGACATTATGAAATTTAAACAACTTGATAGTGAACATGTTGCTCCAGCTTGGGAAAGAATGAAATCTTTGGTTAAGAATTTCCCTACTCATGGACTCACTGCTTGGATGATTATCCAGACTTTTTATGCAGGTTTGAACTTCTCCTCAAGAAATCTGTTGGATTCAGCTGCTGGAGGTACTTTCATGGGCCTCACTTTGGGTGCTGCAACAAGGCTCCTTGATAATATGATGGTTAACTACTCTGAATGGCATGTTGAGAGAGCTCCACATGGTAAGAAGGTAAATTCTGTTGAGGAAACTTCCTCTTTGAGTGAAAAGATTGATGTTATTATGGCTATGCTTGTTAATGGGAAAGCTCCTCTAGATGCTAATAGTGTTTCCTTAGCCTCTTTGGTTCCTCAAGAAGAGCAAGTTGATGTGAACTTCATTAGAAACAACAATTTCAACAACAATGCATATAGGAACAATTTTGGTAGCAACAACAATTATAGGCCTTATCCTCCTAGTGGAAATGCTTATCCGTATAGATCTGGAATTCCTAGTGAAGAGAGGATTCTAGAAGTTGAGAGATCCACTAAAATTTTTATGAAAATGCAATATGAGCAAAACAAAATTTTCACTAAAACTATGGAGGAACAATCTATTATCTTGAAAATCATTAGTCTTCAGCTTGAGAATCTGAATAGAAAAATTCCTAGTTTACAGTCAAAAAATTTGAGTGCTGAGACAAATATATCCTCTTTGTCTGAAGCTCAAACTTCCTTGGTTAATAAAATGGATGCTAAACCTAAAACTATGGAAAACACCTTTGCTACTTCTCATGCCATACAAGTTACTATTGATGAAAATGTTAGGCTGTTAGCTCAACTTCATGCTAAGTGGGAAAGGGAAGCTAAAATTGATAGAAACAATAGTGTGTGCACCATCACCACTAAAACACAAGTAGTCCCTATTCCTACTCCTACTATGCCTAAGCCTATTGAGCCTACTACTAGTGATGCCAAGTTTGACTTTGATATTGATGGTTGCAATATTTCTGAAGTGATTATGTTCTTGCAAAATCTTGCTAGAAGTCCTGATGCTAGTGATATGCATGTTGCTTTCACTAAACATATTACAGATGCTCTTGTGAAAATTAAGGAAGAGAAGTTAAAACACAAAGCTTCTATTCCTAGGAAAGTAGAAGATAGTTGGGAACCCATTATTAATATGCAAGTGAATGACTTTGATCTCAAAGCTTCATGTGATCTTGGTTCTAGTGTCTCTATTATGCCTAGGAAGATTTATGAAATGCTTGATTTGCCACCTTTGGAAGATTGTTATTTAGATGTTCCAATCAATGATAATGCTCAGAAGAAACTCATGGGGAGTATTAATTATGTGCTCATTATGGTTAATAATGCTTATGTCCATGTTGCTTTCTATGTTTTGGATGTTGAATACAATGCTTCTTGTCCTATTACTTTGGGAAGACCTTTTCTTAGAACAGTTGGTGCCATCATTGATATGAAAGAAGGCACCATTAAATATCATTTTCCATTCAATAAAGGTATTGAACACTTCCCAATGAGAAGAGAGTAGTTTCTTTTTGCTCCTCTTTTGAAAGCAAGATTTGATGTTAATGCTTCTTCATTTGAAAATACTTCATTCTTCTTGCTTCTTGTGCCTAACTTAAAGGCGTTAAAGAAAAGTACTTGTTGGGAGATAACCCAAGAGTTTTCTTGAGTCTTGGAAGTTATTACTTCTGTAATGACCTCTCCTTATCCTTTTTGTTTGCTTTTTGTGCCAAGAATGACCTCTAATGAGAGGGAAGTAAGATTTGGGGAGTTGTTGTCCCAAAACAGATTTCTGTCCTCCACCAAAAAACATCGTCAAGAGGCTCTGTAACTCGGATTGATCTGAACATTTACGAATAATTCCCTCAGTATGTTAGATAACTTTCGTTAGTTCAACACTTTTTGATTTGAGCAACAGAAGATGTTCGAAAAAATCGGTTTCTACCTGCTGGTCTGTTTTGACAGATTTCTGCCATTATTTGCATTTGCTTCTTATTGATTCCTTTTTGAGTTCTCTTTAGGTGAATTGAGATTTTTGAAGGAGTTACTACAGTAGCTTGTGTTTTTAGTGAAAATCCTTGTTGTTTCAAAGCTTTTCCAGTGGTCTAATATCTTTTGAATACACTAATGTTGCTAATGAAGATTGTGTGAAGTTTTGTATGAAGGAAAAATTCCAGGTGTAGAGAGAGAATGATGCAATGAGATGAAGAATGGACAAAAGCTCAAGCTTCGGGATGCCACCATGGTGTCACCCCAAGAAATATCCAAGAGGTACAAGCGTCAAAGCTTGGGGATGCCCAAGGCATCCCCTTCTTCATCAATAAAAAGATCAGGTATGTCTAGACACTTCGTTTTTATTGTTTTATGCATAGTTGTGTTGTTCTTGGAGCATCTTAGTTTTCATTTGCTTTGCTTAGGTTGTTTAGTTTTCTTGAATAAAGTAGTTTGTACCCCCGTTCTCGCTGTGTTGTTTTGCAAATAAGTTTGCTTGGTGTTTGGAAAGGAGTAGTAAGTTCTTGCTTGAAGTGCAAGAGGAGCTTGCATTGACTGTGACTTAGACTTTAGCATGACATGCTTGGTATTGTTTTAGCATTATGCTTAGTGATTATTGATGTAGCATGTCTTGTTCCAAAAAATTGGGATTGCTTAGTGTGCCTTGAAGAAATTATGCGTTGTTTTAGCATGCAAAAGCATAGTATTGTGGTATTCTCCTTTGATGTTTTGCTTGGGTTGAATTGGCACATGCTCACACCATGTTATGACTCTCACAAGTCACCATTAGCCTCTATGATGATTTAGTCCTTGACTTGTAGTACCACTCTTTTCTTTGATTAGTATGCTTTGTCGCACTGCATGATTTTGGCCATTATTGCTCTCTTAGTTGGTTGCTCCTAGTCTTTTGCTAGCCTCCACTTGTATGAGTAAGCTCTACTCATGCCTCCAAATTCCAAGAAACCAGGTTACTCCAAAGTGACCACTATAAACTCTTATGCATGGTGTGTTACACCATTCCAAGTATATTCTTGTTTTCAACTATCTTCCAATTAAAACTATTTTGTTATGTGAAAACTTAGTGATTAAAGCCCTCACGAACTTGATGGAACACTTTATTCTTTGCCCTTAATAAACTTGAACCATTGTGACAACTTTGTTGTATATTCTTGCACTTATAAGTTGGAATTAGCATAACCGTGCTGTCACGGGGAACATTTTCAACATTGCACTTGTACCTTGTTGTAATCAGTTGAAATCATGCTATTTTGTCTATGGAAGTCACCGGTGTGAAATAAAGAGGGAACTTGTAAGTCCATGGAATTTGTATCCTATGTTAGAGAAACGGCTGGGACGCTAGCCTAAGCCATGCCTAATCATGGTGGAAACTTGCAGCATCACCATAATCATCTATCTATGAAGCATCCTCAATAAAAATCTATGCATATGGTCAGTAAAAAGATTGCTGAGATGCTCATTGTCTACTTGCCTTGTCATTTTGGTTATGGGAAAGCTCATGTACCATGTGCAAGGGGTACCCCGTTGGAGGTTCTCAATGATATGCAAATACTTACAGTGACAAGCACTTACCTGGACCCAAAGTTGAGTATGCATGAGGTGTGGCCCTCGTATTCAAGGGACATGAGATTGCCAGCTTATACTTCGTCAAGCATATACTCCATCTTTGCCACTTTAACCTTAACCACTTCAAGATGATTATGATAGGGGCAATGAGGGCTGAAAGATAACAAGTACCATAATTTTTGGAAGCTCTTTTTGAAACTTGTAATCCCAGCTTCCTTTAAAAAAAGGCCTTTCTTCCACCACTATTGAGTCTTCATCTTCTACCTTCAGGCACCATTAAGAGAGCATAGTTGTCATTCTATGTGCAGTGTTCCAAAGCTTATTAATTGATGCATATTGTATTATTACTTGTTCTTGTGCTACTTGTTTGTAGTCACCCTTGTGAACTTTGCAGGTGTCCTATGCATCTATATTGCTACTCTATGAGGGACAAGCTGATTGCCACTATGCTATGTTTTTTGCATGTGAAACAAATAAACTTTTTCAATGCATGTTATTCATTGTCTTTGTTTGTAGCTTGTCATGTTGCATGGATAGTTACTATGTCCTATTGTTATAACTCCATCTTTCATGCACATGTTTAGAGTTCTTTGATCCCAGCTTTCAATGCTTGTAAATGGTTGGATCTTTATTGTGAGGGTGCATTTCACCTCAAAAGTTATTCTTTTTATCACTTACCTACTCGAGGACGAGCAGGAGTTAAGCTTGGGGATGTTGATACGTTGGAAACGTATCTATAATTTTTGATGCTCCATGCTTGTTTAGTATCTACTTTGCTTTGCTTGTCTATACTTTGAGGTGCTTTTTACATGTTTTCTGGTACTAACCTATTAACAAGTTGCAACAGTGCCAGATGCCTGTTTTCTACTGTTTTTGGTTTCAGAAAAGTTAGTAAAGAAATATTCTCGGAATTGGACGGGACAAAGGACAAAGTCAATTACTTTCTGTGGGGAACAAGAAGTCCAGAAGAGAGCCTAGGGGCCGTCCAGAGGGGCCAGACCCACCCCTGGCACGGGTGGGCCCCACCCCATGCCTGGCTAGGGTTTGGTCGCCATGGCCGCCGCCTCGTTCTCCCCCTTCGCCTATAAGAAGCCCCTGATGCAGAAACCCTAAGTACCCGATCAAATATCCATGAAACCGTCTGTAGCCGCCGCCACCATCGTCCCTAGTTCGGGGGGATCTGAAGTTCTTCCCGGCACCCTGCCGGAGTGGAGATCATCTCGGAGGCCTTCTCTCCGGTATGATGTGTGAGTAGTTCTACCTTGGACTATGGGTCCATGTAGTAGCTAGATGGTTGCGTCTCCTCCTTTGTGCTTTCATGTATAGATCTTGTGAGCTCCATTCATGATCAAGATCTAATCTATTTGTAATCATGCATGTTTTGTTTGCGTGGATCCGATGGATATTGACATTATTATGTTGGTTTGATTAATGGTTTTGTATTGATGATTCTATCATGTCTGTGTTGTTTGTGATCTTGCATGCTCTCTGTTGTTAGTAGCTAACTTGGCCAAGTAGTTGCTAGTGACTCCAAGAGGGGGTATTTATGCTCGATAGTGGGTTCATGCCTCTAATTTCCAAGGGAAGTGACAGAAATATCTTCGGTTGTAGATGTATTGTTGCTACTAGGGAGAAAACAACGGTCTCTTGTTCATGGAACATGTGGACTGTTTACCTTACACACTTTGCTTAAAGTAGTTGTCTGTTGCTTGCAACTTAATACTTGAGGGGGTTCGGATGATAACCTGAAGGTGGACTTCTAGTCATAGATTCAGTTGGATGGCGGTCTATGTATCTTGTTGTATTGCCCAATCAACCTCATAATATCTTTCTGACTAGTAATTGCATTGTTATGCCTTGCTCAGTTCCTGTCAATTGCCTTGCTGTAATTTGTTTACCATTCATGCCATGTTGTTTATCTAAGGAAAGCACTTCTAGTGAACTATGGACCCCAGTCCAATCTTTACCATTGATACATCTTCCACTATTACTTGTTTACTTGCTTCAAACCATTACCTTCCACACCATTCATTTAATCCTTTGTTATAGCAAACCGGTGAGCTTGACAACCTCACTATTCGTTGGGGCAAAGTCTTGATTTTTTGTTGTGTAGGTCTCCACATTGCTTGCAACACTTGTGTGACATTTCCTTCCTCCTTCTGGTTCGATAACCTCGGTCTCAACTGAGGGAAAACTTGTTGCTTGTTCTTCACACCCTGCGCTTCGTGTTACCAACAAAGTGCCACGTCGAGAACCATCATGGTTCCATGTTTTGGGCAGGGAGTGGGGAATCTACGGTAAGAAGCCATGTTAACTCACACCCGATAGACATCCTGGTGGTGCCTTGGGTGCCAAAGGACCTGGTATGCCTTGCCTATGATTTTATGAGGGTTGTGGGTCACATGCAAGGGGTCCAGGAGACGTTTTCACATTTTTTTATTGTTTCTAGATTTTGGTTGGCGCTACCCAAAAAAAGGTGAAACCCGCCGGCAGCCACGGCAACTCGACGGTCGGTGCAATATTGGACCCAGGTATGCATCCAGCCAAGCTACCCCATGGGGCACCCCAAACCATTTTTCCCGGAAAATTGAGAGTGTCTCATAGGGTACATATAGTTAGAAACCTCATTTACAGGGCCGTAACTCAAAAAAATACACTATATGCTTGCACCACGAGATAAATACCCACCTCTCGGGAATGGTCATGCAACATGGTGTAGCATGCGTGGAAATTGCCTCGGGCACATGGGCGCGCCCTAATCTTGCACCTCCTTTGGGAAAATGCCGGTTTTATGGGTTCAAAAAATGGAAAGCCGAGATTTCTCCAAATGACCATGAAATCTCTAATTGGAGAAGTCGCTTGGGATGCCGAGAGGGAGATAGGTGTCGGGTTTGGACTCAATCCATGGAGTGGGTCCATGTTCTGGGCAGCGAGGGGGGAATATAGTGTTGGAAGCCATGTTAACTCACACCCGATAGACATCCTGGTGGTGCCTTGGGTGCCAAAGGACCTAGTATGCTTTGCATATGATTCTATGAGGGCAGTGGGTCACATGCAATGGCTCCAGGAGCCGTTTTCACATTTTTTTTAGATTTTGTTTGGTGCTGCCCAAAAAAGTCAAAACCCGCCGGCGGCCGCGGCAACGAGATGGTCAGTGCAATCTTAGACCCAGGCATGCATCCAGCCTAGATACCCTATGGGGCACCCCAAATCATTTTTCACTGAAAATTGTGAGTATCTCATAGGGTACATACAGTTAGAAACCGCATTTACAGGGCCATAACTCAAAAAAATATAGTATATGCTTGCACCACATGATAAATACCCACCTCCCAGGAATGGCCATGCACCATGGAGTAGCATGCGTGGAAATTTCCTCGGGCCCATGGGCGTGCCCTAATCTTGCACCTCCTTTGGGAAAACGCCAGTTTTTCGGGTTCAGAAAATGGAAAGTCGAGATTTCTTCAAATGACCACGAAATCTCTAGTTGGAGAAGTCGCTTGCGATGCCGAGAGGGAGCTAGGTGACGGTTTTGGGATCAATCCATGGAGTGGTTCCATGTTCTAGGCAGCGAGGGGGGAATCTTGGGTTGGAACCCATGTTTACTCACACCCGAAAGACATCTTGGTGCTGCCTTGGGTGCCAAAGGACCTGTTATGCATTGCCTATGATTTTATGAGGGCACTGGGGCACATGCAAGGGATCCAGGAGCCGTTTTTCCAAAAAAATATTTTTTTTATATTTTGTTTGGTGCTACCCAAAAAAAGGTGAAACCCGCCGACAGCCGCGGCAACTCGACGGTCGGTGCAATATTGGACCCAGGTATGCATCCAGCCAAGCTACCCCATGGGGCACCCCAAACCATTTTTCCCTGAAAATTGAGAGTGTCTCATAGGGTACATATAGTTAGAAACCTGATTTACAGGGCCGTAACTTAAAAAAATACAGTATATGCTTGCACCACGAGGTAAATACCCACCTCCCGGGAATGGTCATGCACCATGGTGTAGCATGCGTGGAAATTACCTCGGACCCATGGGTGCGCCCTAATCTTGCACCTCCTTTGGGAAAGTCCCAGTTTTTTGGGTTCAGAAAATGGAAAGCCGAGATTTCTCCAAATGACCACGAAATCTCTAGTTGGAGAAGTCGCTTGGGATGCTGAGAGGGAGCTAGGTGTCGGGTTTGGGCTCATTCCATGGAGTGGATCCATGTTCTGGGCAGCAAGGGGGGAATCTAGTGTTGGAAGTCATGTTAACTCACACCCGATAGACATCCTGGTGGTGCCTTGGGTACCAAAGGACCTAGTATGTCTTGCCTATGATTTTATGACGGCAGTGGGTCACATGCAACCGCTCCAGGAGCGGTTTTCACATTTTTTTTCTTTTTTTAGATTTTGTTTGGTGCTGACCAAAAAAGGCAAAACCCGTCGGCGGCCGCGGCAACGCGACGGTCAGTGCAATCTTGGACACTGGCATGCATCCAGCCTAGGTACCCCATAGAGCACCCCAAACCATTTTTCCCTGAAAATTGAGAGTGTATCATAGGGTACATACAGTTAGAAACCGCATTTACCGGGCCGTAACTCAAAAATAATATAGTATATGCTTGCACCACAAGATAAATACCCACCTCCCAGGAATGTCCATGCACCATGGAGTAGCATGCGTGGAAATTTCCTCGGGCCCATGGGCGCGCCCTAATCTTGCACCTCCTTTGGGAAAACGCCAGTTTTTCGGGTTCAGAAAATGGAAAGTTGAGATTTCTTCAAATGACCACGAAATCTCTAGTTGGAGAAGTCGCTTGTGATGCCGAGAGGGAGCAAGGTGCCGGGTTTGGGATCAAGCCATGGAGTGGTTCCATGTTTTGGGGAGCGAGGGGGAATCTACGGTTGGAAGCCATGTTAACTCACACCCCGATAGATATCCTAGTGGTGCCTTGGGTGAGAAAGGACCTGGTATGCCTTGCCTATGATTTTATGAGGGCAGTGGGTCACATGCAACTGCTCCAGTAGCCGTTTTCACAATTTGTATTTATTTTTAAATTTTGTTTGGTGTTGCCCAAATAAAATGGCAAAACCTGCCAGTGGCCACGGCAACGCAACGGTCGGTGCAATCTTGGACCCAGGCACCCATCTAGCCTAGGTACCCCATGGGGAACCACAAACCATTTTCCCTGAAAATTGCGAGTGTCTCATAGGGTACATATAGTTAGAAATCGCATTTATCAGGCCGCAACTCAAAAAAATACAGTATATGCTTGCACCACGAGATAAATACCCACCTCCCGGGAATGATCATGCACCATGGTGTAGCATGCGTGTAAATTGCCTCATGCCCATGGGCGCGCCGTAATCTTGCACCTCCTTTGGAAAACGCCGTTTTTTCGGGTTTAGAAAAAGGAAAGTCGAGATTTCTCCAAAGGACCATGAAATCTCTAGTTTGGGATCAATCCATGGAGTGGTTCCATGTTCTGGGCAGCGAGGGGGAAATCTAGGGTTGGAATCCATGTTAACTCACACCCGATACACATCCTGGTGGTGCCTTGGGTGCTAAAGGACCTGTTATGCCTTTCCTATGATTTTATGAGGGCAGTGGGTCACATGCAAGGGCTCTAGGAGCCGTTTTCCAAAAAAATATTTTTATATTTTTTTTGGTGCTGCCCAAAAAAACGGCGAAACCAGCTGGTCGCCGCGCAAATGCGATGGTCGGTGCAATCTTGGACCCAGGCATGCATCTAGCCTTGGTACCCCATGAGGCACCATTTTCCCTTAAAATTGAGAGTGTCTCATAGGGTACATATAGTTAGAAACCGCATTTATTGGGCTGTAACTCAAATAAATATAGTATATGCTTGCACCACGAGATAAATACCCACCTACCGGGAATGGCCATGCATCATGGTGTAGCATGTGTGGAAATTGCCTCGGGCCCATGGGCGCGCCCTAATCTTGCACCTCCTTTCGGAAAATGTCGGTTTTTTGGGTTCAGAAAATGGAAAGCCGAGATTTCTCCAAATTACCAAAAAAATCTCTAGTTGGAGAAGTCTCTTGCGATGCCGAGAGGGAGCTAGGTGTCGGGTTTGGGATCAATCCATGGAGTGGATCCATGTTCTGGGCAGCAAGGGGGGAATCTAGTGTTGGAAGTCATGTTAACTCACTCCCTATAGACATCCTGGTGGTGCCTTGGGTACCAAAGTACCTGGTAAGCCTTGCCTATGATTTTATGAGGGCAGTGGGTCACATGCAATGGCTCCAGGAGCCGTTTTCACATTTTTTTATTTTTTTAGATTTTGTTTGGTGCTGCCCAAAATAGTCGAAACCCGCCGCCGGCCATGTCAACGTGACGTTCAGTGCAATCTTGGACCCAGGCATGTATCCAGCCTAGGTACCCCATGGGGCACCCCAAACCATTTTTCCCTAAAAATTGAGTGTGTCTCATAGGTTACATATAGTTAGAAACCGCATTTACTGGGCCGTAACTCAAAAAAAATAGTATATGCTTGCACCACAAGATAAATACCCACCTCCCGGGAATATCCATGCACCACGGAGTAGAATGCATGGAAATTTACTCGAGCCCATGGGCGCACCATAATCTTGCACCTCCTTTGGGAAAACGTCGGTTTTCGGGTTCAAAAAATGGAAATTCGAGATTTCTTCAAATAACCATGAAATCTCTAGTTGGAGAATTTGCTTGCGATGCCGAGAGGGAGCTAGGTGTCGGGTTTGGGATCAATCTATGGAGTGGTTCCATGTTCTGGGAAACGAGGGGGGAATCTAGGGTTGGAATCCATGTTAACTCACACCCGATAGACATCCTGGTGGTGCCTTGGGTGCTAAAGGACCTGTTATGCCTTTCCTATGATTTTATGAGGGCAGTGGGTCACATGCAAGGGATCTAGGAGCCGTTTTCCAAAAAAATATTTTTTTAGATTTTGTTTGGTGCTGCCCAAAAAAGCGGCGAAACCAGCTGGCGGCTGGGACAACGCGACGGTCGGTGCAATCTTGGACCCGGGCATGCATCCCGCCTTGGTACCCCATGGGGCACCCAAATCCATTTTTCCCTGAAATATGAGAGTGTCTCGTAGGGTACATATATACAGTTAGAACCGCATTTACCGGGCCGTAACTCAAACAAATACAGTATATGCTGGCACCACGAGATAAATACCCACCTGCCGGGAATGGCCATGCACCATGGTGTAGCATGAGTGGAAATTGCCTCGGGACCATGGGCGCGCCCGAATCTTGCACCTCCTTTGGGAAAACGCTGGATTTTTGGGTTCAAAAAATGGAAAGTCGATATTTCTCCAAATGACCATGAAATATATATTTGGAGAAGTCGCTTCCGATGCCGAGAGGGAGCTAGGTGCTAGGTTTGGGCTCAATCCATGGAGTGGTTCCATGTTTTAGGCAGCGAGGGGGAATCTAGGCTTGGAAGCCATGTTAACTCACACCCGATAGACATCCTGGTGGTGCCTTGGGTACCAAAGGACCTGGTATGTCTTGCCTATGATTTTATGATGGCAGTGGGTCACATGCAAGGGTTCCAAGAGCCGTTTGCACATTTTTTAAATTTTTTTGGATTTTCTTTGGTGCTGCCCAAAAAAACGGCGAAACTCGCCAGCGGCCGCGGCAATGCAACCGTCTATGCAATCTTGGACCCAGGCATGCGTCCATCCTAGATACCCCGTGGGGCACCCCAAACCATTTTTCCCTGAAAATTGAGAGTGTCTCTAAGGGTACATATAGTTAGCAACCGCATTTACCGGGCCATAACTCAAAAAAAAATACAGCATATGCTTGAACCACGAGATAAATACTCACCTCCCGGGAATGTCTATGCACCATGGCGTAGCATGCGTGGAAATTGTCTTGGACCCATCGGCGCTCTAACCTTGCACCTCCTTTGGGATAACACCCGTTTTTCAGGTTCACAAAATGGAAAGTCAGGATTTCTCCAAATGACCATAAAATCTCTAGTTGGAGAAGTCGCTTGCGATGCCAAGAGGGATCTAGGTGTCGGGTTTGGGCTCAATCCGTGGAGTGGTTCCATGTTCTAGGCATCAAGTGGGAATCTAGGGTTGGAAGCCATGTTAACTCACACCCGATAAACATTATTGTGGTGCCTTGGGTGCCAAAGGACCTGGTATGCCTTGCCTATAATTTTATGAGGGCAGTGGGTCACACGCAAGGCCTCCAGGAGCCGTTTTCACATTTTTTTAAAGATTTTGTTTGGTGCTGCCCAAAAAATGATGAAACCCGCCGGCGACTGCGGCAACACGATGGTCAGTGCAATATTAGACCCAGACATCCATCCAGGCTAGGTACATCATGGGGCACCCCAAACCATTTTTCCCTGAAAATTGAGAGTCTCTCATAGGGTACATACAGTTAGAACCGCATTTACCGGGTCGTAACTCAAAAAATACAGTATATGCTTGCACCACGAGATAAATACCCACCTCCCGGGAATGGCCATGCACCATGGAGTAGCATGCGTGGCAATTTCCTCGGGCCCATGGGCGCGCCCTAATCTTGCACCTCCTTTGGGAAAACGCAGGTTTTTCGGGTTCAGAAAATGGAAGGTCGAGATTTCTTCAAATGACCACGATATATCTAGTTGGAGAAGTCGCTTGTGATGCCGAGAGGGGCTAGGTGCCGGGTTTGGGATCAATCCATGGAGTGGTTCAATGTTTTGGGAAGCGAGGGGGGAATCTACGGTTGGAAGCCATGTTAACTCACACCCGATAGACATCCTAGTGGTGCTTTGGGTGAGAAAGGACCTGGTATGCCTTGCCTATGATTTTATGAGGGCAGTGGGTCACATGCAAGCGCTCCAGGAGCCATTTTCACAATTTTTTTATTTTTTTAAATTTTGATTGGTGTTTCCCAAATAAAATGGCGAAACCCGCCGGTGGCCACGACAACGTGACGGTCGGTGCAATCTTGGACGCAGGAATCCATCCAGCCTAGGTACCCCATGGGGAACCACAAACCATTTTCCCTGAAAATTGTGAGTGTCTCATAGGGTACATATAGTTAGAAATCACATTTACCAGGCCGTAACTCAAAAAAATACAGTATATGCTTGCACCACGAGATAAATACCCACCTCCCGGGAATGATCATGCACCATGGTGTAGCATGCGTGTAAATTGCCTCAGGCCCATGGGCGCGCCGTAATCTTGCACCTCCTTTGGAAAACGCCTGTTTTTCGGGTTTAGAAAAAGGAAAGTCGAGATTTCTCCAAAGGACCATGAAATCTCTAGTTGGAGAAGTCGCTTACAATGTCGAGAGGTAGCTAGGTGCCGGGTTTGGGCTAATTCCATGGAGTGGTTCCATATTCTAGGCAGCGAGGGGGAATCTAGGGTTGGAAGCCATGTTAACTCACACCCGATAGACATCCGGGTGGTGCCTTGGGTGCCAAAGGACCTGGTATGCCTTGCTAATGATTTTATGAGGGCAGTGGGTTCACATGCAATGGCTCCAGGAGCCGTTTTCACATTTTTTATTTTTTTAGATTTTGTTTGGTGCTGCCCAAAAAACAGCGAAACCCGTCGACGGTCGCGGCAATGAGGCGGTCAGTGCAATCTTGGTCCTAGGCACGCATCCAGCCTAGGTACCTCATGGGGCACCCCAAACAATTTTTCCATGAAAATTGAGTGTGCCTCAAAGGATACATATAGTTAGAACCGCATTACCGGGCCGTAACTCAAAAAAAATATAGTATATGCTTGCACCACGAGATAAATACCCACCTTCCGGGAATGTCCATGCACCATGGTGTAGCATGCATGGAAATTGCCTCGGTCCCTTGGGCGCGCCCTAATCTTGCACCCCCTATGGGAAAACGCTGATTTTTCGGGTTTAGAAAATGGAAAGTCGAGATTTCTCCAAATGACCACGAAATCTCTAGTTGGAGAAGTCGCTTGCGATGCCGAGAGGGAGCTAGGTGCCGGGTTTACGCTCAATCCGTGGAGTGGTTCCATGTTCTGGGCAGCGAGGGGGGGAATCTAGGGTTGAAAGCCATGTTAACTCACAACCGATAGACATCCTAGTGGTGCCTTGGGTGCAAAAGGACCTGGTACGCCTTTCTTATGATTTTATGAGGGCACTGGGTCACATGCAAGGGCTCCAGGAGCCGTTTTCACTTTTTTTATTCTTTTTTATTTTGTTTGGTGCTGCCCAAAAAAGGTGAAACCCGCCGGCGGCCGCGGCAACGCGACGGTCGGTGCAATCTTGGACCCAGGCATGCATCTAGCCTATGTACCCCATCGGGCACCCCAAACCATTTTCCATGAAAATAGAGAGTATCTCATAGGTACATACAGTTAGAAACCGCATTTACAATGCTGTAACACAAAAATATACAGTATATTCTTGCACCACAAGATAAATACCCACCTCCTGGGAATGGCCATGCACCATGGTATAGTGTGCGTGGAAATTGCCTCGGGGCCATGGGCGCGCCCTAATCTTGCACCTCCTTTGGGAAAATGCCGGTTTTTCGGGTTTAGAAACTAGAAAGTCGAGATTTCTCCAAATGACCACGAAATATCTAGTTGGAGAAGTCGCTTGCGATGCCGGGAAGGAGGTAGGTGCCGGGTTTATGCTCAATCCATGGAGTGGTTCCATGTTCTAGGCAGCGGGGGGGGAATCTAGGGTTGGAAGCCATGTTAACTCACACCCGATAGACATCCTGGTTGTGTCTTGGGTGCCAAAGGACCTGGCATGCCTTACCTATGATTTTATGAGGGAAGTGGATCACATGCAAGGGACCCAGGAGCCATTTTCATGTTTTTTTTAGATTTTGTTTGGTGCTCAGCGAAACCCACTAGCGGCCGTGGCAATGCGACGGTCGGTGCAATATTGGACCCAGGCATGCATCCAGCCTAGGTACCCCTTGGGGCACCCCAAACCATTTTTCCCTGAAAATTGAGAGTTTCTCATAGGGTACATACAGTTAGAAACCGCATTTACCGAGCCATACCTAAAAAAATACAGTATATGCTTGCACCATGTAACATCCCAAAAATACCAAACTTAGATCATCAAACACTAATCATCAAGATTAGGGTTAACAAACAACTTTTCTAAATAAACTCATGAATGCATGCATATGTGTATGCATGGATTTTTAATTTCTTTAAAAACCACCTTGTTTGTGTGATCCATTGCTTGTAAAATGTTTCTTAGGTGAAATGAACATCATCTAAAACATTTCCCACACTTTTCCTAAAGACAAGTAAATCAAAACAAATATATTAAGTGAATGGTCATTTTGACCAATTTAACTCCCATGCCTACTTTGGCTGTCTCAAACTTTCAAAACCTAACAGAAACTTTTCTAGATCTTTGCACCCCTTGAATGTACTCATAACAAAGTATCAAGGCCCACTTTGTGATCATCCAGAAACTTTCAAATGCATAGTTTAAATGACAATTCAAAATTGAATCTTCTTCATATGGGAAGATCTCACTTTTTCAAAAACCACTCAAACAAGCTCAACTTTCAAAACCCAAGCATCTGCAGACTCACCAGCACCAATCTAGCAAACCCACCAAAATTCATTTCAAAATTCAAAACTTGATTTCATGCGGCCATTTCATCAAACAGGTTGCAGACACAAATCAAACAAAACAACAAACACTATAGTGTGCAGTGATTCTTGCCTAACTTGTTCCCTAGTTAGCGCACACACAACTCAGTAGATCATCTAGAAAGATTAGCCCAACACTAGCACCCCTGTGAGCTTGCCATTGTCATTAATGGTGAACAGCCGAGCACCCCCATGTCACCCCATTGTGGACAGCAGGCTAGAGGAAGAACTAGCCGTGCCAACCTTGTCTGGGAGGCAGCCCACCGTCCACCGCCACTCACTGTCCTAGCTGCGAGTGTTGCCAAGCCCTGGACCACGCGCACAAGATGCGTCCAGACCATGCCGAGCGTGCGCCAGAGCGCCACCCTCGACCAGCGTCCACAGACCGCGCGCCGCCCTCACCGCGCGCACACACGAGCACCACCGACCCAGGAGACCGCCAGACATCCCCGTTTGCCGCCCCGTGCCATACAGCCACCGCCCGCCGTCGAAGACGCCGCCTCTGCCGCGCAGAGCACCAGCCGTTCTAGACCAAACCACACCGCCCCAGTCCTCGCGACCATGTCGTTGAGCATCGCCAGGAGACACAGCATTGTCCCCTACCCTTGCCCATGCCATTAGCCGCCTGTAACGTCGCCCCCGACGAGCTCACCGTGCGCCCCGACGGTCCCCTCGCTCGACTATAAATAGAGGCCACCCCCGCACGATTTCTTCACACCATCTCACTCCCCTCTCCTCACTGATCGTGCCACACCATTCTCAGAGCAAGGCGAGCACCACCTCGCCAGAATTTCACTGGAGCCTGTCGCTGCCGGAGAAGAAGGGAGACAGCGATTGGAGCCGCCCCAGGAGAAGCCACCGGTACTAGGAGGTTCGCCGTCGTCGACTTCGTCGTTCGCCCGCCTCGCCGACCCTCGCCCGTACCCCGGTGAGCCCCCAGCACCCCTCACTGGCCACGCTAGGTTTCGTTCTCGCCGGAGCTGTCTCGCGTCGACGATGACCCTCACCCGTTGGATTAGAACTAGATCGAACGATCCACATTGCCCCATACCGCTTCGCCTAGCCCCGTGTCACTGACGAGTGGGGACACCCACTTAAGCAGCCCACGGGAGCCCTATGCTTAGCAGGCTGGCCCGTTAGAATTTCCCGCGCAGCCCAGCAATTCAAATTAAACCTTTTCTTTTTAAATTCAAACACACTTCTGTACCCAACTTCAAAAATCAACCCAGATCGATTCAGTGCACCAAATTGGATGAAATCAATTTTATAGGAAAGGTCGGTGAATGCTTAATCCAAGACCGTTGGATTCAAGTCATTTGGATCTGTAGATCACCCATAGTAAAAATAACAAGGCAGAAGCTTTTCTGCATTCAAACATTTTTCAAATTTAAACCATAAAAGCTTTTGAGTTGATTCCAACTCTCAAAAATCACATTTAACCATACCTTTCGTAATATATAAAAATATATAGGTTTACTTGCAGAAATAATGTTCAAGTAATAAAAGAATGCTTCATAAGCATTTCTAGCCACTTTAATTAATTAAAATAAAAGGGTAAAACCTTATTAAATTGTGACACCACTTTAAATCACATTCCCATGGACTACAATATGTGGTGATTACATGTGTCAACATGATCCCATGTTTAGTTTGGAGAATATTAAATCTTAAGTAGTTTTTCAATGAGTAGAAATTACTTTTCTAAAAATAAAAAGATTTAAACCAAGCTTTAACCTTGTAATATTAGAGATGATGCTAGATCATCTATAGGACCCTTGTGTGTGATGAGTGCAAGTAGTTATGTATTGTTTGGTGATTGTGTACCTTGTATTTATTCATAGACGCTAGTACCGACCAAGGATACGAGGAGGAAGGAGGATACTACGAAGAGGAAGCCGAGGAGAACTTCAACCACTGCTCTGCACAAGGCAAGCTTATATTGACATTGATCCAAGCTAGTAACTATGCAAGCTTATACTGATATTGATGCAAGCTAATCGTTGCAAGATACCCTACTGTTGCCACAAACCCATACTGGTGATATGACTACTATATGCCTTAAGCATATGTGATCATACCCACTTGATAAACAAATCCTAGTATTATGGGAAGCTTCTTACTTTATTTCTTTATCAAAGCTTACTTAGAGTCTACCTAAGAGTTTGGTAGATACCAGACAGTTGTGCTGAAGGTTGCATAAAGAGCATAAAATTTGGCCTAAGCTAGAAACCTTGATATCAGCCTAAGATATAAGGTTGTACTTAGTAAAACTCCACTAGTTACCACCCCTCATTAGTACAACCCCCCACCTGTAGATGCTAGTGCTAAGCATAAAACTTGATCAACTTTTAGATGGGAATACTTGGTGGAAAAATGGTTATGAAAACCTTGGAATGATGGATCATTCTATTGAAATGTTTTGGACATGTGTTTCCAAACACTTGATGATTCTGGTGATAAAAATGTTGAGGCATGAGCCTTAGCCCTTTATAAAACTGATGGTTGTCTGGATGCGATACCATTCCAATTTTATTGTACAACCACAATACCCGAATATTGGGTAGGGCTTGACTGGGAACTTATATTCCTTAGTATTAGTTCCCTCACGGCCAAGGTCTGAGCTAAGGCTACCTTGTGAAGATTGTCCACCTGTGCAGTACCCAAGATGACAGTGGTCATGGTTGCGAGGCCAAACTCATAGGAGAGGTGCTTATACTAGGGCGTGTAATTGAAAGGTTAGGATTGATTATCCGCATACTGAGTATGGTGAATTCAGGATTTGTTCCTGACGGATGTATCGAATGTTGTGGTGAAAGTGTACAATCTTTGCAGAGTGTCAAACTATTCGAATAGCCGCGTCCGCGGTTATGGGCAGTTGGAGTGGCCATACTGTTCCCCCGTCAGACTTTTCAAAATGACTTCTGAAATGAATTAAGACTTTGACTTGACCACAACAGAGTTGTGACCTGAATTACAAGATCCCACTTAGGAGTTATAAAATTGTGACTAGCTTTGGAACTTAGTAGAGATAAACCTGGCTTTTTGCAAAACAACCTTAGAGCCTAGTGTCCTATTATCCAAAAAACCCCTTACTTGTTAGTATTCGTTTGCGAGTACTTAAAAAGTACTCATGGCTTTGTCCCTGGCTATTCCCATGACCAGACTATGAAGAGGAGTACCTGGAAGATGGACCCCAGGAAGGTTACGACAACTAGGATCATCTCCCATCGTCAGCATTGCCTGTGACCCCGAAGATGGAGCTTCGCCTACGCTACCGTTATTATTACGTATTCTGCTGCTTGATGTTGTATTAAGAACTGGATCCTGAGATCCCTATTTGTGTAAGAACTTATGTATCGTTTGTAATGGATGAAGTACTATGGTATCCAATTCTGTTATGTCTCGCAAAAATGGTAATCCTCGGATTGCGATGTATGGCATAACAGGCATCTAGGATTGAAAAATCCGGGTGTTGACACACCACGAGATAAATACCCACTAGGAATGGCCATGCACCATGGTGTAGCATGCATGGAAATTGCCTCGGTCCCATGGGCTGCGCCCTAATCTTGCACCTCCTTTGGGAAAATGCCGTTTTTGGGGTTCAGAAAATGGAAAGTCGAGATTTCTCCAAATGACCACGAAATCTCTAGTTGGAGAAGTCGCTTGTGATGCCAAGAGGGACCTAGGTGACGGTTTTGGGCTCAATCCATGGAGTGGTTCCATGTTTTTGGCAGCGAGGGGGGAATCTAGGGATGGAAGCCATGTTAACTCACACCTGATAGATATCCTGGTGGTGTCTTGGGTGCCAAAGGACCCGGTATGCCTTGCCTCTGATTTTATGATGGCAGTGGGTCACATGCAAGGGCTCCAAGAGCTGTTTTCACATTTTTTTATTTTTCTTAGATTTTGTTTGGTGTTGCCCAAAAAACAGCAAAACCTGCCGGCGGCCGCGGCAACACAATGGTCGGTGCAATATTGGACCCAGGCATGCATCTAGCCTATGTACCCCATCGGGCACCCCAAACCATTTTTCCCTAAAAATTGAGTGTATCATAGGGTACATATAGTTACCAACCGTATTTACTGGGCCGTAACTCAAAAAAAATACAGTATATGCTTGCACCACGAGATAAATATGCAGCTCCCGGGAATGGACATGCACCATGGTGTAGCATGTGTGGAAATTTCCTCGTTCCCATGGGCGCGCCCTAATCTTGCACCTCCTTTTGGAAAACACCGGTTTTTCGGGTTCAGAAAATGGAAAGTCGAGATTTCTCCAAATAACGACGAAATCTCTAGTTGGAGAACTCGCTTGCGATGCCGAGAGGGAGCTAGGTGCCGGGTTTGGGCTCAATCCATGGAGTGGTTCCATGTTCTAGGCAGCGAGGGGGGCAATCTAGGGTTGGAAGCCATGTTAACTTAGATTTGCCCTCTATGCTAGTCACGAAGACTCAGAAACCAGCACGCTCTGATTGATCAAGCAGTTGTCACGCGGGTCGTTCCAGCCAACTGTTGATCCTCTTTGATCTAATGTCCACACAAAATTGTTATAGTAGCAAAATTCCAATATTATTACACACGACATGGTAGTTACAACAATTACAATGTAGGATATGTCAGTTAAATATGTAATAACAATAATAACAATAGAAAATTACTCGTCCTCGTTGTCGGTGGCAGCGGTGGTGTCCTCCGATGACTCGTCGGCAACTCCCTCCTCGTATATACGCGCCCTCTCCTCGTCGGAGACCTCCTCCTCGTAGTCCCACGGGTCGACGTCACTCTCCTCCGCTTCTGCTCCAACTGCTCCATCAACACCTCCTCGATGCGCGATTCGGAATCGTCCTCGTCGCTAGCTCCTCTATTCCTCATGCCCTTCTTCATGGTGGTCTCGCATGCTTTCCTCCGTCTTTGCCGGTGCAATGTGCTTATCGGGTGCGGCGGGTACGACCAGCTTCGACATGGCGGTGTCCTCGAGCGCCGATGTTGATGGATCCGGGCATGTTTGGACACGTCATGGTGCCTCAGATGGCTGCCGGCGGGCATGAACGATGCTACGACGAGCAGGTGACACAGGACGATCAGCCACCGGCAAGGATCTGCCACTGCCACGGAACGGTTCCATGCTGCGCGAGGAAGTTGTTCAGAAATGCGCGATGGAGGGTATGCCAAGTTGGGTGCCGATCCTATTAGGGGTGCTAGGAGAATATCATAGTCTAGTCACATAAAAATTGTGCTACATCATAAAATATCTACGTACTAGGAGTGTTGTCACGTAACAAACCAACGTTTGCGTCATGTTGCAGCGTCGGGAATTGTCCAGTGTGTGCCTGTTGATGTGGAGTTGAACATTTCAGAATGTTTTGTCCGTGCAGCAGTTGCGTGCGTCATGAAAACCCCTTAAGCACGCTAATGATGTGTAGCTCAGATCACAGTAGAGCTTCGTTGGGAACCCCAAGAGGAAGGTATGATGAGCACAGTAGCAAGTTTTCCCTCAGAAAGAAACCAAGGTTAAAGAACTAGTAGGAGGAAGGAAACGACTCAAAGGTGTTGCTGGCAACTTAGAAACCTGCACAACACAAACTCAAGACTTTTCCCCAACAAACAGTGAGGTTGTCAATCTCACCGATTTGCTGAAAACAAAGGATTAATTGTATTGTGTGGAAGGTAATGGTGGTTTGCAGAAAGTAAACAGTGACAGTGGAAGATGTATCAATGGTAAAGATTGGACCGGGGTCCATAGTTCACTAGAGGTGTTCTCCTTAAGATAAACAACACAACATGTTGGATAAACAAATTACAGCGGGGAAATTGACAGGACAGAGTAAGGCATAACAATGCAATACTATACATTCATGGTCCTATGATATTTGATTGGGCATTACCAAAATATACATAGACCGCCATCCAACTGCATCTATGACTAGTAATCCACCTTCAGGTTATCATCCGAACCCCCTCCAGTATTAAGTTGCAAGCAACGGATAATTGCTTTAATAAAGGTGTGTAAAGTAAACAATACACTTGTTCCATGAACAAGAGATTGTTGTTTTCTCCCTAGTAGCATCAGCACATCTACAACCTTAGAGATTTCTGTCACTTCCCCAGATTCAATAGAGGCATGAACCCACTATCGAGCATAAATACTCCCTCTTGGAGTCACTAGCATCTACTTGGCCAAGATAGCTACTAGAAGCAAAGAGCATGCAAGATCTCCAACAACACAGACATGATAGAATCAATAAGATAGAATCATTAACCAATCTGACATAGTAATCTCAATATCCATCGGATCCCCACAAACAAAAAATGCATAATTACAAATAGATGATCTTGATCATGAATGGAGCTCACAAGATCTAAACATGGCAGCACAAAGGAGGAGAAACAACCATCTAGCTACTACATGGACCCGTAGTCCAAGGTAGAACTACTCACGCATCATACCAAAGGTTGGCATGGTGATGAAGAAGGCCTCTAGGATGATCTTTCCCCTCCGGCAGGGTGCCGAGAAGAGCTTCAGATCCCTCCCACCCCATCCCCCCACCCCAGATCTAGGGACGATGGTGGCGGCGGCTACAGACTGTTTGGTGGAAGATTGATCGCGTACTTAAGATTTAGGTATCGGGGGCTTATTATAGGCGAAGAGGGAGGCCGAGAGGGTGCCCGAGAAGGATGCCCCCCCACCCAGGCGCGGGCCAGGCCACGCCACGCGTCCAGGGGGTTTGACCCCTCGAGGCCCTTATCTGTCTCCTCTTCTGGCTCCGTGTTCCCCTCGGTGAAATATTGACTTTGGCTTTTGTCCCATCCAATTCTGAGAATATTCATTTTCTGGTTTTTCTAGAACCAAAAACAATAGAAAATAGGCAACTGGCACTGTGGCATCTTGTTAATAAGTTAGTCCCAGAAAACATATGAAAATACCTCAAAGTGTAGACAAAGAAAAGCAAAGTGGATACTAAACAAGCATGGAACATAAAAAATTATAGATACGTTTACAACGTATCAAGTAACCCCAAGCTTAACTCTGCTCGTCCTCGAGTAGGTAAGTGATAAAAAGAATAATTTTTGAGGTGACATGCACCATCAAAATCAAGATCACACCATTTGCAAGCATTGAAAGTTGGGATCAAAGTACTCTAAACATCAACATAAAAGAAGTTCTAACAATAAGACAAAGCAACTATGTTGCAACATGAAAGGATACAAACAAAGATCATGAATAACAATGCATTGAAATACGTTTGTTTGTTTGACATATAGAAAACATAGCATAGTGGCATTCAGCTTGTCCCTCATAGAGTAGCAATAAATGCATAGGACACCTTCAAAGTTCATAAGGGTGACTAGATACAAATAGTTCAAGAGCAAGAAATATCAACAATACGAATCAATCAATAAGTTTTGGGACAATGCACATAGAACTAAGAATGGCAACTATGCTCTCTTAATTGGTGCATAAGGATATAAGGTGGAGACTCAATATAATAGTGGAAGAAAGGCCCTTCATAAAAGGGAAGCAGGGATTTCAAGTCTCATAAAGAGCTTCCAAAAATTATGGTAATTGTTAGCTTTCAGTTCTCATTGCCCCTATCATAAGCATCTTGAAGTGATTAAGGTTAAAGTGAACAAACTATGGAATATATGCTTGACAAAGTATGAGTTGGCTATCTCATGTCCCTTGAGTACGAGGGTCGCTCCTCATGCTACTCAACTTTAGTCACCAGTAAGTTCTTGTCATAGTAAGTACATGTGTATCATAGAGAACCGCCAACGGGGTACCACTTGCACATGATACAGGAGCTATCCCATATCAAAATGACAAGGCAAGCAGACAATGAGCATCTCAGCAATCTTCTTATTTACCATGGGAAAATGGTGCTTTTTTCTCTTTCATCTTTTCAATAAGTCTCTCTTTTTTTATAAGAAGAAAGCTTCATAGATTGCTCACTATGACGATGCTGCAAGTTTCCACCATGATTTTGCATGGCTTAGGCTAGCGGCCCAGGCGTTTCTCTAACACACATACATAACTCCATGGACTTACAAGCATCCCTTTTATTTCACATCGGTGACATTCGCAAACAAAAGAGCATGATATCAATTGGGTATAATGTACAAGTGCAATGTTGAAAGCGTTCCCCATGACAGCATGGTTCTGCTAATTCCAACATATAAGTGCAAGAATATACAACATAGATGACACAATGGTTCAAGTTTATTTAGGGGCAACAAAAATAAAATGTGCCATCAAGTTTGTGAGAGCTTTAATCACTAAGTTTCACATAACAAGTTTAATTTGGAAGATAGATAAAACAATAATATACTTGGAATGGTGTAACACACCATGCATAGGAATTTATAGTGGACACTTTGGAATAACTTGGTTTCTTGGGAGTTGGATGCATGAGTAGAGCTTACTCAATACAAGTGGAGGCTAGCAAAAGACTAGGAGCGACCAACTAAGAGAGCAATAATGGCCATAATCATGCAGAGCGACAAAACATTACTAATCAAAGAATAAAGTGGTACTACAAGTCAAAAACTAGATGATCATAGAGGCTAAGGTGACTGGTTCATAGTCATAACATGGTGTGAGAATGTGCCAAGTCAACCCAAACAAAGCATCAAAGGAGAATACCACAATACTATGCTTTTGTATGCTAAAACAACGCATGATTCTTTCAAGGCACATTAAGAAATCCTAATTGTTTGGAACAAGTTATTCTATAGAAATAATCACTAAGCATAAGTTTAAAACAACATCTAGCATGACATGATAAAGTCTAAGTCACATTCAAAGCAAGCTCCTCTTGTACTACTAAGCAAGAACTTCCTACTCCTTTCCAACACCAATCAACTTATTTGAAACAACACAGTGAAAACAGGGGTCCAACTACTTTATTCAAGCAAACTAAGCAAACAAAAACCAAAAACAAAAACTAAGACGCTCCAAGAACAACACAACTGTGCATGAAACAATAAAAACGAAGTGTCTAGAAAGACCTGAGATTTTTATTGATGAAGGAGGGGATGCCTTGGGCATCCCCAAGCTTTGATGCTTGTAACTCTTGAATATTTCTTAGGATGACACGGGGTGGTATCCCCAATCTTGAGATTTTGTCCATTCTTCATCTCATTACATCATTCTTTCCCTACACCTGAAAATTTTCCATCATACAAAACTTCACACAATCTTCATTAGCAACATTTGCATTCAAAAGATAATAGACCTTTGGGTTTAGTTTTCAAACAGCAAAACTTTCACTAAATACACAAGCTACTGTAGGAATTTCCTCAAAAATCTCAATTTCCCAAAAAGAACCCAAAAAGGAATCAATGAGAAGCAAATGCAAATAATGGCAGAAATCTATCAAAACAGACCATCAGGTAGAAACCGATTTTTTCGAAGACCTTCTGTTGCTCAAATCAAAAAGTTTTGAACTAATGAAAGTTAACTCACAACCTGGGAGATTCATTCAGAAAATTACATCTCAATCCGACTTATAGAGATTTTACACGAATTTTTACAGTGGAGCACAAAAATTCGTTTCGGGACAGCAACTCCCCGAATCTTACTTCCCTCTCGTTAGAGGTTATTGTTGGCACAAAGATCAAACAAAAAGGATAAGGAGAGGTTATTACAGAAGTAATAACTTCCAAAACTCAAGAAAACTATTGGCTTATCTCCGAAGAAGTACTTTTCTTTAATGACTTTAAGTTAGGCATAAGAAGCAAGAATCAAATATTTTCAAATGAAGAAGCATTAACATCAACTTTCTTGCTCCTACCTTTCTTCTTATATTTAGGGAATGTATGATTGCTTATTGGAGAAGCAAAATGCATAATGCCTTTTCCCACATCTATTATTGCTCCAAGGTGTTTCAGAAGGGATCTTCTAAGTGTAATTTGTCCTTTTCCTATACATTCAATAACAAGATAATCAGTAGACACCACTTTCCCTGAGATCAATAACAAGATAAACACGCATTCAGCTATTCCAATGGGTAATAAAGTTGCATTATTGGTAAGAGATATTTCTTCTCCTCCTTTAGAAAGTCCCCAAAGATTCAAAGACTCATAGATATCTTTAGGCATAAGACAAAATTCGGACATGATATCACAACGAGCATCAACAGTTTCAGTATTTATAGCAACTTTTATTATAGGAAACCATTTTGAGGGCTCAGAATTTATTGGAACATAATCATTGTGCTCTCTAAGCATGTTATAGCAATCTTTCAAAGCAACTATACGGGTCTCAAGAGTGTTTAACCTAGCATAGATGTTTTTAAAGGAATAATCAGACTTACTAGGCATATTATAAATTGTAATCAACTTCTTTATGGCATCCAAACTTTCATTCTCATTACATTGAAAAATATCTTTCCCAGCTACAGCATCCAAAGCATATCTATAACAAAGAGCAAGACCATGGTATAAACTACTAATAACTATGTCTAGACACATTTTAGGCTCAGTTTTTTCCTTGTAAATCAGAAATTCTAGACCAATCTTCTTTGAAACTCTTTTCACTTCCTTGCTTGAAAGTAAAGATCATTTCCATAGGTGACACAGTGATTGGAACAACACCAGACTTGGTAGCAACTAGGGTAGGAACTAATTTTTTGTGTTTTTGATAAGAAATAGCAAACCAAACGAAACTAAATTTTTTGGAAATTTTGATAAAAAGAGGCAAACAAAACAAGGCAGAAGAAACTAAGCAAAACAAAAACAAAGTAAAGATGAATGTTGTGAAGGAATCCCCTTGTGAAGCTGTCCTTATCCTCTATAGATCTTCGTTGGGAAACCCCAAGAGGAAGGTATGATGAGCACAACAGGAAATTTTCCCTCAGAAAGAAACCAAGGTTATCGAACTAGTAGGAGGAAGGAAATGAGTCAAAGGTGTTGCTAGCAACTTGGAAACCTACACAACACAAACTCAAGACTTTGCCCCAACAAACAGTGAGGTTGTCAATCTCACTGGTTTTCTGAAAACAAAGGATTAACTGTATGGTGTGGAAGGTAATGGTGGTTTGCAGAAAGTAAACAGTAAGAGTGGAAGATGAATCAATGGTAAAGATTGGACCAGGGTCCATAGTTCACAAGAGGTGTTCTCCTTAAGTTAAACAGCACAACATGATGGGTAAACAAATTACAGCAGGGCAATTGACAGGACAGAGCAAGGCATAACAATGCAATACTAGACATTCATGATCCTATGAGATTTGATTGGGCATTACAACAATATACATAGACCGCCATCCAACTGCATATATGACTAGTAATCCACCTTCGGGTTATCATCCGAACCCCCTCCAGTATTAAGTTGCAAGCAACGGATAATTGCTTTAAGCAAGGTGTGTAAAGTAAATAATACATATGCTCCATGAACAAGAGATTGTTGTTTTCTCCCTAGTTGCATCAGCACATCTACAAGCTTAGAGATTTCTTTCACTTCCCCAGATTCAATAGAGGCATGAACCCACTATCGAGCATAAATACTCCCTCTTGGATTCACTAGCATCTACTTGGCCAAGATAGCTACTAGAAACGGAGAGCATGCAAGATCTCAAACAACATAGACATGATAGAATCAATAAGGTAGAATATTAACCAATCTGACATAGTAATCTCAATATCCATTGGATCCCCGCAAACATAACATGCATGATTATAAATAGATGATCTTGATCATGAATGGAGCTCACAAGATCTAAACATGGTAGCACAAAGGAGGAGAAACAACCATCTAGCTACTACATGGACCTATAGTCCAAGGTGGAACTACTCACGCATCATACCGGAGGCTGGCATGGTGATGAAGAAGGCCTCCGGGATGATCTCTCCCCTCCGGCAGGGTGCCGGAAAGAGATTTAGATCCCCCCTGATCTAGGGACGATGGTGGTGGTGGCTACGGACTGTTTCGTGGAAGATTGATCGTGTACTTAGGGTTTAGTTCTCGAGGGCTTCTTATAGGCGAAGAGGGCGGTTGCACCACCCCCCCCTAGGCGTGGGCCAGGCCAGGCCGCGCGAACAGGGGGTGTGGCCCCCTCGAGGACCTTCTCCGTCTTGTCTTCTGGCTCCGTGTTCCCCTCGGTGAAATATTGACTTTGGATTTTGTCTCGTCCAGTTCCAAGAATATTCATTTTCTGGCTTTTTTGGAACCAAAAACAACAGAAAACAGGAAAATGGCACTGTGGCATCTTGTTAATAGGTTAGTCCTAGAAAACATATAAAAATACCTCAAAGTATAGACAAAGCAAAGCAAAGTGGATACTAAACAAGCATGGAACATCAAAAATTATAGATACGTTTACGACGTATCACACACATGCATGCTAGACGTGCAGCCTGTAATTACTTCCTCCCTCATAGTCCCACCATGTCTCCTTTATCCACGGGATACTAGGCGGCGCGCGCCGAAGCCCCCGCTGAACCGTCCATCTCATTAAAGCTAGTCCAATCGAGTCCCATCATGTGGACTTTGGGGTTTTATTCCCTGGTTCTGCTAGTCACGCTTCTTCGAGAAGGAAGCAACATAGGCCATTGATTAACAAATGAATGGTGGATGTAGGTTGAGATAGCACCGGAGTAAACGACGGTCTTGTATAAGACTATACCACGGACTAGACTCTTTGACCATTCTCCCCTGCCCATCACTTTCTTCTTCCTCCTGCCCCCACCTGCCTCCATCTTCATTAGCCATGGCTCCCCGGAGGAGAGGCAGATCGACTGTGCGCGTGGAGAGAAAGGAGAGAACTTGCCGCCTTGGACTTCCTGCTCAACCATATGCTCATTCTCCCCCCCCCCTCGCACAGAGACCCAATCTCTCCTAGAAATGGTGCTGAATGTTCTAGCACGATGGGGCTCCTCCCGTTACAGTCTTCTTCTTCTATGTTTTCTTCTTCTATGTCTACTTCTTATTCTTCTTCTTACATGCTACATATTCCAGGGCGGCCGTGGACCCTGAAAGCAGCACAATGGCGGCGGCGGCGCTGAATGTTCCATCAGGCCAGGGCTCCTCTCCGGTACAGTCTTCTTCTTCTATGTCTACTTATCATTCTTCTTCTTATTACTATGCTACATATTCCAGGGCGGCCGTGGACGCTTAAAGTAGCATGATGGCGGCGGTGGCGCTGAATGTTCCAGCAGGCCAGGGCTCCTCCCGGTACAGTCTTCTTCTTCTTCTATGTCTACTTCTTATTCTTCTTCTTATTACTATGCTACATATTCCAGGGTGGTCATGGACCCTGAAAGCAGCACGATGGCGGCGGCGGTGCTGAATGTTCTAGTAGGCCAGGTCTCCTCCCGATACAATCTTCTTCTTATCTTTTTTCTTCTTCTTCTATGTCTACTTCTTATTCTTCCTATTACTCTGCTACATATTCCAGGGCGGCCGTGCACCCTGAAACCAGCATGATGGCGGTGGCGGCGCTGAGTATTCTAGCAGGCCAGGGCTCCTCCTGGTACAGTCTTCTTCTTCTGCTGCTATGTCTACTTCTTCTTCTTACTCTGCTACATATTCCAGGGCGGTCATGGATCCTAAAACCAGCACGATGGAGGCGGCATCACAGGACCCGTTCGGCCCTGTTCCCTAGCTCAGCGAGGTATGAAATCCTGACATGCATTTGTTTTTATTTTTGAGATTCTAAATGTGGAAATATTATCGTATTTTCCCACAAGTATCCTCCAAGTAGGGACCACGCTCAATCTTCGTAGACACATTTGGGGTTTTTGTGACTTGAATATTGTGCTTCCCTAGAACATGCAGTACAATTATAGAGTACGTATTTTAAATAACATGAACGATGCAGCAAGCAAAGGCCAATTGTCGTGACAAGGTGGCCGCGATCAATGCCAAGATAGACAACCAATTGCAGGGTGCACGCTCCCTAACCCAGGCTAATGATCGCCTTCGAAGGCGTTTGTCTTTACAGAAGGATATCAAGCTTGATTTTTCACTTAACATCAAGAGGATCGAAGTAGAGCACGATGAGCTACAGAGGGTGATCGACGAGCTGCAGAAGTTGATCGCACACAGCTTGTCCAAACAAGACCTGGCCATCAACTTAATTACGAAGCTCTTGTGTGACAAGAAGAATCTCTAGAATAGATGCATCCTTCTGCTATACGAAGCCACTGAGACACACAGAGAACGCATCATCAAAGGAAAGGTTGCCATCAAAGCCTACAATGACAGGGACCGTTGCTTGGATGCATTGAGACAGATGAAGGAGGACATGGGACGAGGTCTCACCGTGCACAAGAGCCCAAACAAGGAGAACGGGGAGCTAACTGCGATGCCCAATTCAGATTCCGAGTAGAGGGGGCGGGAATATTAGTTCATGCTTTGCTGCTTTTGTAATTTATACATGTCGTGCAATTAAGGAATCTTGGAGCAAGTCTTTATTTCTCTGTTTATCTTACTTGTCTGTCAACTGAATTATGGATTTTTGTTCTCATGAATGGTCATCATCATTTCTTTCCATTATGTATTTGAGCTTGGAATTAGATTATGACTATGCCACTACTATTTGGTTACATTGGAAAAACCCACAGCACCCTTAGTTGGATATAGTTCTACGTTGCTTTGAAATTGAAATTAGGACTATGCCACTACTTTATCCTGTTGAATTGGGAAAAAGGCTATATTGCTCTGAAATTGAAATTAGGACTATGCCACTACTTTATCCTGTTGAATTGGGTAAAATGCTATATTGCTCTGAAATTGAAATTAGGACTATGCCACTACTTTATCCTGTTGAATTGGGAAAAAAGATATATTGCTCTGTCATAGAAATTAGAAATATGCCACTAGTTTATCTAGTTGAATTGGGAAAAGCCTATATTGCTCTGACATTATCTCTGGAATTAGGACTGTGCCACTAGTTGATTCTGTTAAATTTTGAACAATCCTTGATTGCTCTGTCCTTCAAATTATGACTTTGACACTAGTTAATTGTTTAAATTATGGAAACTAACCACATATTTTTGTTGCAACAGAAGAGGCGAAAGCTCAACCCAGAATTGCCGACCTGGCTAAAGGACAAGATGGCTATCCAAATGGAGAAGCAAAATTTTCAGAAAGTGTCCCATGACTGCCTGAGAGAAGAATTCACCATCCTTTATGACAAGTGCCACAATCTGAAGGTGGATATCGCCGGCTGGAAGGAACTTCACGAGAAAAGTATCGCTTCGGCGTGTGCGAAGGAGGACATCATCAAGGATCTCATTGTGGATAATCTTAAGATTACTGATAAGCTTGTCGCTTCCCAGACGGAGAACTTGAACCAGTAGGAGGCGCACGTCCAAGTACTGAGGGAGCAGGTAAAAACCAAAGAGGACATGATCGAACAAACCCTCGAACTGGAGCTTCTCGGGATGGAAAATGACCATCTCCATGCTAGGCTCAGTGCAAACTATAAGTTCCTCTGAAATTAGTTTGCAAACTATATGTTCTGATGGACCAAATCGTGTTTTATCCATGTAGTGGTGATTTTGTAAACATGGACCTCTCTCTATGCAAACTATGCTTTCTTCTGAAAGTTTATTTTGCTCAAGGATTGAGTTTAGATTAGTCAAGATGTCACAATTGCAAGTCTTGCAGTTAACAAGTTCAAGATATTGCCACGGCACAAATTATTCATCTAAAATTTCCTTGATCGTCTGTAGCTTATCGTTGTTCACCTTGCGCTCCTTCTTCAGATCCTTCAACAGATCTGCAATGCAGTACTGTAGCTTCTTATTCTCTTCCATGAGCTGATCCCTCTCCTTTTCTGCCTTCTGAATCTTCCATGCAGTTCCCACCACCAAGCTCTCATTAATTGTGTCATTTAGTTCTGACTACAAATGCTTGATTTCCTGTTCCAGCTCCTTATTTCCTACCAAGAGCTTGTAATTTTTTGTAGCTACATCACGGGCATCTGTAAATCTCCTCGACCTTTCGAGCTCATACATTTCCCACAACTGGGCCAAACATTTCTTAAGTGCGCCTGGCCACTCAAGATCCACCCACTCTACTACTTTACACACCGGGCCAACCTAAAAAAACACTGGACCTAATTATCAACATAATACTACACAATTTTCTTCATGTCGCCATTGTACATAATGAAAGCAAACCTGATTTGTACAGCCCAAAAACCTTCTTCCGGTGTTACTACCTTCAAATGCAACATATTTCCTTAGTTTTAGCCCATGGTCACATGGTACTTCCCAATCGAGATCTTGGCCCTCCCAATCTGGATCATAGATCGTGAGTGGTACCTATAAGGGAACGAAAAGCTAGAAATAAACACAATTGCATGCACATTTTAAGTCTTGGGTCGAGGTAATTACCAATGCCTAACCATTGCCGAGAAAACAGAGGAACTTACATCGGGGAGGGAAGACTCGATATCCGAGAGAAAGTTGTCGCTTCTCAACTGGTCGTCGTCGTTGTTCCATGGCGGCATGGAGAATGCGGTCGCGGCGACGTGTCGGCGACGATGAGGAGAGAGAGAGGAGGGTAGTGAGTGGAGATATAAGGAGTAGGGAAAGTGAAGTGCGTCAATGTTGCAACATTGACTAAATTGGCATGCTACAGTGGTTTAATTGATACAATGTCTCGTGGCTGGATTACTATCTCATATCTAATAGTTTTTCTTTTCCTTCATTTTAATATTTAATATTAATCATGTACTTCCTCCTTCCCAATTTTTTGACTTATAGCAACATACAAAATCTTATGTACCGAACAATATAGGATGATGGTTTATGGTTTACGGTCTAATGAACTATTTATTGTACTAAACCCTTCACCCTTATTCCTAAATCCTAGACCTGTGTGTCCCATAGATCACTGTCTCCTACTTAGTAAGTTTTTTTCCTAAACCCTATGCTCGTTCATCCATGATAGTACTTCCTTCTAAGTAACAGATAGTTATCCAGCGATTAGTCAAATTAATGATCCCACAGAGCATTATATTACATCCTAATCATGTCAACTACAAGGTACTTATATATCACCTTGTTTAGTGATGGTTACAATAATGATATGTCCCAAAATCCCAACATCTCACAGCATATTATATTACAATCTCTCAACAATCATAATCTTAGAAACAAATTTATCATATCATCTTAGCAAACACAATCATGTCAACTACAATGTACGTGTGTCTTATTACAACAATGATGCTTTCATCGAGTGATATGCCCGAAAATCTCAACAGCTCAAAGAACATCAGATTGCAATCTCTGAAAAAACACGACCACATCAATACAGTTTCAAAGCAACAACAATCTTTGTTACAAATACAGTCAAGGGAGCCTTGTGGTCTATCTGACAAACCCTGGGTAGCAGCTCTCATCAGATCTGATCAACGTCTATCGCCTCATTCTGTTTAGCCACAACAGGGGCCTCTGCATCCACTACAACCTGTCCAACAACATCAGAAATGGCAGCCAGGAAGAACACCTTCCTGGTTTGCTTGTTTCGTTGCATAATCTGCATCAGATCATCGGTATCCAAAACCTTTATGAACTCCTGCTTCTTATAATGCCATCACCAGAGTCGTGCCATCTTCTTAGGGCCAATAATGATTTCCTTACCAATCATCTCTCTCGGTTCAACAAGAGTTATGTTTTTGGAATCGACGGCTATCTATAAAGTACATGACGAAATTGGCTTATTAACTCTGCCATCAAGTTTTGTTGTGTATGAATCCACCTATAGGTGTATATTGAACTTAGCTTGATCAACATCTGGTGGTCCGTAAACTCGAGCAGCAGAAGCTCTAGCAGCAAGATCTAAAGTATCTGCATACATATCATCAATCATCGCTTCAGCTTTCACCTGACGATCAGCTGCACAACACTCCCGAAGCATCTGAAGCTCATGGGAGTGCTCAATTTGCACATAGGTATCACTCATGTTATGCCACACCAATTTTTCCCTCTCTCTGGATCCCCAAGGAATTCTAGAATGAAGCATATCTATCAGCTGCGAAACAGACACAACCTCTTTGTAGTTGACAAGCAGACGCACATCCTGCCCGAACACAACCCTCTCGCAACCAAAATCTAGTTTGTAGTGTACTGGCACACATGATCAGTGAACTCATATAGGTTCGCTGCATCGAAGTTTTTCCTAATTTGATTAAAAGGGGACCTTTCAGTTCATTCGACACTACTTTGCAGTAACTAATCTACTTGCAAGACAAGGCACAGAAAAGAAAAATTCACCTCTCGCTCTTCTCGTGGGTGGTTTTCTTCGAGATCTGGGTTGCATGACCCTGCACTATAGCGGAACACTCCGCCGCCGGCCTAGCTTTTCTCTTCAACCCGCTGCTCGTAGGTACCCTGTTAGCAGACTTCTCATTGACATCCTCGCTAACCTAGGCTGCTGACCCCGCCGCTGCTTTGCTTGTCTGGCTTTGTGCCCGAGACGCTGGCTCCAACGAAGCCGAATCAGTCGCCAACATAGCTACCACCTTGGCCTCTCTTGACATGCCGCCGCTGGATTCAGTGTGTGTGGGGGGTGGGGAGGGGGAGGAGGCAGGGAGAAAACAACCATCACCGCCGCCAAACTGGATTTAGTGTAGGGGGAGGGAGAAAAAGGACCGTCGCCGCCGCCGGATTCAGTGTCGGGGGTTAGGAAAGTACAGAAATGGATTTTCCCATGCGGCACGTGGACGGTGACTTAGAAGGGGCAAAGCAGGTACTAATGTAATGGAATTTCCTGACATAACGGCTAAGATTTGAAAATATTTGGTTTGTCCACCATTCACTCGAAATGCCCCTCTCTGTAATTACCCCTCCAACTTTTTGAATCACAGTGATTACATGCAACTCGGACCCCGCGATGCCTTCGCCTACAAACTTTCGGGTCGCAAAGTAGTATCCCCCTGGGCGGCCAGCCTAAGCCATGCCTAATCATGGTGGAAACTTGCAGCAAAACCATAGTGGGCATTCTATAAAGCATCTCCAATAAAAAACTATGCAAATAGCAAATAAAAAATCACTGAGATGCCCATTGTCTCTTGCCTTGTCATTGTGATATGGGATCTCTCATGTGTCATGGGTCAAGGGGTACCCCATTAACGGTTCTCGATGATACGCATATATTTACAATGATAAGAACTTACCTGGGACCAAAGTTGAGTAGCATGAGGCCTCGGTACTCATACTCAAGGGCATGAGATTTTCAACTTGTGATTTGTCAAGTATATAACTCATATTTGCCCTCACTTTAACCTTAACCATTTAAAGATGCTTATGATAGGGGAAATGGGAACTCAAAGCTAATGAGTACCATAATTTCAAGCATTTGGAAGCCTTTCAAACTTTTAATCTTTCTTTCACTTTTATGTCGAGTCACCATCTTTTCTATGAGCACCTTCCCGAGAGCATAGATGTCATTCTTAGTGTAAAGTGCTTGTCCCAGAACATGGTTAACTGTGACATAACTTTGACGCTTGTATCTTTGATATTTTTACTTCTAGTATTCACTTGAACTTCAGAGGTGCCTTGGCATTTATGTTTTTCTCCAAAAAGAAAGGCAAGCGAGATACCACTTTATCATATCTTCTTATGAGCATTACAATCTTGCATATGCTTATGTTTAATGTTTCTTATTATTATTGTGTTGGAATCTCTTCATAGCTTGCATGACTATTGGGTAGACTTATTTGCATACTCATTATTATGAATTGCCTAAGTACTTGCTCATATGATCAGAATATTTACATCTTATGAAGAAAATGTGTTCGTAAAAGTTTCTTTTATCGCACTCAGTTTTCAACTGAATATCTTAAGGACAAACAATAAGCTAAGCTTGGGGGAGTTGATACGTATAAAACGTATCTACTTTCCCGAACACTTTTTCTATTATTTCTCCTCTAATTTGTGTCATTTGGATATAACTAACACGGACTAACGCTGTTTTCAGAAGAATTGCTCTGGTGTCTCGTTTTTGTGCAAAAAGTAACTTTCAGGAAAAATCCCAGAAAATATGCCAAAATCCTATTTTTCCAGAAGACTCACGAAGCAAGAAGATGGAGGGGAGAAAAGACCCCAGGGTCTCACACCACCGCCAGGCGTGGGCTAGGCCTAGTCGCGCCTGGGCATGGTGTGGCCACCCCGGTCTCCGAATCCACCTCTCCTTTCGTATACATATACCCTCTGACCTAAAAACATAGGGGGGGTTCTACGTTTTTCCAGATAGAGTTCCGCTGCGCCCCTACCACCAGAAACCGCGATTCGGATTCAGAAACTCCATTCTGGCACTCTGCCGGGATGGGGAATTGGAGGAGATCATCGCCATCATCATCACTGACGCCTCTCCATCAACCATCCATGATTCAACCATCCATGTGTGAGTAATCCCCGCAGTAGGTTATGGGGATGGTAGGGATTGGATGAGATTACTCATGTAATTTCATAAGATTGTTCGGGCATGGTGCCTAGTATCTATTGTTAGTGCTTTTGACAATGTTGCAACTTGTTGTGCTTAATGCTTGTCACTAGGGACCGAGTGCCATGATCTCAGATCTGAACATGTTATTGATTCGTGATGATATTATTGTTTGTGATCTTACCTGCAAGCTGTGTACACATATCGTTGTCTGTAACATCCCAAAAATATTAAACTTAAATCATCAAAATTAGGGTTAACAAAAACTTTTCTAATTAAAATTATGAAGGCATGCATATGTGTATGCATTTAATTTGAAATTCATTTGAACCACCTTGTTTGTATGTTTCCTTGCATGTAAAATGTTTCTTAGGTGAAATAAACATCATCTAAACATTTCCCAAACTTTTCCTAAAGACAAATAAATCAAAACCAATAAAATAAAGGAATGGTCATTTTGACCAATTTAACTCCCATGCCTACTTTGGCTGTCTCAAACTTTCAGAACCTAATGGAAACTTTTCTGGATCTTTGCACCCCTTGAATGTACTCATAACAAGGTATCAAGGCCCACTTTGTGATCATCCAGAAATTTCAAATGCATAGTTTAAATGACAATTCAAAATTGAATCTTTATCATATGGGAAGATCCCACTTTTTCAAAAACCACTCAAACAAGCTCAACTTTCAAAACCCAAGCATTTGCAGACTCACCAGCACCAATCTAGCAAACCCACCAAAAATATTTTCAAAATTCAAAATTTGATTTCATGCGACCATTTCATCAAACAGGTTGCAGACACAAATCATACAAAATCTAAACACTATAGTGAGTAGTGATTGAAGCCTAACTTGTTCCCTCTCTGGACACCACTAGCCTTAGTAGATCATCTAACAACCTAAACTAACCCTTAGCATCACTATAAGCTTGGCATTGCCATCAATGGTGAACAGCCGAGCACACCCATGTCACCCCAATGTCGACAGCAAGCTAGGAAGAAAATCAAGCCTAGCCAGCATGTCTGGGAGGCAGCCCACCGTCCACCGCCACTCACTGTCCCAGCCGCGAGCGTTGCCAAGCCCTGGACCACATGTACGAACCATGCCAACCTCGCCAGCAACCATGCCGAGCGTGCGCTAGAGTGCCACCCTCGACCAGCGCCCACAGACCGCGCGCCGCCCTCACTGCATGCATACACAATCCCCACCGACCCAGGAGACCACCAGACATCCTCGTTCGCCGCCCCGTGACGCACAGCCACCGCTCGTCGTCGAAGACGCCGCCTCTGCCGCGCAGAGCGTCTCATGTTCCAGACCAAGCCGCACCGCCCCATGCCTCAAAACCATGTCGTTGAGCATCGCCGGGGAACACCGCACCGCCCCTACCTTCGCCCATGCCAATAGCCGCCTGTAACATCGCCCCCGACGAGCTCACTGTGCGCCCCGTCGGTCCCCTCGCTCGACTATAAATAGAGGCCACCCCCGCTCGATTTCTTCACACCATCTCACTCCCCTCTCCTCACTGATTGTGCCACACCGTTCCCAGAGCAAGGCGAGCACCACCTCGCCAGAATTTCACCGGAGCCCGCCGCCTCTGGAGAAGAAGGGCGCCATCGATTTCGTCCACCCCAGGAGATGCCGTGACCACCCCTGAGTTCAGCGTCGTCGACTTTGTCGTTCGCCCACCTCGCCGACCCTCGCCTGCACCCCGGTGAGCCCCCAGCACCCCTCACTGGCTGCGCTAGGTTTCTTTCTCGCCGGCGTTGCTCAACGTCGACGATGACTCTCAGCCGTTGGATTAGAACTAGATCGAACGATCCACATCGCCCCGTACCGCTTCGCCTCTCCCTGTCTCACTGACGAGTGGGGACACCCACTTAAGCAGCCCGCAGGAGCTCTGCGCTTAGCAGGCCGGCCCGTTAACTTTTCCCGCGCAGCCCAGTTTTTTGAATTAAACCTTTTTCATTTTGTTTCAAACTCACTTCTGTACCCAACTTCAAAAATCAACCCAGATCGATTCAGTGCACCAAATTGAATGAAACCAATTTTGTTAGAAAGGTCTGGGAATGCTGAATCCAAGCCCGTTGGATTCAAGTCATTTGGATCTATAGATCACCCATGGTAAAAATAAAAATGCAGAAGCTTTTCTGCATTCAAACATTTTTCAAATTTAAACCAAAATAGATTTTGAGTTGATTCCAACACTCAAAAATCACATTTAACCATACCTTTCAGAATATATAAAAATATATTGGTTTACCTTCAGAAATAATGTTCAAGTAATAATAGAATGCTACATAGGCATTTCTAGCCACTTTAAATAATTAAAATAAAAGGGTAAAACCTTATTAAATTGTGACACCACTTTAAATCATATTCCCATGGACTAAAATATGTGGTGATGACATGTGTCAACATGATCCCATGTTTGGTTTGGAGAGTATTAAATCTTAAGTAGTTTTTCAATGAGTAGAAATTACTTTTCTAAAAATAAAAAGAATTAAACCAAGCTTTAATCTTGTAATGTTAGTGATGATGTTAGATCATCTATAGGACCCTTGTGTGTGATGATTGCAAGTAGTTAAGTATTGTCTAGTGATTGTGTACCTCGTATTTATTTATAGACGCTAGTACCGACGAAGGATACGAGGAGGAAGGAGGATACTACGAAGAAGAAGCCGAGGAGAACTTCAACCACTGCTCTGCACAAGGCAAGCCTAATACTACCAGTTGAATGTGCAAGCTAACACTTGCAATTTAGCAAGCTTATACTGATAGTGTGCAAGCTTTATTAACTAAGTGGACCAATGCAAGCTAACCCTTGCAAGATACCCTACTGATGCCACAACCCACTACTTGTTACTCTGCCCACTATATGCCTTAAGCATATATGATCCAACCCACTTGACCAACCAATCCTAGTTTTTACTTACAAGCTTTATACTTTATTTCTTTATCAAAGCTATTCCTTATAGTTTACTTAAGTGAATTATAGATACTAGAAAGATATCTGAAGGTTGCATAAAGACCATAAAATTTGGCCTAAGCTAGATAATCTTGATGTCATCTTAAGGCATGAGACTGAACTTAGTTAGAACTCCACTAGTTTACCACCCCTCATTATTGCTTACCCCCACCTGTAGATGCTAGTGCTAACCATAAAACTTGATCAACTTTAGATGGGAATACTTGGTGGAAAAATGGTTATGAAAACCTTGGAATGATGGATCATTCTATTGAAATGTTTTGGACATGTGTTTCCAAACACCTGATGATTTTGGTGATGAAACCGATGAGGCATGAGCCTTAGCCCTTTCTAAAACTGATGGTTGTCTGGATGCGATACCATTCCAATTTTATCGTACAACCACAATACCCGAAGATTGGGTAGGGCTTGACTGGAAACTTATATACCTTAGTATTAGTTCCCTCACGACCAAGGTCTGAGCTGAGGCTACCTTGTGAAGATTGTCCACCTGTGCAGTACCCAAGATGACAGTTGGTCATGGTTGGGAGGCCAAACTCACAGGAGAGGTGCCTATACTAGGGCGTGTAATCGAAAGGTTAGGATTGATTATCCGCATACTGAGTATGGTGAATTCAGGATTTGTTCCTGACGGATGTATCGAATGTTGTGGTGAAAGTGTACAATCTCTGCAGAGTGTCAAACTATTCGAATAGCCGCGTCCGCGGTTATGGATAGTTGGAGTGGCCATACTGTTCCCCCGTCAGGCTTTTCAAAAAGACTTGTGAAATGATTTGAAACTTTGACTTAACCACAACAGAGTTGTGATTTGAAATACAAGTTCCCACTTAGGAGTTATAAAATTGTGACGAGCATTCGTTGCCTCTAAACTTAGTAGGGCTAAATCTGGCTTTTGCAAAACAACCCTAGAGCCTAGTGTCCTATTATCCAAAAAACCCTTTACCTGTTAGTATTAGTTTGCGAGTACATAAAGAGTACTTATGGCTTTGTCCCTGGCTATTCCCATGGCCATACTATGAAGAGGAGTACCTGGAGGATGGACCCCAGGAAGGTTACGACAACTAGGATCATATCCCATCGTCAGCATTGCCTGTGACCCCGAAGATGGAGCTTCGCCTACGCTACCATTATTATTACGTATTCCGCTGCTTGATGTTGTATTAAGAACTGGATCATGAGATCCCTATTTGTCTAAGAACTTATGTATCGTTTGTAATGGATGATGTACTATGCTATCCAATTCTGTTATGTCTCGCAAAAATGGTAATCCTGGGATTGCGATGTATGGCATAACAGGCATCTGGGATTAAAAATCTGGGTGTTGACAAGTTGGTATTAGAGCCATCCTGACCATAGGAGACCCTAGTTAGATTGGACGTTTAAACCAAAAACTTATTTCCCAAAACCAGAGAAACAAAAATATTTACAAAAACTTATTCTCATTCTTATCCTTTTGATTCTTTCATGAAAATTCATGTTCCTCCAAAAGCTCTTGCAAAATACATAAAATTTTGACTCACTTAATCACTCTACTAACTTACTCATCCTATATTCTTATAGATGGACGTGAAGTACAACAAGTTTTACCAACTGGGGAATGGAGGAGACCTGATCTTTGAGAGGGATTTGGACCAGCTTTCGGAACTTCTGGAGCGTCCGCACCCCGAGTTCTTCAGAGCTCAGCTCAATGATCAAGGAAGAGAAGATCTGCAGTGGCTAATTGTTGCAAGTCTCCGAGGAAAGATTGAACCTCCCACTGCGGAGGGAATTCAGTTTACCTTGAGGGAAAACAACTGGCTCGATGGACTTGCCAGAGCCATGCAGGAAGCTCTTTCTCGTCTGTGTGGGCAGAGCATCAATCAGATCAAGGGTACTCACTTTGAGTTTTGCCCAAGGCGTGATGCTAATGGACAACCACTGGAAGCCCCATACCACCCCGAGTTGAAGACCCAATTGGACCACCTTAGCTTCATGATGTACGATCGTCAGCAGGAGTTGGACAACTACCGTGACTACTGCAACCACAAGTATGCCATCATCAAGACGAAGGACCAGACCATCGCCCTGCTAGCAAAGGATCGCAAGTCCCGCCGCCGTCAGCTCGACAAGAAGGAGCGCATTATTGCCCGTCTTCACCACCGCATCTCATCTCTGGAGGAGACCATCCACGAGAGAGACATGCAGTTGGAGGAAAGGGAGAATGCCGGAGAGGATCTTCGTGGAGACCCCTACTCCTATCTCAGCGATGGTGATGATTTTCTGGAAGATCAGGCTATGGATTTCTTCACCGATGAGGACGTTTTCGCCTTCATCGATGATGATGAAGATGACGAAGCCACAGATTCCGAGGAGTAGTAGCACTTGAGCACTAGCGTAGTGAATAGTATTCGGTCCCACTGTATCGTAGTTCTCAGAATGGTTCTTAAAACCATCTGCTTTTCTTTGTTGTGGTGTGTGTTGTATCGGGTGCTATGAATGAATGAATGAAAAAGCAAGTTGCTAGAAAATCTGAGTCAAACTTTAAAAAAAAATTTAAAGACCCAAAACTTTAGAAATTTCCCTCTTTTCTCACGATCTATCTCAATCTTCAGATGCCACGTGGAGGAAGTGGTTCAACCCCGGACCCGATGTTGCAGATACTGCAAATGTTGACTTCTGACCGTGAAGCTGAAAGAGCGGAACATCAAGCCAACCTAGCCACCCTTCAGCAGATAGCCCAGCTAGCCCACCACAACCAAGGCCACGGAAATCAGGACAACCACGGATCTAAGCTCAAGAACTTCCAGAATACCAACCCACCTGTTTTCACTAAGTTCGAAGAGCCCCTAGACGCCGATGATTGGCTGCAAACCATGGAAAATAACTTAGAAGTAGCCGGAGTGGAAGCCAACGAGAAAGTCCTGTTCGCCACCCACTATCTAGCCGGAGATGCCAGAGCATGGTGGAACAGTGTTCGCGCAATGACCGGAGGCCAGATGATGACCTGGGAGGAATTCAAGGTCAAGTTTAGCAGAACCCATGTGCCACCGGGTTTGATCAAGAGAATGAGAGACGAGTTCAGAGAGCTGAAGCAAGGAAGGATGATTGTAGTGGATTACCGTGACAATTTTTTGTCATTAGCTAGGTATGCCCCGGATGAAATAGACACTGAAGCCAAGAAGAAAGAAAGATACCTGAATGGTCTGCATGATGAGATGCAGAAGGTGTTAGTCAATATCCCCTTTGCGGATATTGAAGCCCTTGTCGACTCTGCTATCCATATGGAAGGAAAGATCAACCAAGCCAATGAGAACCGCAAGCGTCATATGATGCATCAGCCAGGAACCCATCAGACCCCAAAGTATCGCCCAACCCATCTCCAGGATTTGCCCCAAGAACCAACAGACCCCCTATGACCCGTCCAACCTATCCCAACCGTGGAAACCCTAGACCCGGAGGAAATCACAACAACCCCGGCAACTCTAACAATTGCACCCGTGCCCCACCCAAGTTCAACACCAACAATGCTACCGCCAACCCTAACACTGCCCCGAGGACTGGAAGCAATGATGTGCCAGTCGCAACTAAGGACAAGTCACAAGTGACCTGTTATGACTGTGGACATAAAGGCCACTATTCCAACGAGTGCCCCAACAAGAAGAATGCTACAGCCCCCAATACCAATGTCCCAGCTCAGCAGCAGCGTCGTGTTCAGCCAAGAAGAAGATTTGCCCCAGGGAATTCGCTCAACCGCAACGGCCGTCTTTTTCTCATGCATGCTGAAGAAGCTCAGGAAGCGCCGACGTCGTGCTGGGTATGTTTTCTGTTAATTCAGTACTTGCATGAGTGTTGTTTGATTCTGGTGCATCGCACTCATTTTTCACCGAAGAATTTGCCTGCACTAGTAAAATTCAACCAACCAAACTGAAGCATGTTATGATTGTTCAAATTCCCGGATCAACCACCAAGGCTAGGCAAATTTGCAAAGCCGTCCCTATCTAAATCCATGGCATAGATTTTTATGCAAATCTGATAGTACTTGGAACTAAAGGTTTGGAAGTAGTACTAGGAATGGATTGGATGGCCAAACATAAAGTATTAATTGACTGTGCCAAGAAAGCCATAACCATGACCAGTACTGCTGGAATATCAGTCGAGTATATATCTGAAACCTTACCTCGCCAATTCAAATGCAACAAGAGTATATCCCAACCTACCATTGACCAAGTTCGGATAGTCTGTGAATACCCCGATGTATTTCCAGATGTTTTGCCCGGTATGCCCCCAGATCGGGATATCGAGTTTATCATTGAACTAATTCCTGGAACCGGACCCATAGCCCAGAGTCCATATAGTATGAACCCGTCAGAGCTCGCAGAACTGAAGAAGCAACTGGATTCCATGCTGGAAATTGGATTGATTCAACCAAATGCGTCACCTTGGAGATCACCTGTCTTGTTTGTGGACAAGAAGGATGGAGGTAACCGTTTGTGTACGGATTATCGGAAATTGAATGATGTCACCATCAAGAACAAGTACCCCTTGCCCAAGATAGAAGATTTGTTTGATCAGTTGACCGGTGCCAAAGAGTTTTCTAAGATTGATCTTAGGACTGGCTATCATCAACTCAAAATTCGTGTAGAGGATATTCCAAATACTGCCTTTACCACCATATATGGATTGTATGAGTATATGGTCATGTCTTTCGGATTAACCAATGCCCCCGCTTATTTCATGAATCTCATGAATAAGATTTTTATGGACTTCCTGGATAAGTTTGTCGTTGTTTTCATTGATGACATTCTGATTTATTCCAAATCAGAAGAAGAAGAACATGAGCTACACCTAAGGACCATTCTTGGAACCCTTAGAGAGCATCAGCTGTATGCAAAGTTTAGCAAATGTGAATTCTGGTTACAGGAGGTAGGATTCCTCGGTCACATTGTATCAGCCGGAGGAATTGCCGTTGACCCTGCCAAAGTGAAAGACGTAGAAGATTGGCAAGCCCCAACCACTCAAACCCAAGTTCGTGCATTTCTCGGATTGGCGAGATATTACCGGAAATTCATAGAAGGATTCTCGAGTATCGCCAGACCCATGACCCAATTGCTGAAGAAGGACAAGAAGTTTGAATGGACCGACAAGTGTGAAGCGAGTTTTCAAGAACTCAAGAGGAGATTGATTTCAGCCCCAATCTTGATCATGCCGGATATCACGAAGCCCTTCGATGTGTGTTGTGATGCATCCAAGATTGTTCTCGGATGTGTGCTAATGCAAGAAGGCAAAGTTATATCTTATCTATCTCGACAATTGAAGCAACATGAGCAAAACTACCCAACCCATGACCTCGAACTCGTAGTTGTAGTTCTAGCCCTGAAGACATGGAGACATTACCTGATGGGAAACCGTTGTGAGATTTATTCGGATCACAAGAGCCTAAAGTATATATTCACTCAGAAGGAGCTGAATATGAGGCAGAGAAGATGGATTGAGCTAATCAAGGATTACGATCTGGACATTCACTATCACCCTGGTAAAGCCAACGTAGTAGCCGATGCCCTTAGCAGATTGCCGTGCCGCTTGAACTCCATGATTTTGAAGGAGCAACCAAGTCTGCACAAAGAGATGGAAGATTTTCGGATGGAATTAGTAAGTGAAGGATTTCTGGCTAGCATAGAACTCCAGCCCACTTTGATCAGTCAGATTAAAGAGGCGCAGAAGGGAAATGCCAGTATTGACGGAATCAAGCGCCGTATCGGTACAGGCAAAGTACCCGGATTCACCGAGGACGAAGAAGGAGTTTTGTGGTACAAAGGACGCCTTTGTGTACCAGCAGATTCCAAGTTGAAAGGATTTATTTTGAAGGAGGCTCATGATACTCTTTATTCTATCCATCCCAGAGGAACTAAGATGTATCAAGATTTAAAAGAGCAATTTTGGTGGTATAAGATGAAGAGATAAATCGGAAGCTATATCGCTAAGTGTGATATATGTCAGCGAGTCAAGGCAGGACATCAAAGATCCGCTGGATTGTTGCAACCCTTGCAGATTCCGGAATGGAAATGGGATTCTGTAGGAATGGACTTTATCACTGGACTACCTACTTCTAGTAGGGGAAATGACTCTATCTGGGTCATAGTGGACAGATTGTCCAAAGTCGCCCATTTCTTGCCCGTCAAGACCACATATCAGAGTTCAAAACTAGCGGAGTTATACATCGCTAGAATCGTCAGTTTGCACGGAGTCCCCAAGAACATAGTATCGGATCGAGGAACTTAGTTTACCTCGAGATTCTGGAAGAAAGTCCAAGAATGTTTAGGAACCCGTCTAGATTTCAGCACCGCGTATCACCCTCAGACCGATGGACAAACAGAGCGAGTAAACCAAATACTCGAAGATATGCTGAGAGAATGCGTGTTAGAATATGGATCCAAGTGGGAAGACTGTCTGCCGTTTGCAGAATTTTCATACAACAACAGTTATCAAGCCAGTTTGCAAATGGCCCCATTTGAATTCATGTACGGAAGGAAGTGTCGCACCCCTTTGAACTGGTCGGAAGTAGGAGAGAGTCAGATCTTCAGAACCGACATCCTATGAGAAGCAGAAGAGAAGGTTCACAAGATTCGTGAGAACCTCAAGACCTCCCAATCCCGACAGAAGAGTTACGTCGACAAGAGACGTAGAGACCTCGCCTTCAACATAGGAGATTTTGTTTATCTGAAAGTGTCGCCATTGAAGGGAATGCAGCGTTTCCAACTCAAAGGAAAGTTAGCCCCCAGATATATCGGACCTTTCAAAATTCTGAACCGTCGAGGAGAAGTGTCGTATCAAGTGGAACTACCCGAAGAGATGTCAGCCATGCACAATGTGTTCCATATCTCGTTACTTCGCAAGTGTCTCGAAGTCCCCGAGAAGACCGAAGTGTTCAAGAATATCGATCATCGGACCATAGAGATCAACAATGACCTGACCTATCCAGAAGTACCCATCCGTATTTTGGAAGAACCTTTTCGAACTACCTGAACCCGAAGCATCAAGTTTCTCAAGATTCAGTGGAGCAACCACACAGAAGAGGAAGTTACCTGGGAACGCAAAGATCACATCAGGACGGAGTTTCCCGATCTTTTCAAATCCTAGGTAATCTTTTCGTACTTTTTCAAATCTCGGGACAAGATTTTGTTTAAGGGGGGAAGGTTTGTAACATCCCAAAAATATTAAACTTAAATCATCAAACTCTAATCATCAAAATTAGGGTTAACAAAAACTTTTCTAATTAAAATTATGAAGGCATGCATATGTGTATGCATTTAATTTGAAATTCTTTTGAACCACCTTGTTTGTATGTTTCCTTGCTTGTAAAATGTTTCTTAGGTGAAATAAACATCATCTAAACATTTCCCAAACTTTTCCTAAAGAAAAATAAATCAAAACCAATAAAATAAAGGAATGGTCATTTTGACCAATTTAACTCCCATGCCTACTTTGGTTGTCTCAAACTTTCAGAACCTAATGGAAACTTTTCTGGATCTTTGCACCCCTTGAATGTACTCATAACAAGGTATCAAGGCCCACTTTGTGATCATCCAGAAATTTCAAATGCATAGTTTAAATGACAATTCAAAATTGAATCTTTATCATATGGGAAGATCCCACTTTTTCAAAAACCACTCAAACAAGCTCAACTTTCAAAACCCAAGCATCTGCAGACTCACCAGCACCAATCTAGCAAACCCACCAAAAATATTTTCAAAATTCAAAATTTGATTTCATGCGGCCATTTCATCAAACAGGTTGCAGACACAAATCATACAAAATCTAAACACTATAGTGAGTAGTGATTGAAGCCTAACTTATTCCCTCTCTGGACACCACTAGCCTTAGTAGATCATCTAACAACCTAAACTAACCCTTAGCATCACTGTAAGCTTGGCATTTCCATCAATGGTGAACAGCCGAGCACACCCATGTCACCTCCATGTCGACAGCAAGCTAGGAAGAAAAGCAAGTCTAGCCAGCATGTCTAGGAGGCAGCCCACCGTCCACCGCCACTCACTGTCCCAGTCGCGAGCGTTGCCAAGCCCTGGACCACAAGCACGAACCATGCCAACCTCGCCAGCAACCATGCCGAGCGTGCGCCAGAGCGCCACCCTTGACCAGCGCCCATAGACCGCGCGCCGCCCTCACCGCGTGCATACACAATCCCCACCGACCCAGGAGACCACCAGACATCCTCGTTCGCCGCCCCGTGACGCACAGCCACCGCTCGCCGTCGAAGACTCACCCTCTGCCGCACAGAGCGTCGCATGTTCCAGACCAAGCCGCACCGCCCCACGCCTCAAAACCATGTCGTTGAGCATCGCCAGGGAACACCGCACCGCCCCTACCTTCGCCCATGCCAATAGCCGCCTGTAACATCGCCCCCGACGAGCTCACCGTGCGCCCCGTCGGTCCCCTCGCTCGACTATAAATAGAGGCCACCCCCGCTCGATTTCTTCACACCATCTCACTCCCCTCTCCTAACTGATCGTGCCACACCGTTCCTAGAGCAAGGCGAGCACCACCTCACCGGAATTTCATCAGAGCCCGCCGCCTCTGGAGAAGAAGGGCGCCATCAATTTTGTCCACCCAGGAGCTGCCGCGACCACCCCTGAGTTCGCAGTCGTCGACTTCGTTGTTCGCCCACCTCGCCGACCCTCGCCCGCATCCCGGTGAGTCCCCAGCACCCCTCACTGGCCGCGCTAGGTTTCTTTCTCGCCGGCGTTGCTCAACGTCGACGATGACTCTCAGCCGTTGGATTAGAACTAGATCGAACGATCCACATCGCCCCGTACCGCTTCGCCCCTCCCTGTCTCACTGACGAGTGGGGACACCCACTTAAGCAGCCCGCAGGAGCACTGCGCTTAGTAGGCCGGCACGTTAACTTTTCCCGCGCAGCCCAGTTATTTGAATTAAACCTTTGTCATTTTGTTTCAAACTCACTTCTGTACCCAACTTCAAAAATCAACCCAGATCGATTCAGTGCACCAAATTGAATGAAACCAATTTTCTTAGAAAGGTCTGGAAATGCTGAAACCAAGCCCGTTGGATTCAAGTCATTTGGATCTACAGATAACCCATGGTAAAAATAAAAAGGCAGAAGCTTTTTTGCATTCAAACATTTTTCAAATTTAAACCATAATATATTTTGAGTTGATTCCAACTCTCAAGAATCACATTTAACCATATCTTTCAGAATATATAAAAATATATTGGTTTACCTTCAGAAATAATGTTCAAGTAATAAAAGAATGCTACATAGGCATTTCTAGCCACTTTAAATAATTAAAATAAAAGGGTAAAACCTTATTAAATTGTGACACCACTTTAAATCATATTCCAATGGACTAAAATATGTGGTGATGACATGTGTCAACATGATCCCATGTTTGGTTTGGAGAGTATTAAATCTTAAGTAGTTTTTCAATGAGTAGAAATTACTTTTCTAAAAATAAAAAGAATTAAACCAAGCTTTAATCTTGTAATGTTAGTGATGATGTTAGATCATCTATAGGACCCTTGTGTGTGATGATTGCAAGTAGTTAAGTATTGTCTAGTGATTGTGTACCTCGTATTTATTTATAGACGCTAGTACCGACGAAGGATACGAGGAGGAAGGAGGATACTACGAAGAAGAAGCCGAGGAGAACTTCAACCACTGCTCTGCACAAGGCAAGCCTAATACTACCAGTTGAATGTGCAAGCTAACACTTGCAATTTAGCAAGCTTATACTGATAGTGTGCAAGCTTTATTAACTAAGTGGACCAATGCAAGCTAACCCTTGCAAGATACCCTACTGATGCCACAACCCACTACTTGTTACTCTGCCCACTATATGCCTTAAGCATATATGATCCAACCCACTTGACCAACCAATCCTAGTTTTTACTTACAAGCTTTATACTTTATTTCTTTATCAAAGCTATTCCTTAGAGTTTACTTAAGTGAATTATAGATAATAGAAAGATATCTGAAGGTTGCATAAAGACCATAAAATTTGGCCTAAGCTAGATAATCTTGATGTCATCTTAAGGCATGAGATTGAACTTAGTTAGAACTCCACTAGTTTACCACCCCTCATTATTGCTTACCCCCACCTGTAGATGCTAGTGCTAAGCATAAACCTTGATCAACTTTAGATGGGAATACTTGGTGGAAAAATGGTTATGAAAACCTTGGAATGATGGATCATTCTATTGAAATGTTTTGGACATGTGTTTCCAAACACCTGATGATTTTGGTGATGAAACCGATGAGGCATGAGCCTTAGCCCTTTCTAAAACTGATGGTTGTCTGGATGCGATACCATTCCAATTTTATCGTACAACCACAATACCCGAAGATTGGGTAGGGCTTGACTGGAAACTTATATACCTTAGTATTAGTTCCCTCACGGCCACGGTCTGAGCTGAGGCTACCTTGTGATGATTGTCCACCTGTGCAGTACCCAAGATGACAGTTGGTCATGGTTGGGAGGCCAAACTCACAGGACAGGTGCTTATACTAGGGAGTGTAATCGAAAGGTTAGGATTGATTATCCGCATACTGAGTATGGTGAATTCAGGATTTGTTCCTGACGGATGTATCGAATGTTGTGGTGAAAGTGTACAATCTCTGCAGAGTGTCAAACTATTCGAATAGCCGCGTCCGCGGTTATGGATAGTTGGAGTGGACATACTGTTCCCCCGTCAGACTTTTCAAAATGACTTGTGAAATGATTTGAAACTTTGACTTGACCACAACAGAGTTGTGATATGAAATACAAGTTCCCACTTAGGAGTTATAAAATTGTGACGAGCATTCGTTGCCTCTAAACTTAGTAGGGCTAAATCTGGCTTTTGCAAAACAACCCTAGAGCCTAGTGTCCTATTATCCAAAAACCCCTTTACCTGTTAGTATTAGTTTGCGAGTACTTAAAGAGTACTCATGGCTTTGTCCCTGGCTATTCCCATGGCCATACTATGAAGAGGAGTACCTGGAGGATGGACCCCAGGAAGGTTACGACAACTAGGATCATCTCCCATCGTCAGCATTGCCTGTGACCCCGAAGATGGAGCTTCACCTACGCTACCGTTATTATTACGTATTCCGCTACTTGATGTTGTATTAAGAACTGGATCATGAGATCCCTATTTGTGTAAGAACTTATGTATCGTTTGTAATGGATGATGTACTATGGTATCCAATTCTGTTATGTCTCGCAAAAATGGTAATCCTGGGATTGCGATGTATGGCATAACAGGCATCTGGGATTAAAAATTCAGGTGTTGACATTGTCCGGAACCCGAGGCCCCAAAGTGACATCAATTGGGATAACCAGAGGGGATGGCTGTGATGTGAGGATCATGTGTGTTCATGGAGTGTTAATGCTTTTCTCCGGTGCTATATTCAAAGGAACACCTTAATTGTTAGTAGATTCCCTTGAGGCCCCGCTGCAAACGGGCTGGCAGGATAAAAGATGTTGTGCAAGTTTCTCATTGCGAGCACGCACGATTATATACGGAACACATGCATATGGTTATTTAGTACTTGGATGCTTTATCTTTATTATCTGCAATGTCTTTGTCTTGATTATTACATGAATTATCTTGTCCATGCAACACCCGTCCATCCATCCCTATACCTACCGCATTTTTAATCTTGTTGTTTATACAATTGCTACCGATGTACTTATTTTACTGCTGCTGTTATTTTGCTATTGCTATTACAAAACTATTGCTACGGATAAACTATTGCGAGAAAGACTGTTTTCAGGTGCAGCTGAATTGACAACTTATCCGTTAAGGCTTATAAATATTCTTTGGCTCCCCTTGTGTCGAATCAATAAATTTGGGCTTTACTTTCCTCGAAGACTGTTGCGATCCCCTATACTTGTGGGTCATCAACGTGCATAAAAGACATCCAAGGAAAATAAGTACATGTGTTACCTCTTATCTTCTACTTCACTTACGCAAACCATGTGTTACATGCTCCCAACTGCATACAAAAGTAAGTACATGTTTTCAATGACACCCAAGGAAAAATAACCACCCAATGGCTTTTCAACTCTTTTACCGATGGAAAAAAATTTACCATCTACCAGCCATCTTAATAATAGTGTCATACGTGTGTAGATAATCAAACCAGGCAATCATATACCTTCATTTACCAAAAAAAGAGAAAATATTTATTCCTTATAGGCTAAGTAGTTGATGAGCCTGTTTAATAGTAAATGGTGTGAAAGAAAAATACATGGAACCCAAAGGGGATCCAAGCGGTTTCAATACACTATACTTGATCATTTTATTAGCAAGTGGTTTGAACCTCCCATTTGCATTGTGTTGTATCTTTAATAAATATACCTCTCAGTGACCTAATCATTTGTTAAAACTATAACATCCATACAATAGACTCTAGTACTGAATACTGCACACATACTCTAGAAGCCCTATGCCATGTACTTAGAGAAGAGAAAGTGGATCTTTTCATGCTTCTGAAAAATCATAAAAAACTAGTTTTGCATAACAAAAATCAAGCCATGGGTCTAAAAGTAATTCAGCTCTGCAATCCTGCTATAGCAATGCACACAACGCAATGAACTAAACCGTACACTCCCAGCCAAAGCCTAAACATGTCAGTGCAATCTGCTCTCGGCCATCTACACGCACCCAAAAAATGAGAGACCCAACAATCACCGAAAGCTACAAAAGATCAACAGGAAGCACACGAAGAAAGTGAGAGATTTTAAGAGAGGAGAGCGGGCCGAACTATGGATATGAGACTCGACCAGGAAGAACAAGCCTGCTAAATGAGCAGTAACAGACCTGCAGAATGGACTACAACGAAAGTTAGTAAAATCTAATGAAATCCACACCCCCACCACCTCTCTCCCCACCTAGCCGGTTCCCCAACTCCAATCGAGCCTCCAATGGCACATCCTCCCGGCATGCACCCTGCGATCCCTCTCACGCGCTGCACCAGCCCCTCTCTCCCCCAAAGAACGGACGCCTCCTAGCCTTCACCCCATGCTCCCTCTCCCGCGTTGGGGCAGCCCCTCTCACCTACATCCTCACCCCCAAATAATGGACGGCCAGAGAGGACAGGATCACCTCAACCAAACGGAGAAACCAACGGGGAATGCATGGATAGGCAGCGAGGGCAGAAGAAGCAGGACAGGGAAGGGGAACTGCGAGGAGCAGGTGGAGACGAGCTGCGCAGGGGAGGGTAGAAGGAGAGTTCGACGGTACAGGGCAAGGCATGGGAGAAGGAGTAGGCAACGAGCCGGAGTGGGCGAGGAGTCCAGAATAGGGAGCCATCATCGAGAGAAAAGAAAAGAATGATGACCCGCACCCAGACACTGGCCTCCAACATGGACCCATCCTCACAAGGACCAGTCCCAGCGGGTGATGACGACATCCCTACTGATTCGCTATCTCCAACTCCTAATGAAGTTGTCGATGCTGCTGCCAAGAACAAATCCAATGAGATCAGGATTTGATCAATTACTAGAGATGGTTCCAAGCTAATTGAACAATAGGTGAATTCACTCCTAAATGAAACTGGTCTTTTTACTGATGAGAATTTTATACTAGCTAAGTCTATGCACTTGTGTATGATCATGTTTGTTGAGGAAGCAAATTAGAAGGGCCGCAAGAGGTGCCCAACATGATGATCGCCCAAGGATGCACGAGGGAGGAGCAGGAGGAAGGTGCAAGAGAAGATCATCAAGGAGGAAGACAACGTTCCTGTGAAGACCGGATTTTTCGCCCCGTTCCCACTGGACTATCCGACCTGGCCGAGAAGCGACGAGGTGGCAGCCGTACTGTATGCCACATCGGACATTACCCGGACACCACCCAGAAACTTTGAAGTTCCCGGCCGGACCGGAGTGTCCGGCCGATATCACCCAGAGTGTCTGGCCCGACCAGATTGTCCGGCCGATATCACCCGTACTGTCCGCCCACCGTTGAATTCTAGTCTAAATCGGCATGTATCAGTTTGAGTCGAATGCGTCTTAGTTTCGGTTTCTAGCCACCCCAACCGCTAAGCCCTAGGATGCCCCTATTGTTGGGTTTAGACCATGTTTAAAGTAAACCCTAGTTCTTGTGTTCCTAAGTGCAAACCCTAGAATTCCCCACACCAATTTGTATCGATCTGGTGTGTTTGTTACTATCAATCAAGTGTGATTAGTTGATCCATTGGGGTTTATCCAATTGCATGTTTTGTGTGATCTGATATTCCATTGGTTATTAGAAGATTGCAATACCGCTTCATGGTTAGCGGCTACGTGCGCAAGTGTGTGAAGTTGCGAATATCTATAAGGGTCGAGAGCTGTTACATTGGCATCATGGATTGATCGAGAGGTTCATGAGCGGCATACAAGTTATCTACACCGATTATCATCATCCACCACCCTTGCTTACTGAGAAGATCGGGCCACCCCATATCATCTTGGTATCAGATTCCAGCCTTTCCTCGGTAAGTATCCACAAATCCATCCATAGTCTAGTTGTTTTTCGTCCTATACAGGAGTTGAGTCTTAGTTCATGGTCGTTGTAGTGTATTTGATCCGATATCTTCCAGTACAAGTCGTCGTGTCTAGTTTTCCTTTTAGTTGTTTAGTTCTCCGTTTTTGAGTCATTCATCATCGTTTCCGCCAGTTTCCATCTACTTTTTCTGAGTCCACATAGCGTACCTTTGTTTTCATACCATAGCCACAACCAATTTCTAGCATTCGTGCCTAGGAACGTCCTCACGAGACTAGTTGATTTGCTCCGACAGGCTGCTCATTAGGGTTTAAAGTGCAGAAAATTTCGATAGGAAAAATCGGACTATCCAGCATACATCACCTAGAGTATCCTGCTCAACCGGAGTCTCCGGCCAACACACACTAGACTATCCAACCTAGTTTTGTTCAGAATTGCTGCATTCATATAGCATTGAGTCATATAGTTAAAAAATCAAAAAAACAAGAGAAAATAAATGAGAATCAGTATTAAAAAACAGAGAATCGTAGCATGGAAAACAAAAAAATTCTATCGCATAAACACACAAAACCAAGATCCAATCTATGGGAAAGCCAAGATCTAATCTACAAGATTGGTGCAACGAGATTGTAGAGAACTAACCCTCATAGATCCAAAGCGTTTAACGAGATCGGATTCTCATGGTTGATGTAGTCGATCACTTGTCGATCTCAAGATCTTATTGACGATCCTTCCGGCGCCACATTTCGGCAGCGCTTCCGCAGTCGATCACACGTACGATAGTCGATGAAGAGCTTCATCTCCCTTGTTCCAGCAGGGCAGCGTAGGTTTGTATATCTCCACGGAATCCCAACAGCATGACGGTGTGGTGGTGGTGGAGAAGAGATTACTGCAGGGCTTCGCCTAAGCTAGAGCAGTTGTATGGAGGAGAGAGGGGAGGCGCCGGTGGCTAGGTTTTTTGGTGAGGGAGTAGGGGGCGCCCCCACCCCTCCTTATATGGGTGGAGGGGCGGCGGCCAGGGTTCCCAGCCCTGGCCGAGTCCACCCCCAACTCCTCATGGCCGGCGGCAAGAGAGAGGGAAAGGTAAGCCTTTTCCCTCAAGGTTTCATTTCCTTCCTCCACTAGGACTTTGACTTTCAAACTAGGATTTGACTTTTCAAACTAGGATTTGACTATTCAAACTAGAGTTTGTTTCTCTCTTCCTTGTCCTTGGCTGACTTGACCTAGGGTTCCATGCGCCTAGCCCATTTGGGTATGGTGCATTCCAAGTACCCCCTCCCGGGGTGGTGGACCTTCCAGAACATTCTAGAAGCTTCCGGTCAAAACACCGAAAACATTTCCGAACCCCGGAAATTGACTTTCCTTATATGAATCTTATTCTCTGGACCATTCTAGATCTCCTTGTGATGTCCTGGTTCCAATACAAGGATCCGAACAACATTCGGGCTCCAACTCATATTCCATGTCTACTAAACAACATTGAATCCTTAAGTGTGTCTCCCTACGGATCGTGAACTATGTAGACATGATCGATACACCTCTTCGATCAATAACCATTAGTGGGATCTGGGAATCCATTATGGCTCCCACATATTTCTACGATGACTTCGTAATCGAATGAACCATTTACATACGATACCAATTCCATTTGTCGCGCGATACTTTACTTATCCGAGGTTTGATTGTCGGTATCTCTATACCTAGTTCAACATCTTTACCGATAAGTACTTTTTACTCATTCCATGATATGAAATCCCTTGTGACCTAGTCACTTGCTTGCAAGCCAATTGGACGACATTCCACCGTGAGGGCCCAGAGTATATCTATCTGTCATATGGATGGGAAAATACCACTCTTGATCCATGTGCTTCAACACATACTTTCAGAATACTCAATGCCACCTTTATAACCACCTAGTTACGAAGTGGTGTTTGACGTCATCAAAGTATTCATCCGGTGATGGTGATTAACATGATCTCATGGTCGAAGGATTAGGTTACTATGTATTTTAAAATCTTATAGTAAACGAACTTTAAATGACTTGATCTTATGCTACGCTTAACTATAGGAGTGTGTTCATCACATCATTATTCTAATGATATGACCTTGTTATTAATAACATCCAATGTACATGATCAGGAAACCATGATCATCTATTAATCAACAAGCTAGTTTAACAAGAGGCTTACTAGGGACTCTTTTATGTTTACAAAACACACAAGTATTATTGTTTATTGTTAATACAATTGTAGCATGGGATGTAAACATTTATCATAAACATAAAGATATGATAATAACCATTTTATTATTGCCTCTTGGTCATATCTCCAACAGTCTCCCACTTGCACTGGTGTCAATAATCTAGTTTTGAAAAACTTGTGCATTCAACACCTATGGCTTTCTGATGTTGTATATACACTATTGCTAGTGGTTAACTAATCTTCGGATCCGACGCTTCAGGTCCATGTGTAATTGCATGCCTTTGCATCTCTACGCATCACTCATTCTCTAATGAGATGTCATTATATAAATTTGGTCCTTTGGTGAGACCTTTATTTCCTTTGGGATTAAACCATGTCGATACAATTGTTGTACAATATATATTCATAGTAATAGCCTGCTGTGAACCACGCCTAGTTTGATAACAAACTACTTGACACAAATGCCCTTTTTTGCTACTACAATAGCAGTCATATACCTAGCCTTTTGTTGTAGTATCTGTCACAATGTCTTAACTTTGGAACTCAACCAAATCCATTATGGAACTTTCTTTCCATTACATTGTGCCACCCATAGTTTAAATTGAGATAAACTTAATTTGTATCATGTTGCAAAACTAGTATCAATGTAATACATTTACAATGCACTATCTATCTATTTGTGACCTCTACAAAACAACATATTCTTAGTTCTTCCAAAGATCATAAGGATACCCTTACTATCGTCGAATGATCATTTTATGAATCATTCTGGTATCTGCTCATAACACTTAGAGCATAGGACATATCTGGATGTGTACATATCACAGCATGATTAATAAAAATATTCTTGTGATTTCACTCACCAAGTGTCAATACACTTGAATCTTATCTCACTTACCAAGTGTCAATACACTAAAATCTTGATTCAATCCATATTGTGCGACAAGAACCTTTCTTGTAGTTTCTATATTGAACTATTTCAATATCTCATCTATGTACTCTCGGCACAACCATATTAGCGTCTCAACCTATCCATATAGACATTGATGCCAAATATTCTGGTTTTGCCTAAGTCTTTCATTGAGATGAAATTCTTAACTAGTGTCAACAAAAATACATCATATCTAATCAACAATGTGTCTTTCACATAATGTATTAGAAATATGTGTTAGTGCTCCCACTCAATTTCTTGCAAATGCAAACATCTTCATTGTCTCTGATGAAATTAAACCTTTTAACAGTTTCATCACGGTGAAGATTCCAACTCCGCGGTGCTTACTTCAACCATTGAAGTTTGCATGCTCTTTTAGCATCCTTTGAAATAACAAAACCCTTTGGATCGTGTCATGTACACTTCCTAGGTAATAGTTCTATTAGAAGAACTTTATTTTGTTTGTTCTTCTACCATATAACAAATTATATGTAGTGGTTTCTACATTAATACATCCAGTCTAAATATCGCTAGAGAGATCAAATCTTGTCATAGTCAACTGCTTGAATGTTGCCGTAAACTTTTCAACAACATCTCGACTATTTCATAGATGTGAAACATCCATACTTATTTATAGATCCAAATACGACTGATAGGTCTTACACCTTTCCGGAGGGTCTTCCAAGTTCAAAAACTTGATTTTTTGTGTATAGAAATATCATAGATTGTATGGCTTCAAGCCATTTGACGGAGTTAGGACCCATCATCGCTTCTTTGCACGTAGTCCATTCATCATTATCAAACAATAATGATTTAACTCTCAAATCTTGGTATTTGATTGTTTACCCGACCTACATGGTTCAATAGTAACTTAGACATTCGTGACCACAACTTTTGAGGTACGTGAGCCATGAGCATTGTTGCTGCCTTCGCGACACTTTCCGGTGCTGCGCAACTCAGCACATATAGCTAAGGTTCATTAACCTTATCAAAGTTCTATTGTCCTCCCACTTAACTTTTCACAAAAAATTCCTTCTCAAGAAACTCGACGTTCTAAGTGACAAACACTTTTGTCTTTGGTGTTATGGAGGAACACCCAACGGTTATTTGAAATAATCTACAAAGACATGATCATCCGACTTTGGTTGTAAACATTTTACTTATGCCTAGCATACCAATGTTTAAGAAAAGACAACTTGGGTTACCCCAAACCATAACTTTATATGGTTGTATTTCAATGGATCGTGCTGGAGCTCTTTTCAGTGTAAAAGTGGTAGTCTCTAAAGCTTTAATCTTTCAAATATAATGGTAGTTTTATAAATTACACCTTTGATCTTACCATCCCAAACAAGGTTTCATTACATATCTCGAACACTCCATACTACTATGGTGTTTTCAGGAAACATAACTCTATGGAACAATTCCTCAAATCTTTAGCTGTTTTGGTAAACTTTGAAACTCAAATATCTTCCTTTAGGATCCAATCATAAACTCTTTATTTTCTTGTTACAATGATTTTCTACTTCATCTTGAAAGTCTTCGAACATTTTCCAATGTTTCACACTTCTTCATCATTAAGTAAATATACATATATATTCGCTCAAATTTTTAGAGAAAGCATATGAAGTTGAAATCCATCGCTCATGACTTCACATAATGGGCTATCTACATTAATATGTATAAATTCCAATAAGTTAGTCGTTCATTCTTCTTCGGCCTTGAATGAAGTTTAAATTATCTCTAGAAAAGTCTCGCAAGTGTCATTTGATCAAAATCAATAGACTCTAAAATTCCATCAACATGGAGTTTCTTCATGTTTTCTTTCCAATATAATTTAAACGGCGATGTCACTTCCTAAGTGATCTTTCAATCATTTGTCTTTCGACATTTTTATCATTAGTTTTATGGATGTGATTTCTCCAAATAGACTTGTATATCATCCATCTATTATGGAATAGGGAAATTATTTGGACAACCTTTTGTTCTCATAATACCTGATTAAAATAATCTTGAAGGCAAACTTTGATGTCAACGAAAAACACAACACTTTGTTTGTTCTTGATGAACATCATCACATATTCTCTTGCTGGTTACTTAGGCCATTGAAGTTTATGAATTGTGTTGTTTTGTATGACAATGCATACCAACATATTTGGTATTAATACCCAAGAACCACATTGTTTAACAAGCACAGAATACAGCCATAACATGTATACCATTTATATACCTAAGTTGGAAAATTTCCAATTTTTTTCTTTTTCTGCCAAATATTTCTGAGATTCTATTTTAGAATTTCCTTTTCTTTTAAAAGAATCTGTCAACATCAACAGTGGCGCCATACACATGACATATAGTCCAAAGCGTGTATATTCAAAATACTAATATCTTTGGAATTGCACTTTGAAGTAGATCACCATCATCAAATGTTTGGCATTCTTTCAAATTCCATTCTTTAGTATCCTTTTAGTGTAGTAAACATTTTACCTACATCTTATATTCATCCTTATCATGGAAATTTTCATGATCAAGCTACTTTAGCTTATAACGGTGAATCGCGAGTATAATGTTGCTCTCCAAAACCTTTTGGAGGATTAGGACGACTACCATCTCCAACCTTTTGCGAATTCTCATCAAATATGAGAACATAAATTTCTCCATATTATACTTTATCATGTTGCAACCAAAACATTGTTTCAGATATCGCAATATCTTCCACACATGATGGTTTCTGAAACAATTCTTTCAGCTCCTAGATAACCTTGATATTAAAACAATCTTTTGAATATCAAGAACTATGGAGATAAACATGATACTTATATACTAACACTAGAATTGTTACTCTTGATTTAATACTAATTATCAAACTTCATGGAGTAAACGGAACATGTTAAAAGTTTGCAATAGGACTTTTAAACTTTAGATTGGCACTCAAAACAATATGATACCAGTTTGTAAAGTAACTATACATAATTATATAGTTCTATTATCTCAATTATAACTAAGCGTATGGTGGAGAACGGATGCCAATGACTACAAAAACTATGCAAATTCACTTTGATTTAATTTATGATAAATTATGTTCAACTTCAATCATATTATTTTGAACTCCCACTCAAAACAACATCCCTCGAGTCATTTTGGTGATTACATGAACCAAATCCACTACACCAAGTCCGATCATCACGAGAGATGATGTAGCTTCAAAGGCAAACAATCAACATGTTCATCATATCATCCATATGACTCATGCTTTACCTTTCGGTATTCCGTGTTCTGAGGCCATGTTTGTACATGCTAGGCTCGTCAATGTTAACCTTTAGTATCCGCATGTGCAAATCTGGCTTGCACCCATTGTATGCATACGTAGAATCTATCACACCCAATCATCATGTGATGCTTCAAAACGACGAGTCTTCGCAATGGTGCCTACTAAGGTCAAACACTTTATTACTTGATATTTAGTGAGAGGGATCATCTTATAGTGCTACTGTCGCGATCTAGGCAATACAAGATGCATAAAAGGGATTAACATCACATGCAATTCATAATATGTGATATGATATGGCCTTTTTCTTGTGCCTTTGATATCCATCTCCAAAGAACGAACATGGTCTCCATCATCACCGACGTGTCATCAAGGTCAATGGCGCCGCTTCATGGTTGTCCTCCACCAACAGCGACTATTACAACTACTTTAATGAATAGACACGTAGGTCTTAAATGTAATTTAAAGACAACCCTAAGGCTCATTATGGTTGCCAACTTACAATAAGGATCATTGCATACATCAAATATAATCACAATCACATCATGGCCATATCGCATCACAACATGAGCCCTGCAAAAACAAGTTAGATGCCTCTAATTTTCTTTGCATGTTTTACGTGGCTAGGGCTTCGAATAAAAACCATTCTAACTTACGAACATGAACCACAACATTGATACAAGTATTGTCAAGTGCCCGTTGTAAATTGAGTCTTCACTATGGTGGGAGAGACAGACACCTGCAAACACCCTTGTGCAATGCAAGTTGCACGTTGAGTGTGGAGCAAGTCTCATGTACGATGACATGTAAGCTTAGCCTGGGCCACTTCATCCCACCATCCCGCAATATGCAAAGTACACAAAAAGTAATCGACGATAGAAGCATCAATGCCCACAAAACCATTGTGTTCTACTCGTGCAATAGATCTAGCATAGACACGGCTCTGATACCACTATAGGGGTTCGTAGCATGGAAAACAAAAAAATTCTATCGCATGAACACACAAAACCAAGATCCAATATATGGCAAAGCCAAGATCTAATCTACGAGATCGGTCCAACAATATTGTAGAGAACTAACCCTCATAGATCCAAAGCGTTTAATGAGATCGGATTCTCGTGGTTGATGTAGTCGATCACTTGCCGATCTCAAGATCGCAAAGACGATGCTTCTGGCGCCGCATTCCGGCAGTGCTCCCTTACTTGGTCACCTGTTCGGTACTCGATGTAGACCTTCCTCTCCCTTGTTCCAGCAGGCAGCAGTGGTTGTAGATCTCTCCTCGTGATTCCAGCAACACGACGGTGTGGTGGTGAAAGTAGAGGGGAAATCCCGCAGGGCTTCGCCTAAGCCGGAGCAGGTATGGTGGAGTAGAAGAGGGCCTCGGCAATCTAGGGTTTAGAGGGCCGAGGTTTAGAGGTGGTGGTCGGCGTCTAGTAAAAGGCTAGGCGGCAGCTACTTTAGAGGGCTCTAAATCGACGGCAACTTGAGAGGGCTGCGGCCAGTCTAGGGTTTCTTGTGGGAGAGCAAGGGGATGCCCCCTCCCCTCTATTTATGAGAGGGAGAGGTGGTTTTGGGGGAGGGGAGTCCTCCCCAACTCCTCCTTGTGGTCGGCGGCAAGGGGAGGAAGGAATCCTCCCCTAGGTGGGATTCCTTTCCTCCCTCCACTAGGCAACCATGTTGGGATTTGACTTTTTCAGATTGGCGTTTGACTTTCAAACTAGAGTTTGATTTCTCTCTTCCCATTGCCCACCCAAGTGACCTAGGACATGATGCAACCATTCCACTTTGTCATGACACATGCATGTACCCTTCCCACTCTAGATTGGTGGACCTTCTAGACCCTTCTAGAACATTCCGGTGAAAACATCGAAACCATTCCCGAACTCCGAAATTGGACTTTACTTATATGAATCTTATTCTCCGGACCATTCTGGATCTGCTCATGATGTCCTGGATTCAATCCGAGACTCCAAACAACATTCGGTCTCTTTACTCACTTTCCATATCTACTAAACAACATCAAATCCTTAAGTGTGTCTCCCTACGATTCGTGAATTATGCAGACATGATCGAGACTCTTCTCCAATCAATAACCAATAGAGGAATATGGAAATTCATATGGCTCCCACATATTTCTACGATTACTTCGTGATCGAATGAACCATTTACATACGATACCAATTTCCTTTTGTCTCGCGATACTTTACTTATCTGAGGTTTGATTGTCGGTATCTCTATACCTAGTCCAACCTTGTTACCGATAAGTACTCTTTACTTGTTCTGTGATATGATCCCTTGTGACCTAGTCACATGCTTGCAAGCCAATTGGATGGCATTCCATCGAGAGGTCCTAGATTATATCTATCTGTCATATGGATGGACAAATCCCACTCTTGATCCATGTGCTTCAACACATACTTTCAAAATACTCAATGTCACCTATATAACCACCTAGTTATGAAGTGGTGTTTGATGTCATCAAAGTATTCATCCAGTGATGGTGATTAACATGATCTCATGGTTGAAGGATTAGGTTACTATGTATTTTAAAATCTTATAGCCAAATGTCACATCCCAAGATTTTCCAAATCTTGTAATGTGAAAAATAAATGAATAAAATAAAACTTTGTTGATTTTCAGGGCGAGAAGAAACTTTTTGATTCCAATTGGAAACCTTCAAACCTTTTTGATCAAACAAATCCTAAAGGGATTTGAAAAGTTAAACAATTAATAAAGAAAATATTTTGAATAAGTGGAATTACTATTTTGGATCTTTTAATAAAAGATTTGGTTTTCAAATGAAAAAGGATAGATTTATAAATAAAGATTATTTTATAAAGCCAAATTAAACCTTGGCCAATATTTTGAAATAAAATGTTTTGTTCTGATTGAAAATAGTAAAGGTTTATTTAAATAAAATAAAAAGGATTTAATATCCAATTTTATTTAAGTAAAGGCTTTTCCCATTTTTAATAAACACTAAAACTTATTTATTTATTTTAAATAAGTTTTCTAAGTATTTTATATTCTCAAATAAAACCTACTGAAGTGTTTTGGTTTTATTTTAGATTTCAAAATAAACTTTTTAATAAAACAAATCCTATTTGATTTAATAACTAAGGCCCATTTTATTTAATTATCAATGGATCCTAAAATAAAATGTTATTTTATTTTACAAACAAGTTTTCCAAGTATTCTCTATTTCCAAATAAAACCTACTGATTTGGTTTTGAAAATATTTAGATTTCAAATGGATATTTTATTACATAAATCAAACCCTATTTGATTAAATAACTATGGTCCATTTTATTTAATTATTAATGGATCCTAAAATAAAATGTTATTTTATTTTAAAAACAAGTTTTCCAAGTATTCTCTATTTCCAAATAAAACCTACTGATTTGGTTTTGAAAATATTTAGATTTCAAGTGGATATTTTATTAAATAAATCAAACCCTATTTGATTAAATAACTATGGTCCATTTTATTTAATTAATGAATGGATCCTAAAAAGATTAAAATTATTTTATTTTATTTTTGGGATTTGGTTTATGTTGTTAAACAGAACCAAAACTCATTACAAGTGTGGTGAATGTTTGAATTGTTTGAATGTTTGATTTGTTGTTTGAATTGTGAATTGATTTTCAAAACAGAAATTGAAATTGGAAAAAGGAAAATAGATTCAGAACAAAAAAAAGATCAGACCAAGCCCAGCCCATCCCAGCCCAGCAGCCCACCTCTCTCCCTAGCGAATCGTTATTTTCTCACTCAGGAACTTACGCGCACAGAGGATGACAACTGGACCCCACACTCACGCACTCTCTCTCGCAGATAGCCTGGACCCACCTAGCCACCACGTCGTCATCAAACTCGCGCGCCCGTTGCCAGTGATTGATTCTCGGCTTAAATTCGCTCTAACGCGATCTTAATCACCAAAACCATCAAGTCCCTCTTAATCCCCTCTGACTCCTCCTCATTTCCCCTCAACAACCACCGCTAATGAGCCACTGAGCACCTCGAATTCGAGCTCAACGTCTCGCCGGCACCGACGAGTTCTAGTGCCAAATTCTGGTGAAAAGAACACACCCGCACCTCCATTTTTCTGTTGAATCTCCCTAGTATTCTTACGCGCACCTTCCTGACTCCTTGGTTTGGTTTCTTGATCACCAGGAATTCGACATTGACAACATCTGCAAGCGACTCCGCAAGCACGACTCCGGCCACCCTAGGAACCACTCCAGGAAGCAAACCTCCACCGCTCCAACGCCATTGGCTTTGCCCAGAACTTCTGTGCATCGTCTCCGTCTCCACCATCTTTGGGAACCACCAGAACGTCGCCTTATTACACATCCCGAGCGTCGCGCCGTCCTCACCATCGCCGGTGACCAGAGCCACCAGGTGATCCAGCACCCTCTGTTCCTTACCCTTCGATCTTACTTCGACAGACACGATTAGATCTAGCCGAGCCTAGCCGAGCCACGCGCCGTGAGCCAAGCCTCTAGCCTAGCTCGAGCCTTGATGAATCTGCACCGTTCATTTTATGTAAATCGTGCGACCCACACCAGCTATCCACACTGAACCGGTATGGACCAATAGAAACATTACACGTGGCCTGTAGTTGATTTAAAAGACAGAAAACTTTCTATTAGATGTCCATTTTGTAAATTGCACAACTTTTGATCCACACGTCCAAAAATTGCAAACTTTATATCAATGGAATCAGTGGAACAAGCCCTAGCCAACCATGCCATTTGTTTAGTAAAAAGCCTCTGGAAAAATGTTTGTTTTTGCAGAAACATTTGTATGCTTGATTAGATTATAAAAATTGTTCAAAAATGATTTTGGGGATAAAATCTTTGGCAAATGATGTGATTTGAACCTACTGACCATAGGAAACACTTTGTGGTTTCAAAAATATATTTGGTGAAGAAAAAGAATCATTCTTTGATTTAAAACCATTTCTAGTCAAGTAAAAATATAGTTTATTTATTAAAAATGGTTTTGGAGGAAAACTTTTGGGAAATGTTTTGTTTTAAACTCTCTGACCCTAAACACTAAGTTTTATGGTTTGAAAACATATTTGGTGAACCCTATAGATTAATGCCTTAGTAAAAATATTTCTACACCACATAAAATGATACCTTATTTTGAAAATGGTTTAGGAAGTGAAATCCCTTGCAAATGACTTCTGCCACTTTATAAAATGACCAATAGGTGTTTTCAAATGTTCATGACCCATTAGGAACCACTTTTCCAAATAAAACAAAGCTTGGAATGTTTGCATGCATTACCTTGACTTTGTTATTTTATGTGATGTTTTGCTTGATTGGTAGATTGAGTTTGTGCCTTGTTTGATTTAATTGTAGTGACTTGAAGAGTGTGATTGTTGCAAGGACAAGGAGTGAACTTATACCCTCTACCAAAAAGGCAAGTGATGCTTCATACTTTTGTCCCATTACTTTCACTATGCATTAGTGATTTTTCTAAGTAAAACTTGCATGGAATTTTGCTAAGTATAACCTTGCTATAGGAAAACCTAGTAGATGAAACCTTAGTAGAAATTTTCCTAAGTTAATATCCCTACTACTATCAAGCTTAGCCTAGCTAATAGAAAACAAGGGTGGAATATATATCCATACTATGAAAAATTTCTAAGTCTGAGGACTTGTGTTTTTGCTTAATAAAACAACTAAGTTAATGAATCACCTGGGTGGAATGGTAATTGCTTGGTGGTTTTTGGTTGAGTGGTTCACAAGGCCCATGTCTATGGTTGACCTTGTGTATCTCACTTGTGGATGGCCACCCAGGAACAAAGAGATTTGAGATGTCAAATGTTGAGAAGCTTCAAGTGCAGCCACTTGGCATTATGGGCTCTGCCTAGATCATATAGGTTGCAAGAACTTAGCCATATGGACAGTGGGTGGTAGAGTTTGATAGGTTGGAACGCGTCCATTTTGGTCTAAGGGAAGGCTTCTGAAAGATCTTGTCTTGGGAAACCAAGTCTTGTGGGGAAAGTGCACCACCTCTGCAGAGTGTAAAATCTAAGTACTTAGCCATGTCCCTGGTAAAGGACAATTTGAGCATCAAGACATGGAAGCAATCAAGAATCTCATCATTCAAATTTCAAAGTTAAAAACTTGTGGATGAACAAGGGTTATTGAAATCTTCAATCTTTGATTGAGAGATTCCTTGGAAAAGATTTTGTCAAAACAAAAACTTAGTATTTTCAAATGATAAGGAAAAATATATTTTGGGCAATGCAAGCCTCAACTCCACTTTGCCAAATGCATATAGATGATAGACTCCACTATATTACCATAGTATCACTTGCCAATACAATTCAAATGTATTGACCCTTGTGGTTGTAACTTGTTATGTTGCAGGTTTGATTGATTTAGTAAAGTTTAAGTGATTAGGATTACAAGTCTACAACCAAAATGTCTGCCTGTGGCACTTTGAAGATGAAGGACCTCATGCTTATAGTTATTCTGCTGCAATGTAATGTAATAGCCAAATGAGCTATGTAAGATGTAATAAAATTATGTTATTCCTGGTTATAAAGTTGTATTATGACCTGTGTTTCTTGATATTACATCTTAATGTGGATGCTAGCTATTGATCTAGGGACTAGCATTGTAAACACAGGGGACTCTACCTTATTAAAGGTTGGGACCCTTACAGATGGTATCAGAGCATTGTGTTGCCTGTAGGATTTGTAAACCTAGGATTGGACAAAAACCCTTAGAGAAATAAAAGTTGTATTTGTTCCAAAACTTAGTTACAAACAATCTTGTAAACTCTTTCCTCAACCTTTTTGGTTTTCAACTCTACATCTCTTCTATTTCAATTTGATGGAAAAACCTACCCCATGGCCAAAGACTACACCATGTGCAAAGGACTTCTTCAACTCTAATGACTTCAACTTCTTCAACTCTAATGACTTCAACATCTTCAGCATATTCACCAAGGACTTCCAACTTGGATACTACTAAGGACTACAAGTGAGACAAGGAAATCTTGCTCAAGATATGGAGACTAAGGAAATGCAAAATTAGAAGGAGTTCACTTCACTTGAAGTATTGTAACCAAGAGTTTTACCCAAGGAAACCATGATCTCATACAAGAAGAATCAAGAAGGATGGAAAGATCACAAGTGAACCATATAGATGGACCACCATATTTTAGTTAAGTCAAACACACCAACTTATGTGGTGTAACAAAAATATTTTGTTGCCTAAGTATGTGCTTGAACTTTGTTGTTTGATTGAAATGTTTGTTTGTGATTGCTTGCACATTGCTTGAGTAAATTGTGATGTGTGTGATTAGAATTGATTCCTAGAAAAATCTTTTGCCTATTCTAATCCCAATCCAACCCAAACAGATGACTTCTCCAAGTAACTTCAACATCAAGATGGATGACACCAACAACAAGAGACAAGAGGACAACATGAGAGAACTTATAGCAACCCAAAACCAGTTGAGCCAAGAGACAACTCAGCTTTAGCCAACAACAATGGACTAGACCCAGCCATACAAAGGATTTTGAAACTTCAATCTCAATTGTTGCAAGGATTGGTTTCTCAAATGATCAACATGGGAGAAAACTCTTCCCAAGGAATTTATGTCAAAAAAGATGTTATTTTAGAAGGAACCCAAGCTAGCAATACTTGTGGAGACAAGGATCATACATCCAAGGAGCATGAAGACCAATGCCCCAAGAAGAGAGAAAGATTTCCTACCTATGAGAAAACATATGAAGAACATGAACTAGAAGAACTCCTAGCATTGGAGAGACCCAAAAAGAAGAAGAAGAAGGACATAAGCCAGTTGCAATGTTACAATTGCAAAGAGAAGGGACACTATGCCAGTGACTGCCCAGAAAAGAAGAAGAACCAAGGAATCAAACAAGAGGAAATGATATCAAAGGAAAAGAAAGATATTAGCCAAGAGTGGTGCAACAACTGCAAAGAGCTAGGACATTATACAAGCAACTGTCCAGAAAAGATGAAACACAAGATAAACAAGCCTATGAGGGATCTCAGCCTTCTCACATGTTTCAAATGCAAGGAGCTAGGCCACTATGCAAACTTCTGTCCAAGAAAGTTATATCCAGATCCCAAGCAAGTCAAGATGTAATCTAGTTGGAAAAATTTTAAGGGTGGTAGTACCCTAGTTGCTTTTGAGCCAATTTGTAACCCTAACCTTCCCAAATCTCGGGACGAGATCTATTTTAAGGGTGGTAGCCTGTCACATCCCAAGATTTTCCAAATGTTGTAATGTGAAAAATAAATGAATAAAATAAAACTTTGTTGATTTTCAGGGTGAGAAGAAACTTTTTGATTCCAATTGGAAACCTTCAAACCTTTTTGATCAAACAAATCCTAAAGGGATTTGAAAAGTTAAACAATTAATAAAGAAAATATTTTGAATAAGTGGAATTACTATTTTGGATCTTTTAATAAAAGATTTGGTTTTCAAATGAAAAAGGATAGATTTATAAATAAAGATTATTTTATAAAGCCAAATTAAACCTTGGCCAATATTTTGAAATAAAATGTTTTGTTCTGGTTGAAAATAGTAAAGGTTTATTTAAATAAAATAAAAAGGATTTAATATCCAATTTTATTTAAGTAAAGGCTTTTCCCATTTTTAATAAACACTAAAACTTATTTATTTATTTTAAATAAGTTTTCTAAGTATTTTATATTCTCAAATAAAACCTACTGAAGTGTTTTGGTTTTATTTTAGATTTCAAAATAAAGTTTTTAATAAAACAAATCCTATTTGATTTAATAACTAAGGCCCATTTTATTTAATTATCAATGGATCCTAAAATAAAATGTTATTTTATTTTAAAAACAAGTTTTCGAAGTATTCTCTATTTCCAAATAAAACCTACTGATTTGGTTTTGAAAATATTTAGATTTCAAATGGATATTTTATTAAATAAATCAAACCCTATTTGATTAAATAACTATGGTCCATTTTATTTAATTATTAATGGATCCTAAAATAAAATGTTATTTTATTTTAAAAACAAGTTTTCCAAGTATTCTCTATTTCCAAATAAAACCTACTAATTTGGTTTTGAAAATATTTAGATTTCAAATGGATATTTTATTAAATAAATCAAACCCTATTTGATTAAATAACTATGGTCCATTTTATTTAATTAATGAATGGATCCTAAAAAGATTAAAATTATTTTATTTTATTTTTGGGATTTGGTTTATGTTGTTAAACAGAACCAAAACTCATTACAAGTGTGGTGAATGTTTGAATTGTTTGAATGTTTGATTTGTTGTTTGAATTGTGAATTGATTTTCAAAACAAAAATTGAAATTGGAAAAAGGAAAATAGATTCAGAACAAAAAAAAAAGATCAGACCAAGCCTAGCCCATCCCAGCCCAGCAGCCCACCTCTCTCCCCAGCGAATCGTTATTTTCTCACTCAGGAACTTACCCGCACAGAGGATGACAATTGGACCCCACACTCACGCACTCTCTCTCGCAGACAGCCTGGACCCACCTAGCCACCATGTCGTCATCAAACTCGCGCGCCCGTTGCCAGTGATTGATTCTCGGCTTAAATTCGCTCTAACGCGATCTTAATCACCAAAACCATCAAGTCCCTCTTAATCCCCTCTGACTCCTCCTCATTTCCCCTCAACAACCACCGCTAATGAGCCACTGAGCACCTCGAATTCGAGCTCAACGTCTCGCCGGCGCCGACGAGTTCCAGTGCCAAATTCCGGTGAAAAGAACACACCCGCACCTCCATTTTTCTGTTGAATCTCCCTAGTATTCTTACGCGCACCTTCCTGACTCCTTGGTTTGGTTTCTTGATCCCCAGGCATTCGACATTGACAACATCTGCAAGCGACGCCGCAAGCACGACTCCGGCCACCCTAGGAACCACTCCAGGAAGCAAACCTCCACCGCTCCAACGCCACTGGCTTTTCCCAGAACTTCTGTGCATCGTCTCCGTATCCACCATCTTTGGGAACCACCAGAACGTCGCCTTCTTACACATCCCGAGCGTCACCACCGTCCTCACCATCGTCGGTGACCAGAGCCACCAGGTGAGCCAGCACCCTCTGTTCCTTACCCTTCGATCTTACTTCGACGGACACGATTAGATCTATCCGAGCCACGCGCCGTGAGCCAAGCCTCCAGCCTAGCTCGAGCCTTGATGAATCTGCACCGTTCATTTTATGTAAATCGTGCAACCCACACCAGCTATCCACACTGAACCGGTATGGACCAATAGAAACATTACACGTGGCCTGTAGTTGATTTAAAAGACAGAAAACTTTCTATTAGATGTCCATTTTGTAAATTGCACAACTTTTGATCCACACGTCCAAAAATTGCAAACTTTATATAAATGGAATCAGTGGAACAAGCCCTAGCCAACCATGCCATTTGTTTAGTAAAAAGCCTCTGGAAAAATGTTTGTTTTTGCAGAAACATTTGTATGCTTGATTAGATTATAAATATTGTTCAAAAATGATTTTGGGGATAAAATCTTTGGCAAATGGTATGATTTGAACCTACTGACCATAGGAAACACTTTGTGGTTTCAAAAATATATTTGGTGAAGAAAAAGAATCATTCTTTGATTTAAAACCATTTCTAGTCAAATAAAAATATAGTTTATTTACTAAAAATGGTTTTGGAGGAAAACTTTTGGGAAATGTTTTGTTTTAAACTCTCTGACCCTAAACACCAAGTTTTATGGTTTGAAAACATATTTGGTGAACCCTATAGATTAATGCCTTAGTAAAAATATTTATACACCACATAAAATGATACCTTATTTTGAAAATGGTTTAGGAAGTGAAATCCCTTGCAAATGACTTTTGCCACTTTATAAAATGACCAATAGGTGTTTTCAAATGTTCATGACCCATTAGGAACCACTTTTCCAAATAAAACAAAGCTTGGCATGTTTGCATGCATTACCTTGACTTTGTTATTTTATGTGATGTTTTGCTTGATTGGTAGATTGAGTTTGTGCCTTGTTTGATTGAATTGTAGTGACTTGAAGAGTGTGATTGTTGCAAGGACAAGGAGTGAACTTATACCCTCTAACAAAAAGGCAAGTGATGCTTCATACTTTTGTCCCATTACTTTCACTATGCATTAGTGATTTTTCTAAGTAAAACTTGCATGGAATTTTGCTAAGTATAAACCTTGCTATAGGAAAACCTAGTAGATGAAACCTTAGTAGAAATTTTCCTAAGTTAATATCCCTACTACTATCAAGCTTAGCCTAGCTAATAGAAAACAAGGGTGGAATATATATCCATACTATGAAAAATTTCTAAGTCTGAGGACTTGTGTTTTTGCTTAATAAAACAACTAAGTTAATGAATCACCTGGGTGGAATGGTAATTGCTTGGTGGTTTTTGGTTGAGTGGTTCACAAGGCCCATGTCTATGGTTGACCTTGTGTATCTCACTTGTGGATGGCCACCCAGGAACAAAGAGATTTGAGATGTCAAATGTTGAGAAGCTTCAAGTGCAGCCACTTGGCATTATGGGCTCTGCCTGGATCATATAGGTTGCAAGAACTTAGCCATATGGACAGTGGGTGGTAGAGTTTGATAGGTTGGAACGCGTCCATTTTGGTCTAAGGGAAGGCTTCTGAAAGATCTTGTCTTGGGAAACCAAGTCTTGTGGGGAAAGTGCACCACCTCTGCAGAGTGTAAAATCTAAGTACTTAGCCATGTCCCTGGTAAAGGACAATTTGAGCATCAAGACATGGAATCAATCAAGAATCTCATCATTCAAATTTCAAAGTTAAAAACTTGTGGATGAACAAGGGTTATTGAAATCTTCAATCTTTGATTGAGAGATGCCTTGGAAAAGATTTTGTCAAAACAAAAACTTAGTATTTTCAAATGATAAGGAAAAATATATTTTGGGCAATGCAAGCCTCAACTCCACTTTGCCAAATGCATATAGATGATAGACTCCACTATATTACCATAGTATCACTTGCCAATACAATTCAAATGTATTGACCCTTGTGGCTGTAACTTGTTATGTTGCAGGTTTGATTGATTTAGTAAAGTTTAAGTGATTAGGATTACAAGTCTACAACCAACATGTCTGTCTGTGGCACTTTGAAGATGAAGGACCTCATGCTTATAGTTATTCTACTGCAATGTAATGTAATAGCCAAATGAGCTATGTAAGATGTAATAAAATTATGTTATTCCTGGTTATAAAGTTGTATTATGACCTTTGTTTCTTGATATTACATCTTAACTGTGGATGCTAGCTATTGATCCAGGGACTAGCATTGTAAACACAGGGGACTCTACCTTATTAAAGGTTGGGACCCTTACACCAACAAACCTAAATGACTTGATCTTATGCTACACTTAACTATAGGAATGTGTCCATCACATCATTATTCTAATGATATGACCTTGTTATTAATAACATCCAATGTACATGATCAGGAAACCATGATCATCTATTAATCAACAAGCTAGTTTAACAAGAGGCTTACTAGGGACTCTTTTATGTTTACAAAACATACAAGTATTAATGTTTCCTGTTAATACAATTATAGCATGGGATGTAAACATTTATCATAAACATAAAGATATGATAATAACCATTTTATTATTTCCTATTGGGCATATTTCCAAAAATATCATCTTGGTATCAGATTCCAGCCTTTCCTCGGTTAGCATCCATAAATCCATCCATAGTCTAGTTGTTTTTCGTCCTATACAGGAGTTGAGTCTTAGTTGTTGGTCGTTGTCGTGTATTTGATTCCATCTCTTCCAGTACAAGTCATCGTGTCTAGTTTTCCTTTTTGTTGTTTAGTTCTTCTCTTTTTAGTCGTTCATCATCGTTTTCGCCAGTTTCCATCTACTTTTTCCGAGTCCACATAGTGTGCCTTTGTTTTCATACCATAGCCGTAGCCTATCTCCAGCATCCGTGCCTACGAACATCCCCACGAGACTAGTTGCTTTGCTCCGACAAGCTGCTCATTAGGGTTTTGAAGTGTAGAAAATTTTGACAGGAAAAACCGGACTATCCGGCATACATCACCCGGAGTATCCGGCTCAACCAGAGTCTCCGGCCAACACACACCGGACTATCTATCCTAGTTTTGTTCAGAATTTCTGCATTCATGTTGCATTCAGTCATATAGTTAAAAAATAAAAAAACAAGAGAAAATAAATGAGAATCAGTATTAAAAAAGAGAGAGAAAAGAGCTACAAGCGTGACAAAAAGAGATATCAAAGTGTGCATTATTGGAGGCCTAGTTCATCATAGCACTTGTAGATTGAGCAATCTTGTGCTTGTTTATTTTGAGATATTACTAGCGTCTCTCTTGTGCATTGCAATATTCCTGTTCATAAATTTATTTGCCACGTTTATCTCCACCATGTGATTTTCCTTGGTTGTTTGTCACGCGTCCAGCACTAGGAATTGCTTCGGTGTAGTTAGCTATCTATACCTATAGCTCCACTACATACTCCTGCTTTGTCGTGTGATTGTTCTTGTACCCTCGGTATTCGCTTCATCACATTCGTACATGGTCATTTATACAAGTTGGTAAGTTTTCTATTCACTTTGGAATAGTGAGATTTCCTTTTCTTGCAGTTGTGAGTGAGCCACCAAAAGATTTTTGATTTAGTGCACTAATCTGCTAATCATGTCTACTAGTCTTGTTGATGTACAGAAACGGGATGGCAATGCTACTATCACTTGGAGTGATTATAAAGGATTACGTGATAGCCTTCAGGAGATGATTACTCATACAGCTGATGATCTTAATTCACAAATCCAAGATGTGAACTTAAAGATGGGTGAAACTGATCAAACCGTCAAGGTAGTTCAGACACAGGTCATAGACATTCAAGCAAGTCTACATGCTTTTACACGGTCCATGACAGCTTTGCATACGGTTATAGAACAATGTCCACAACCTCATGTTGATGCAGCTGACAATGATAGTGTCCTTGGCGAAAATTCTGCTGCTAATGTTCATGCTCCACATGTTGCTCCTGTTGCTGGTCATGGAGGTGGTTTTGCTGCTCGTGGCCGTGGTTTTACTCCCCTTGGTGCACAACGTATTCCAATACAGCCACAACAAGATGACGATTTGGGTAAGCCAAAGTTCTCTATTCCAAGATTTGAGAGCTATGCTGATGTTGAAGAGTATCTTACATGGGAGCTAAAGATTGAGAAATTGTGGCATTTACATGACTATACTGAAGATAAGAAGGTTAATCTTGCTTCTTCAAAATTTGCATTGGTGGGATAGAGTGTATCACAAACGTTATGCCGACGGTGAGCCTATTGTCACTTGGAGAGACATGAAGGCGGTGATGCAAGCTCGCTTTGTTCCACCCAACTATTTGCATTCCATCTATGATAAGCTAACATTATTAAGACAAGGTGCCATGACAGCTGATGCATATTATATGGAGATGGAGATGTTGCTACAGCGTGCAAGAATCTGTGAATCTATTGAGCAGACTATGCTGCGTTTTCTCCATGGTTTGAAGTACAACATCAAGATCATTATTCGACATCACAATTATAGTACTATGAATGAGCTATTACATCATGCTAGAGAAGCTGAAGCCTAGTTTGCTAAAGAGGCTTAGTTCAAGGCTCGTTCTACATGACGTTTTTTGTCACGATCGACACTGTCTTCTCCTTCATCTGCTAGCCGTTCAGATGAGCATCTTTCTATATCAACCAAACCCGTTTCCAATGTGTCCAATACAAGGAAGCCTGCTCCTACATCTAGTGGTACCGGTTCCAATATGTCTACTTCGTGCAATCATGACATGGAGTGCCATACATCTAGTGGTAAGGGTCACTTCAAGAGGGAATATCCCAATAGAAAGGTCATGGTTGTCAATGACGATAATGAGTATGAGACAGGAGATGATGTTGATTTGTACGCTTCAAATGATGATGGTTACACAAGTGATGGTATTGATGCGTTTCTTGTACATGATCCTACCATTGTTGTGTCCCGGCATGCTCTCAACATTACTCCTCAGTCTGGTGATAAAATCCAGCGCTGTAATTTATTCCAAACAAAGGCACTTGTTGGTCCAAACAAAGCTTGCAAGATCATTATTGATGGTGGAAGTTGCTGCAATTTAGCAAGCAAGGAATTATGTGCCAAACTGAAGCCGAAGTATCTACCACACCCACGTCCATATTATATGATGAAAGTTAGCCACAAGGTGCGTGTTGATTTTAAGATAGGGTCATACAAAGACTCCATTGACTTTGATGTGGTTACTATGACATTGTGTCATTTGTTGTTGGGTCGGCCTTGGCTCTATGATTGTTCCGTGCAACATAATAGCTGAGCCAATACATATCGCTTGGAATTCAAGGGCAAAAAAATCAATTTACTAGCTATGTCACCACAGCATATTGTGAATGAGTCTCGTCAGAAAACTGAAGTTAATCTAGAGGATGCACTAGCATTAGATAGGCGAGAGAATGTAATAGTTGTGAGTGATATACCAAAAAGTGAGAGAGTGCCCAATTTACTCATATTAGCCACCAAAGAAGACATGAGAGAATTTAGTGAGGATCCTACTGCCATGCCTCTTGTGCTCATATACAAGGTTTTGGTTTCTAACGACATGACCCTTGTTTCTCTTGGTGTTTCTAATGTGTTATAGGAATACAACGACGTGTTTCCGGAGGAGGTATCTGCTGGATTTCCACCATTGCAAGGTATTGAGCATCAAATTGATTTGATTCTTGGAGCGTCCTTGCCCAATCATGCACCCTACCACACAAACCCCGAAGAGACGGAAGGAAATTCAAAAACAAGTACAAGCACTTCTTGACAAAGGGTATATTCGTATAAGCTTAAGTCCTTGTGTTGTTCCTATTATTTTAGTCCCTGAGAAAGATGATACATCGCGCATGTGCGTAGATTGTAGAGCTGTAAATAACATCACTATTCAATATCGTCATCATATTCCTCGTTTAGAAGATATGTTAGATGAATTGATTGGTGCTGTTGTTTTCTCTAAAATTGATTTGAGTAGTGGATATCATCAAAGTAGGATGAAAGAAGGGGATCAATGGAAAATTGCCTTTAAGACTAAGTTTGGTTTGTATGAGTAGTTAGTAATGCCTTTTGGTTTAACTAATGCACCTAGTACTTTCATATGGTTAATGAACCATGTCTTAAGGAACTTTATTGGCAAACTTTTGGTTGTTTATTTTAATGACATATTAATCTACATATGCAATGAAAATGAACATAGTGATCATATTAGACAAGTCTTGAAAGTGTTACGCGATGCTAAACTATATGGTAATCTTGAAAAAGTGTACATTTTGCAAAGATAAGGTCATATTTATGGGTTATGTTGTCTCTAAACATGAATTTGAGGTAGATTCATCTAAAATTGAAGCTATTCAAAATTGGCCTACTCCCATGAATGTGAGTCAAGTGCGGAGTTTTCACGGTCTAGCTAGTTTCTATAGGCGTTTTGTGAAAGACTTTAGTACTATTCCTGTAGCTTTAAGTGAACTAACTAAGAAAGGTGTACCTTTTGAGTGGGGCATAGCCCAAGATCATGCATTTGATGAATTAAAACAATTATTAACTTATACACCATTGCTTGCACTACCAGATTTTTCTAAGAAATTTGAGATTGAATGTGATACTAGTGGCGTAGGAATTGATGGTGTGTTGATGCAAGAGGGTCATCCAATTGCATATTTTTCTGAGAAATTATCTGGTGCGAAGTTAAACTATCATGTCTATGATAAATAATTGTATGCGCTTGTTAGAGTTCTTGTGGTTTGGCAACATTATTTGTGGCCAAAGAAATTTATCATACATTCTGATCATGAGGCTTTGAAATATCTGAAAGCTCAATCAAACTTGCATATGTGTCTTGCTAAGTGGGTTGAGTTCATTGAGTCTTTTCCATACATCATTAAACATAAGAAGGTAACAGATAATATTGTTGTTGATGCTCTATCTAGGAAGAATATGTTGTTAACACAATTAGATATCAAAGTTTCTGGTTTAGAGAGTTTATGTGATTTGTATGCAACTGATCGTGATTTTTCTGAACCATATCGTTTGTGTGCTATTGGGAAGGCATGGGATAAATTTAACATCCATGATGGGTATTTGTTTCGTGCTCAAAAATTATGTGTTCCGGAGTCATCGGTTCGTTTGTTGTTGCTACATGAATCACATGTTGGAGGATTGTGTAGGGTTCATTGCATGGAAAACAAAAAATTCTATCGCAAGAATGCATAAAACCAAGATCCAATCTATGGCAAAGCCAAGATCTAATCCACGAGATCAGTGCAACGAGATTGAAGAGAAAAAACCCTCGTAGATCCAAAGCGTCTAACGAGATCAGATTCTCATTGTTGATGTAGTCGATCACTTGCTAATCTCAAGATCGTGTGAACAATCCTTCCAGCGCTTCCGCAATCAGTCACATGTACGGTAGTCTATGAAGACCTTCCTCTCCCTTGTTCCAACAGGATAGCGGAGGTTGTAGATCTCCTCGGAATCCCAACAACACGATGGTGTGGTGGTGGTGGAGGAGGAGATATTTCTGTAGGGCTTCGCCTACGCCGGAGCAGGATGGTGGACGAGAGAGAAGAGAGGGGCGGCTAGGGTTAGGCGCCAATGGATAAGGGTGTGGAGGGGTGCACCCCCACCCCTCATTATATAGGTGGGGGTGGCCAGCCAAGGGTTCCCAGCCCAGGTCGTGTCCCCCCAACTAGGTCACCAAGGGAAGAGCTTGAAACCTTTTCCACCAACTCTTCCTTCTTACCAAAAACTAGAGTTTGACTTTTCAAACTAGGATTTGACTATTCAAACTAGGGTTTGACCCTTTTACTAGTTTTGGCTGAATTGGCCCTGTAGTGTTTGGTGCGGCTGGCCCCTAGGGCATGACACAGCCCAAGTGACCCCCTTCCGGGGTGGTGGAACCACTGGTGGTCCCTCTAGAACATTATAGAAGTATCAGATCAAAACACCAAAACTTTTTTCGAACCTTGGAAAACCACTTTCATTGTATGAATCTTATTCTCCATACCATTTTGGATCTCCTCATGATGTCCTGGATCCAATCTGAGACTCTGAACAACATTCGGTCTCCAACTCATATTCCATATATACTTAAACAACATGTAATCCTTAAGTGTGTCTCCCTACAGTTCGTGAACTACGTAGACATGATCGAGACACCTCTTTGATCAATAACCAATAGAGGGATCTGGAAATCCATATGGCTCCCAGATATTTCTATGATGACTTCGTGATCGAATGAACCATTTACATATAATACCGATTCCCTTTGTCGCGTGATACTTTACTTATCCGAGGTTCGATCGTCGGTATCTCTATACCTAGTTCAACCTCGTTACTGATAAGTAATCTTTACTCATTCCGTGATATGACATCCCTTGTGACCTAGTCACATGCTTGCAAGACAATTGGATGACACTCCACCGAGAGGGCCTAGAGTATATCTATTTGTCATATGGATGGACAAATCCCACTCTTGATCCATGCGCTTCAACACATACTTTCATAATACCCAATGTCACCTTTATAACCACCTAGTTATGAAAGTGGCGTTTAATGTCATCAAAGTACTCATCCAGTGATGGTGATTAACATGATCTCATGGTCAAAGGATTAGATTACTATGTATCTGAAATCTTGTAGCAAAACGAACTTAATGACTTGATCTAATGCTATGCTTACTATGGGTGTGTGTCCATCACATCATTCTCCTAATGATATGACCTTGTTGTTAATAACATCCAATGTCCATGATCAGGAGACCATGATCATCTATTAATCAACAAGCTAACAAGAGGCTTACTAGGGACTCTTTTATGTTTACAAAAGACACAAGTACTAGTGTTTCCAGTTAATACAATTATAGCATGGGATGTAAACATTTATCATAAACATATAGATATGATAATAACCATTTTATTATTGCCTCTTTGGCATATCTCCAATAGTCTCCCACTTGCACTAGAGTCAATAATCTAGTTTTAAAAACTTTGTGCATTCAACACTTATGGCTTTCTGGTATTGTATATACACGATTGCTAGTGGTTAACTAATCTTTGGATCCGACACTTTTAGGTCTGTCTATAATTGCATGTCTTTGCATCTCTAGGCATCACTCATTCTCCAATGATATGACATTGTATAAATTTGGTCCTTTAGTGAGACCTTTAGTTCCATGGGGTTAAAAAATGTCGATACAATTGTCGTACAATATATCTTCATAGTACTAGCCCGTTGTGAACTACACCTAGTTTAATAACAAACTATTTGACACAAATGCCATCTTTTGCTGCTACGTACAATGGCAGTCATATACTTAGCCTTTTATTGTAGTATCTGTCACAATGTCTTAACTTTGGAACTCGTCCAAATCCGTTATGGAACTTCATTTCCATTACATTGTGCCACCCATAGTTTAAATTGAGATAATCTTAATTTGTATTTTGTGACAAGACTAGTGTCAATGTAACACTTTACAATGAACTATTTGTCACCTCTACATAAATAACATATTCTTAGTTCTTCCAAAGATCTTAATATTATCCTTACTATCATCCAATGATCATCTTATGAGTCATTCTGTTATATGCTCATAAAATTTAGAGCATAGGACATATGTGGATGTGTACATATCAGGTATGATTGATCAAATTTTTCTTGTGATCTCAATCACCAAGTGTCAAAACACTTGATTCTTGTTTCACTTACCAAGTGTCAATACACTTGAATCTTGATTCAATCCTTCCTGTGCGACAAGTACCTTTCTTGGCGTTTCCATATTTAACTCATTTAAAAAGGAAAATAGAGAATACCAGAACCCGCACGATTTCCGAGGCATGAGGCTCCTCTGAGGTGACCGTTGGTCGGCCTCCGGCCATCGCCGGCCTCCCTCCGGTGTGAGGGCTGCATGGATTCCTCTGGAGGTTGTTGGAAGATCACCTACTCGGGTGTATCAATGGGTGGTAAGTTTCTTGAAGGCTCACTTCTTCTCTCAGCAGATTCTTGGCTGGTTCTTCTCAACGACAGAGGCTCTCCTCTTGAGGGAAAATGTTTGGAAAATGGGGAGAAAATTTCTGTTGGATCTGTTTTGAGGTTCCCCTCTGACCTTTCTCGTGTCAATGATCTTTTGGTTCCTTCTGCTGGATTTCTTGGTAGATCTCCTACCATTTCTGGGTCGGATGAGGATACTGGTTTGAAATGGCATGCTCTTTGCTCCTCTTTACCGACAGATGATCTAGGATAGGCTAAGGGTTTCTTAATGCTTTTTCTTAGTGCAAAAAGATTGGTTCTTCTCAACCAAAATGAGGTGGTTATTGATGCTCGGTATTTCCTCCAAGATGAATTGGTGAATTCTGGTATGAATATTGATCTTAATGTTAAAAGGGTCTTAGTGGGTGCTCAAATCTTGGCTAAACAGCCCATGACTAATGACATTGTGCCAAAAGCTCTGGATTTCTGCAATGTTTCCTCCAAAGTTGATGCTCCGGCTTCGACCTCTTCTCATAAGCTTGATCAGGCTGTTAAGCACCCTGCATTGGATTTATCTTTAGGGCAAGAATTTGAGAAAAATATTCTCAAGAAATTTGGGCATCAAGTTAACTTCCAATGTGGTTTCAGAAGAAAAGCTTTGTTTTTGGTTTGTTCATTTGGGAGAGCAAATTTCAAGTTGGATATTCATATGGTTGGAATTGCACTTCAAGCTAGTTTTGGAGGGTTGGCAGCAAAATTCCAAGTGAGATCCCTTTAGAACAGGACTTTTTGTTTCTCGGTTGCTTCGAGGGCTATGGGTTTTGAAATTTACAATATTTCAAAATTTTCTTGCGAATCGTTTGAGATGCATATTAACCTTTGGGGCAATGGAGGCCAAAATTGGATTTTTAAAGAGAAGGAACATTATAAGGAATTAGATAAAGATTGGAGTTTGTCACATATAAAAAGAAAAGTCTGAAAAAATCTCCCTTGATCAAGTATGTGAAAAAGGTGCAGTCGGTCTTTTAGCGACTTGAATTTCCTGTTGTTGATGCGGATCCCTCACCATGCAAGACTGGGCAAATTAATTGTGACATCAATTTGCCTAATCATGGTCGGTCGTATGCTGCGTCTCTCGTTGATGGCGGTATTAATTTGGTGGTAATGCCTATCCGGCCCAGGGGTGGCGAGGATCGCGCGGCATTTAAACTGTCTGGTCTTCTTCCTTTTCTAAAATTTCCAACTTTCCCTAAACGAATGTGGCCCGACAATTCTTTCCTGGGGTGGTTCAAGGCCCACCCAGTTGTGCCTGGTTTGAGGCCAGCGGTGTACAACTGCTTCTCAGACTTCTCCATTTCCCTGAAAAAATCAACGGTTGCAAACAATGTCTCCTCAACTCCCTCACCTACAGAAACCCCAACTTCTCTGCTCCGCTCGTCACCGGCGATGTCCGTGATAATGGCGAACATTCCAATTGATCCTGCGCCATTTCTGCCAGAGGGCTTCCAGATTATGCAGGTCGCGATAAGAACAAGGTTCAAGAGGGTGGTGGTTCCGTGCAGACCGAGGGCTCATGAACAGTATGCTATCGCCACCATTAATCCCCTTCCTCCTGGTCCAATTCCTTTTGCAAATATTCGTGATGTTCTGCTTGATTTCCTCAACAATGAGGCTCGTGTGGATTTTCGGGACATCCAGGCTTGTCCCTTTGGTGTTGCATATGTTCAGTTCCATCATGTCAGCGACAGGGAGCGGCTCATTGTGGCCAGCCCCATCCCGTTCCAAGATGTCAATGTTTCTTTTGTCAAGCACAGTGAGGGGGATAACTGGAGGAGGACCCAATTTAACAATGAGTGTTGGGTCATGCTTGTTGGGCCACCTCTGGATCATTGGCACACTGAAGACCTGAACTCCATCTTTGCTGATATTGGAAAGGTTCTCCTGTGGGAGAGGGACCCTGATCACAAGGGCAGAATCTTGGCAAAGGTTAGGGTCACTGATCTTGTGGAGATTCCAAAAAGTGTGAGGTTTACCATTGGTGACATGGTTGAAACTGAGTCCTGGACTTTTTTGTGGAAGTTCTGAATAGCAACTTGCTTGGTGGTGGCCCACCCGATGAGGATCATTTACTTGATGACAATGTGGACCCACACCCCCTGCCTGACCTTGGCCCATAGGTGCCCCCTCCACCCCCTCTCCTAGCACCTGCTGGTGGGGCTGGTGTTTGGGGCCAATGGCTGGCTCCACCACCGCCACCTACTAGGGGTAATGCTGGTTGGGATCAGTGGGAGACTGCTGCTGCTCCTATGCAGGGGCCTGTGGTGGCTCCTAGGGAAGATATGCATGTTGATAACTTAAATTTACCACCTCAGGAAGCCAATAGTGTTGTCACTGGTACTGTTCTGGTGCAAGACTGGGACTCTGATGATGATGAATCTGTCAATGCTGAGCATTTTCCTGTTGAGGTGCAAGTGGTAAATGCTGATGTTCAGGGGGTTGGCATAGGTGAAGGTCTGTAGAATATCCTGCAGAACTGTCCTGATGATGATGATGAAGAGAACACCATGGTGCCTAGAGATGATTCTAGGGATAACAATGATTGGATGATGGAAGATCAGCTTCTTTTATCCCCTAATGAAGCTCATCTTCAAATTGGCCTGGCAAGAACCTTTGTTACAATTCCTGATATCCATGCTGCAAAACAGGCTTTTTCTCAGCAAGGACTTGAGCTTTGGGAAAGATTTTTTGCTCCCCACTAGCACATGGCTTCATCCTCCAAGGGCTCCCTTAAATGTGATATACTTGTAAGTTGGTTCAATTTTATTACCCTCATGCTTGCTACACCTGAAAAATTTAACTAGGCAAGAAATTTCCCGGTTTCTCCTCTCTAGGAAATTATTAAGGAACCTATTACTAAGGATAATACCATCTCTTTCATCATTCCTAATGATAGCTTTACTCAGATGGATCCTCCTTGCTTGGGTGCGGGTAACATGATGTCTGCTGGTACTCCTTCCACTCCCTCCAATAAGAGAAAGGGAAAGGAACCCCTGGTTGAATCTGAGGTGAGAAGGAGTCCTAGAATTGTGGAATTAAATGGAGGTTTCAGAAGTCATATTAATTGCACTATCTCTAACTGTATTACTTGCAATGCTGCTCCTCCCTTCTTAAATCCTAAGGTGATTAAAAATCTTGCTGCTTCTTTCTGTAAGGTCAAGGAAGGAGACCTAGAAAAGAGGCTGCACAAGAAGGGCAAAGTCTCTGAGATTGCTGTCAAGGCCCCTGGAAAGGGAAGCAATAAAGGAAATGGCATCCCAAGTGTAAACCTGGGGGCAAGAAGAAGCCTGGGGCTGCTGGAACCTGTGGTCATCAAGCCAAGAAGAAATCTCCTAAATAAGTGTCAAATGTGTCACAAAACTTATTTTTTTGGGACCTTGTTGGTTCCCTGTCTCTGGTTATGTAATAGAATTTCTATGGCTAGCTTATCTCAAGTTGTGGTAATTGGTGTGCACCTTGACTCTGTGTTTGGCCTCTGGATTATCAAATGGCTATGTCTTTCATGTCGATGCTTGTGGGTGGTTTCATATGTTGTGTCACCCCAAAATCGATCCTGTTATGTGGTTTTTCATGGATAACAAAAGAATTTGGAAGATTTTAAATTGGAATATTAGGGGCATAAACTCTGACAAAAATGGGTGGCCCTCAGAAATAAGATTGATGAATCTGAGTGTCATATTATTTGTCTACAAGAAACCAAAAGGGAGGATTTTGACCTTGCTTATCTCAGAAATTTCTGCCCTAAAAAGTTTGATAAATTTGAATTCCTACCTTCAAATGGAGCTTCTGGGGGACTAATCATCATTTGGAATAGCTCTCTCTTTTCTGGGCAAATATGTTTTCAAAATGAGTATTCCATTTCTATAAGTTTGACTTCTCTTCTGTCAAATGATGTCTGGATCCTTACTAATGTTTATGGTCCTTGTCAACCTGAGAAGAAGGCAGATTTTTGGACTGGTTTGCCAATGTTGATATGCCTGATGATATGGATTGGCTGATTGTGGGGGATTTTAATTTCAAAAGAAAGCCTTCTGATAGAAATAGGCAGGGTGGGGATGTCAATGACATGCTCCTCTTTAATGAAGCAATTAGCAATCTGGGTCTCATTGAATTGCCCCTTAAAGGAAGAAAGTTCACCTGGAGTAACATGCAGAAGGAGCCTCTCCTGGAGAGATTGGATTGGTTCTTTACCTCTGCTTCCTGGACTCAGCATTACCCTTCCTCATTTGTTCTCCCCCTTTCCAAACCCACCTCTGGCCATTTTCCTTGTGTCATCTCTATTGGCACAAAGATTCCAAAGGCACAGATTTTCAGATTCAAAAACTTTTGGATGCAGCATAGTGATTTTAAAGCAATTATTCAAAATGCTAGGAACATTCCTGTGGGTTTTAGTGACTCTGCTAAGAAAATTAATGTAAGCTTAAAAATGTCAGGAGGGGTCTGAAGCTTTGGGCAAGGAATTTGCCATGTCTTAAATCTCAAATTAGCAATGTAAATGCAACTATTGAGATCTTAGATGTCCTAGAAGAAATGAGAACTCTTACTATTCTAGAATGGAACCTGAGGGACTTTCTGAAAACACATGTAATTTATTTGCTTCAAAATCAGAATGCATATTGGAAACAGAGAGGGAAAATTAAGTGGGTTAAGCTTGGTGATGAAAATACTAAATTCTTTCATTCAAAAGCCACCATCAGCTATAGACACAATTATATCTCAGTTCTAAAAAATGGAAATAATGAGGAAGTTCAGGAACACTCTGACAAGGTTGAGCTTCTTTGGCATGCTTTCAAAGAAAGAATGGGCACTTCTGATAAACCTGACCTGCATTTCAACCTGAATGAGATCTTTGGTGGAGGAATGACTTCTGATGATAGAAATGATTTGGAAAATCCTTTCACTGACAAGGATATTGAAGAGGTGATAAGGGACCTCCCTAATGAAAAATCTCCTGGTCCTGATGGTTTTAATAATGAATTCATCAAGTTCTGTTGGCCTATTATTAAAGAGGATGTTAAACAGCTTATTGTTGACTTTTATGATGGCAAAATTTCCTTGGAAAGCATTAATGCCTCTTTTATCACTCTTATTCCAAAAATTGAGAATCCTATGACACCTATAGATTTCAGACCTATTTCTCTGTTGAATAGTGTGTTCAAGATTATCACCAAAATTCTGGCCAACAGACTTCAGAATGTTATTCTAAAGCTTGTCCACAAGGACCAATATGGCTTCCTCAAGAAAAGATCTATCCAGGACTGCTTAGGGTGGGACTTTGAGTTTCTCTACCATTGTCATAAATCCAAGGAAGAAATTGTAATTCTAAAATTGGATTTTGAAAAGGCATTTGATAAGATTGAGCACTCTACCATCATTAACATTCTCAGAGCTAAAGGCTTTGGTGAGAAGTGGATTAATTGGTTTCAAATGATCTTTGGATCTGCATCCTTTGTTGTCCTTCTTAATGGTGTGCCTGGGAAAAAATTCTACTATAGAAGAGGGGTTAGACAAGGAGACCCTTTATCCCCCCCCCCCCCTTTTGTTTGTTCTTGCTGCTTATCTTCTTCAGTCCATTCTCAACAAAGCAATGCAACAAGGGATGCTGTCTCCACCATTAAGTGGTGTCTTCTGTCTTGATTTCCCTGTTATTCAATACGTTGATGACACCCTGCTGGTTTTCAAAGTTGATTCTGCACAACTGCTTTGTCTTAAGGCCCTTCTGCACACTTTTGCTATGTCCACTAGACTCAAAGTAAACTACTCTAAATCTAGCATGATGCCTATCAATTTGGAATCTGACAGGCTTAGTCATTTTGCAAATACAATCTCCTGCCAGGCTGGGTCTCTCCCTTTTACCTATCTTAGCTTTCCTCTAAGCATTATTAAGCCTACTATGGAGCAATTTTTGCCTATTGTGCAAAGGGTTGAAAGAAGACTCTGTGGCATTGCCAATTTTTTAAACTATGGAGGAAAGCTGCAACTGGTGAAGTCTTTCTTGTCCTCTCTCCCCATCTATTACATGAGTTGTTTTGAACTTCCTGTCTCTATTAAGGATCAGTTGATCAAATACATGAGACATTGCTCGTGGAGGAAGAAGACTATGGGTGTCCAAGCTAGAGGACAAGCTTTAGTTGCCTGGAATAAAGTGTGCAGACCTAAGACTCAAGGTGGCTTGGGAGTCCTGGATCTTAACATTCAAAATTATGCTCTTCTTTTGAAGAATCTAGACAAATTTTTCAATCATCAGGACATTCCTTGGGTCCATCTTGTTTGGAACACTTACTATAACAATAATGGAAAGTTACCAGGAAGAAGTATGGAGGGGTCTTTTTGGTGGAAAGCACATCTGAAATTAATTGATCTCTTCAAAGGAATTGCAAAGTGCTCGGTGGGGGATGGTAAACCACTCTTTTCTGGACTGATATGTGGAGAGAAGAATGTCTTCAACATTAATTCCCTCATTTGCTGTCCTTTGCAAGGAATACATGCATTTTCTGTCAAGGAGTTCATCCAAGCCCCTCATATTCAGGACCATTTTTTCCTACCCCTTTCTCAGCAGGCATACTCTGACTTTCTCAACCTGGAGCAGATTTGCCAAGGCATTATCACTTATGGGCAGCATGAAAGCACTGATAAGTGGAGCTACATTTGGGGAACTGACTCTTTCTCTGTTAAAAAGGCATATTCTTATCTCTCTAGCCATGTTACTGTTCTACCACACTTCTCTTGGTTATGGAAATCCTCTTGCCAGCAAAAACACAAGTTCTTTTTCTGGCGTCTCCTTTTAGACAGATTAAATACTAGGAACTTGTTGAAGCAAAAGAAGTTTTCACTGCCTTCTTATAACTGTGTGACTTATGGATGCCCTGCTGAGGAGACTTTGGTTCACCTATTCTGGGACTGTCCTTTTGCCAAGGCTTGCCGGGATGAAATTTTCCCTTCCAGGAATATTGATCTCTCTCTAACTGAGGCCTTCTCAGATATAAAATGCAAGTTGAATGTCCCTTTTGCAATGGAGATTATTGTTTTGGGGGCCTGGGGCATCTGGATATGCAGAAACAACAAGATTTTCAAGAATAAACGGCCTGCTCTAGAGGAATGGAAGATTATAGTGTCACAAGAATTAAGATGGGTGCTGTTTAGAATAAACAAAAAATATTATCAGGATTTGAAAGCCTGGATAAATTCCCATTTTATTAGAGATAGCTAGATTTTGAGTGTAATCCCTCAAGGAGGTGGACTTGGCCTTGTAAATATGTACATATGTAATCTTTTATGATTATTATATAAAAATTGCAGTGGGGGCTTTCCCTACTATTCAACCCTCAAAAAAATATTGAACTCATTCAATATCTCATCTATGTACATTTGGCATGACCATATTAGTGTCTCAATCTATCCATATAGACATTGATGCCTAATATGCGGGTTTTGCCTAAGTCTTTCATCGAAATGAAATTCTTAACCTAGGTCCATAAAAGATACATAATTTCCAATCAATAATATGTCTTTCACATAATGCACCAGAAATATGTCTTAATGCTTCCACTTAATTTCTTGCAAATTCAAGCATCTTTATCGTCTCTGATGAAATTAAAACTCTTTTAACAGTTTCATCATGGTGAATATTCTAACTCTGCGATGCTTACTTCAACCATTGAAGTTTGCGTCAGATTTTAGCATCCTTTGAATTAACAAAACCGTTTGGATTGTGTCATGTACAGGTCGTAGGTAACCATTCTATTAGAAAAACCTTGTTTTTTTATTCAACTACCGTATAACAAAATTATATGTAGTGGTTGCTACATTAATTCGTCTAGACTAAATATCGTTATGAAAGATTAAATCATGTCATAGTCAACTCCTTGAACATTGTCGTAAACTATTTTTCTGACATGTCGACTATTTCATAGATGTGAAACATTCGTGTCTGTTTATAGATTCAAATATGACTGATATGTTTTACACCTTTCCGGAGGGTCTTCCAAATTTAAAACTTGATTTATCATGTATGGAACTATCACGGATTTTATGGGTTCAAGCCATTAGACGGAGTCAGGGCCCATCATTGATTCTGTTCATATAGTTTGTTCATCAATATCAAAAAATAATGATTTACTCTCAAATCTTAGTATTTGATTGTTTACCCGACCTCCTTGGTTCAATAGGAACTTAGACCTTAGTGACCTCAGTGAGCCATGAGCATTGTTTCTTCCTCTAGAACACTTTACGGTGCTACGCAACTTAGCACATACAGCTAAGGTTCAATAACCTTATCAGAGTTCTATTGTCCTCCCACTTAACTTTTCACGAAAAAATCCTTCTAAAGAAACTTGCCGTTCTAAGCGAAAAACACTTTTGTCTTCGGTGTTATGGAGAAATACTCAACGGTTATTCAAAATAACATACAAACATGCCCATCCGATTTTGGTTATAAACATTTTACTTATGCCTAGCATACCAAATTTTTAAGAAAGGATAACTTGGGTTTTATCCCAGACCATAACTTATATGGTGTCATTTCAACGGATCATGATGGTGCTCTTTTTAGTGTAAAAGCGGTAGTCAATAAAGCTTTAATCTTTAAAATAGAATGGCAGTTTTATAACTGATACCTTTTTATCTCACCATGTCAAATAAGGTTTCATTGCATATCTCGAACACTCCATACTCCTATGGTGTTTCGGGAAATGCAAATCCATGGAACGATTCCTCAAATCTTAGGTGTTATGCTAAACTTGTAACTCAAAATATCTTCCTTTATGAACCAATCATAAACTCTTTATTTTCTTGTTACAATGATTTGCCACTTCATCTTGAAAGTCTTTGAACATTTTCAAATGTTTTACACTTCTTCCTTATTAAGTAAATATACACATATATTCACTCATATTTCCGGACAAAGCATATGAAGTTGAAATCCATCGCTCATGACTACACATAATGGCCTACATACATCAACATATACAAATTCCAATAAGTTCGACGTTCGTTCGTTCTTCTTCGGCCTTTGAACGAATTTTTAATTATCTTCAGGAAAGTCTCACAAGCGTCATTTGATCAAAATCAAAAGACTCCAAAATTCCATCAACATGGAGTTTCTACATGTTTTGTTTCTAATATAATTTAAACAGTGATGTCACTTCTTAAGTGATCTTTCAATCATTTGTCTTACGACATTTTAGCATTTTAGTTTTATGGATGTGATTTCTCCAACTAGATTTGTAAACCATCCATCTTTTATGGATTATGGTAATTTTTTGAACAACCCTTTTGTTCTCATAATACCTGATCAAAATAACAATTATTGAAACAAATCTTGAAGGTAAGCTTTGATGTTAACAAGAAACACAACAACACTTTGTTTGTTTTCGATGAACATCATCACATATTCTCTTGCTGGTTACTTAGGCCATTGCAGTTCATGAATTGTGTTGTCCTGCATGACATTCCACACCAACCAATTCGGTATCCAATACCCAAAACCACATTGTTTAACAAGCAAAGAATACAACCATAACATGTATATCATCTATATACTTATGCTGGACAATTCCAGTCTTTTTAATTTTCTGCCAAATATTTCTGACTTTCTCTTTCAGCATTTTGTTTTCCTTTTAAAAGAATCTACCAACATCAACAGTGGCGCCATACACATGACACATAGTCCAAAGCGTGTATAGTCAAATACTAATACCTTTGGACTTATACTCTGAAGTAGATCACCATCATCAAATGTTTGGCGTTCTTTCAAAATCCATTCTTTAGTAATCTTTTAGTGTAGTAAACATTTTACCTACATCTTCTATTCATCCTTATCATGACAACTTTCATGATCAAGCTACTATAGCTTATAAAGGTGAATCGCGAGTATAATGTTTCTTTCCAAAACCTTTTTGGAGGATTAGGATGTCTAGCATCTCCAACCTTCGCAAATTCTCATCAAATATGAGAACATAAATTTTGCCAAATTATACTCTATCATGTTGCAATCAAAACATTGTTTTAGATATCGTAATATCTTCCACACATGATGGTTTCTGAAACAATTCTTTTAGCTCCTAGATAACCTTGATATTAAAACAATCTTTTGAATATATCAAGAATCATGGAGGCAAACATGACACTTTAGATACTAACATTGGAATTGTTACTCTTGATTCAATACTAATTATTAAACTTCACAGAGTAAACAGAGTTTTGCCAAAAGTTTGCAATAGGACTTTTAAACTTTAGATTGACACTCAAAACAATACGATACCAGTTCGTAAAGTAACTATCTAGAATTCTATAGTTCTATTATCTCAATTATAACTAAGCGTAAGGTGGTGAACGGATGCCAATGACTACAACAATTATGCAAATTCACTTTGATTTAATTTATGATAAATTGTGTTCAACTTTAATCATATTACTATTTGAACTCACACTCAAAACAAAATCCCTCGAGTCATTTTGGTGATTACACGAACCAAATCCACTACACCAAGTTCGATGATCACGAGATATGATGTAGCTTCAAAGGCGAACAATCAACATGTTCATCATATCATCCATATGACTCATGCTTTACCTTTCGGTATTCCGTGTTCGGAGGCCATGTCTGTACATGCTAGGCTCGTCAAGGTTAACCTTAGTATCCGCATGTGCAAATCTGGCTTGCACCCGTTATATGCACACGTAGAATCTATCACACCAGATCATCACGTGGTGCTTCGAGACGATGAGTCTTAGCAAGAGTGCCTACTAAGGACAGACACTTTTATTACTTGATATTTAGTGAGAAGGATGATCTTATAATGCTACCATTGTGAGCTAAGCAATACAAGATGCATAAAAAGATTAACATCACATGCAATTCATAATATGTGATATGATATGGCCTTTCTTATTGTGCCTTTGATCTCCATCTCCAAAGCACGAACATGATCTCCACATCACTAGCGTGGCATCAAGGTCAATCGCGTCGCTTCATGGTTGTCCATCACCAATAACAACTATTACAACTACTTGGAATAAAGCGATTACATGATGAATAGACACGCATGTCTTAATGAATTTAAAGACAACCATAAGGCTCCTGCCAATTGCCAACTTACAATAAGGATCATTGCATACATCAAATTTAATCACAATCACATCATGACCATATCATATCACATGCCCTGCAAAAACAAGTTAGATGCCTCTAATTTTCTTTGCATGTTTTACGTGGCTTGAGGCTTTCGAATAAGAACCGTTCTTAGCTACGAACATGAACCACAACACTGATACAAGTGTTGTCAAGTGCCCATTGTAAATCGAATATTAACTTTGGTGGGAGAGACAGACACCCGCAAGCCACTTGTGCAATGCAAGTTGCATAGTTGGCGTGTAGCAAGTCTCATGTGCGACGACATGCAAGGTTAGCCCGGGCCGCTTCATCCCACCATACCGCAAGATGCAAAGTACACGAAAAGCAAGCGACAACAAAAGCATCAACGCCCACAAAACCATTATGTTCTACTCGTGCAACAGATCACATAGAGTCGGCTCTAATACCATTGTAGGGTTCATTGCATGGAAAAAAATTCTATCGCAAGAATGCATAAAACCAAGATCAAATCTATGGAAAATCCAAGATCTAATCCACGAGATCAGTGCAACGAGATTGAAGAGAACTAACCCTAGTAGATCGAAAGAGTTTAACGAGATCAGATTCTCGTGGTTGATGTAGTTGATCACTTGCCGATCTCAAGACCATGTAGACGATCTTTCCGGCGCCGTGTTTCGTAGCGCTTCCGCAACCAGTCACATGTACGGTAGTATATGAAGACCTTCCTCTCCTTTGTTCCAGGAGGGCAACGGAGGTTATAGATCTCCTCGAAATCCCAACAGCATGACGGTGTGGTGGTGGTGGTGGAGGAGGAGGAGAGATTTCTTCAGGGATTCGCCTAAGCCGGAGCAGGATGGTGGACGATATATAAGAGAGGGGGTGGCTAGGGTTAGGCGACAATTTACAAGGGTGTGGAGGGGTGCGCCCCACCCCTCATTATATAGGTGGGCAGCGGCCGTCCAAGGGTTCCTAGCCCAGGCCGTGTCCCCCGCCCAACTCGGCCACCAAGGCAAGAGCTTGAAACCTTTTCCACCAAGTATTCATTCTTACCAAAAACTAGAGTTTGACTTTTCAAACTAGGATTTGACTATTCAAACTAGGGTTTGACACTTCTACTAGTCTTGGCCAAATTGGCCCTTTAGGGTTTGGTGCGGTTGGCCCCTAGGACATGCCACAACCCAAGTGACCCCTCTCGGGGTGGTGGAACCACTGGTGGTCCCTCTAGAACATTCTAGAAGTATCCGGTCAAAACATCGAACTTTTTCGAACCTCGGAAAACCACTTTCCTTATATGAATCTTACTCTCCGGACCATTCCGGATCTCGTGATGTCCTGGATCCAATTCGAGACTCTGAACAACATTCGGTCTCCAACTCATATTCCATATCTACTTAAACAACATTCAATCCTTAAGTGTGTCTTCCTACGGTTCGTGAACTATGCAGACATGATCGAGACACCTCTCCGATCAATAACCAATAGAGGGATCTGGAAATCCATATGGCTCCCACATATTTCTACAATGACTTTGTGATCGAATGAACCATTTACATACGATACTGATGGCTGGCTAAGTTGACGAGGAGCCTGTTGGGAACCCCAAGAGTAAGGTGTGAAGCAGCATAGCAGCAAGTCTTCCCTCAGTAAGAAACCAAGGTTATCGAACCAGTAGGAGGAAGGAAACATCACACAGGTGTTGCAAGAAACGCGGAGACCTGCACAACACAAACTCAAGACTTTGCCCCAACGAATCAGTGAGGTTGTCAAGCTCACCGGTTTGTTGTAACAAAGGATTAAACGTATGGTGTGGAAGGTAATGGTTTGCAGCAAGTAAACAAGTAATAGTGGAAGATGTATCAATGGTAAAGATTGGACCAGGGTCCATAGTTCACTAGAGGTCCTCTCCTTAGATAAAAAACATGGCATGAAGGGTAAACAAATTACATCGGGGCAATTGACAGGAACTGAGCAAGGCATAACAATGCAATTACTAGCCAGAAAGATCCTATGAGGTTGATTGGGCAATACAACAATATACATAGACCGCCATCCAAGTGCATCTATGACTACAAGTCCACCTTCAGGTTATCATCCGAACCCCCTCCAGTATTAAGTTGCAAGCAACAGATAACTGCTTTAAGCAAAGTGTGTAAGGTAAACAGTCCACATGTTCCATGAACAAGAGACCGTTGTTTTCTCCCTAGTAGCAACAGCACATCTACAACCGAAGATATTTCTGTCACTTCCCTTGGAAACTAGAGGCATGAACCCACTATCAAGCATAAATACTCCCTCTTGGAGTCACTAGCAACTACTTGGCCAAGATAACCACTAGCAATGGAGAGCATGCAAGATCACAAACAAGACAGACATGATAGAATCATAAAGATAAAACCATTAATCAAACCAACATAATAATGTCAATATCCATCGGATCCCCGCAAACACAACATGCATGGTTACAAATAGATTAGATCTTGATCATGATCGGAGCTCATAAGATCTATACATGAAAACACAAAGGAGGAGATACAACCATCTAGCTACTATATGGACCCATAGTCCAAGGTGGAACTACTCATGAATCATACTGGAGAGAAGGCCTCCGAGATGATCTCCCCTGCCGGGAAGAACTTCAGATCCCCCGATCTAGGGACGATGGTGGCGGTGGCTACAGACGGTTTCATGGATTTCTGATCGGGTACTCGGGGTTTCTACATCGGGGGATTCTTATAGGCGAACGGGCGAGACCGGGAGGCGACCAGGGCCGCCAAACCCTAGCCAGCAGCGGGCCCACCTACCCCGTGCCTGGGGTGGGTCTGGCCCCCCTGGCCGGCCCCTCCAGCTCTCCTCTGGACTTCTTGTTCCCCACGGAAAGTAATTGACTTTGACGTTTGTCCCGTCCAATTCTGAGAATATTTCTTTACTAACTTTTCTGAAATGAAAAATAGCAGAAAATAGGCATCTGACACTGTTGCAACTTGTTAATAGGTTAGTACTCGAAAACATGTAAAAAGCACCTCAAAGTGTAGACAAGCAAAGAAAAGTAGATACAAAACAAGCATGGAGCATCAAAAATTATAGATACGTTTCTAATGTATCAGCATCCCCAAGCTTAACTCCTGCTCGTCCTCGAGTAGGTAAGTGATAAAAAGAATAATTTTTGAGGTGACATGCACCCTCACAATAAAGATCCAACCATTTGCAAGCATTGAAAGCTGGGATCAAAGAACTCTAAACATGTGCATGAAAGATGGAGTTCAAACAATAAGACATAGTAACTATGCATGCAACATGACAAGCTACAAACAAAGATCATGAATAGTATGCATTGAAAAACTTTGTTTGTTTCTCATGCAGAAAACATAGCATAGTGGCAATCAGCTTGTCCCTCATAGAGTAGCAATATAATGCATAGGACACCTGCAAAGTTCGCAAGGGTCACTAGAAACAAGTGGCACAAGAGCAAGTAATAACACAATATGCATCAATTAATAAGCTTTGGAACATTGCACACAGAATGACAACTATGCTCTCTTAGTGGTGCCTAAAGGTAGAAGGTGGAGACTCATATAATGGTGGAAGAAAGGCCTTTTTGTTAAGGAAGCAGGGATTACAAGTTTCAAAAAGAGCTTCCAATAATTATGGTACTTATTAGCTTTCAGCCCTCATTGCCCCTATCATAAGCATCTTGAAGTGGTTAAGGTTAAAGTGGCAAAGGTGGAGTATATGCTTGACGAAGTATAAGTTGGCAATCTCAAGTCTCTTGAATACGAGGGCCACAACTCATGCATACTCAACTTTGGGTCCAGTGAAGTTCTTGTCACTGTAAGTATTTGCATATCATTGAGAACCGCCAACGGGGTACCCCTTGCACATGGTACAGGAGCTTTCCCATAACCAAAATGACAAGGCAAGCAGACAATGAGCATCTCAGCAATTCTTCTTATGTACCATGGGAATATGGTGCTTTTTTCTCTCTTTCCTCTTTTCTCAACGTGTCTCTTTTTTATAAGAAGAATGCTTCATAGATGTCACTATGGTGATGCTGCAAGTTTCCACCATGATTAGGCATGGCTTGGGCTAGCGGCCCAGGCGTTTCTCTAACACAGGATACAAACTCCATGGACTTACAAGTCCCCTCTTTATTTCACACCGGTGACATCCATAGACAAAAGAACATGATATCAACTGAGTACAACAAGGTACAAGTGCAATGTTGAAAACATTCCCCGTGACAGCATGGTTCTACTAATTCCAACTTATAAGTGCAAGCATATACAACAAAGTTGTCACAATGGTTCAAGTTTATTAGGGGCAAAGAATAAAGTGTGCCATCAAGTTCGTGAGGGCTTTAATCACTAAGTTTTCACATAACAAAATAGTTTTTAATTGGAAGATAGTTGAAAACAAGAATATACTTGAAATGGTGTAACACACCATGCATAGGAGTTTATAGTGGACACTTTGGAATAACTTGGTTTCTTGGGAGTTGGAGGCATGAGTAGAACTTACTCATACAAGTGGAGGCTAGCAAAAGACTGGGAGCAACCAACTAAGAGAGCAATAATGGCCAAAATCATGCAGTGCAACAAAGCAAACTAATCAAAGCATAGAGTGGTACTACAAGTCAAGGACTAATTGATCATAGAGGCTAATGGTGACTTGTCATAGACATAACATGGTGTGAGCATGTCCCAAGTCAACCCAAGCAAAACATCAAAGGAGAATACCACAATACTATGCTTTTGCATGCTAAAACAACGCATAATTTGTTCAAGGCACACTAAGCAATCCCAATTGTTTGGAACAATACATGCTATAGCAATAATCACTAAGCATAATGCTAAAACATTACCTATCATTTCATGCTAAAGTCTAAGTCACAGTCAATGCAAGCTCCTCTTGCACTTCAAGCAAGAACTTACTACTCCTTTTCAAACACCAAGCAAACTTATTTGCAAAACAACACAGTGAGAACGGGGGTCCAAACTACTAAAGCAAACTAAACAAACTAAGCAAAGAAAACGAAAACTAAGACGCTTCAAGAACAACACAACTGTGCATGAAACAATAAAAACGAAGTGTCTAGATAGACCTAAGCTTTTTATTGATGAAGAAGGGGATGCCTTGGGCATCCCCAAGCTTTGACGCTTGTACATCTTGGATATTTCTTGGGGTGACACCATGGTGTCATCCCCAAGATTGAGCTTTTGTCCATTCTTCATCTCATTTCATCATTCTCTCTCTACACCTGAAATTTTTCCTTCATACAAAACTTCACACAATCTTCATTAGCAACATTAGTTTATTCAAAAGATATTAGACCTCTGGCAAAGCTTTGGAACAGCAAGTATTTTCACTAAAAACACAAGCTACTGTAGTAAATCCTTCAAAAAGCTCAATTTACCTGAAGAAAACTCAAAAAGGAATTAATAAGAAGCAAATGCAAATAATGGCAGAAATCTGTCAAAACATACCAGCAAGTAGAAATGAATTTTTTCAAACATCTTCTATTGCTCAAATCAAAAAGTGTTGAACTATTGAAAGTTACCTAACATACTGGGGGATTTATTCGTAAATGTTGAGCTTAACCCGAGTTACAGAGCCTCCTCACATATTTTTTTGGTGGAGGACATAAATCTGTTTCGGGACAGCAACTCCCCAAATCTTACTTCCCTCTCATTAGAGGTCATTCTTAGCACAAGAAAGCAAACAAAAAGGATAAGGAGAGGTCATTACATAAGTAATAACTTCCAATACTCAAGGAAACTCTTGGGTTATTTTAAGGTTCCCAACATTTAATAAGGTAGAGATCCATGTGTTTACAATGCTAGTCCCTGGATCAATAGCTAGCATCCACAGTTAAGATGTAATATCAAGAAACAAAGGTCATAATACAACTTTATAACCAGGAATAAAATAATTTATTACATCTTACATAGCTTATTTGGCTAACTCAATTACAATGCAGCAGAATATAACAATAGCATGGGGTCCTTCATCTTCAAAGTGCCACAGGAAGGCATGTTGGTTGTAGACTTGTAATCCTAATCATTAAACTTTACTAACATCAAACAAACCTGCAACATAATAAGTTACAGCCACAAGGGTCAATACATTTGAATTGTATTGGCAAGTGATACTATGGTAGCATAGTGGATTCTATCATCTATATGCATTTGTCTAAGTGGAGCTTAGGCTTGCTTTTCTCAAAATAGATTTTCCTTATCATTTGAAAACACTAAGTTTTTGCTTGACAAAAATCACCCAAGGCATCTCCCAATAGAAATTGGTGATCCTTCAACCCTTGATCAACCACAAGTTTTTAACTTAGAAACTGGGATGAGGAGATTCTTGATAGCTTCCATGTCTTGATGCTCAAATTGTCCTTTGCCAGGGACATGGCTAAGTACTTAGATTTTTCACTCTGCAGAGGTGGTGCACTTTCCCCACAAGACTTGGTTTCACCAAGACAAGATCTTTCAGAAGCCTTCCCTTAGACCATAATAGACGCGTTCCAACCTATCATCCCCTACCACCAACTGTCCATTTGGCTAAGTTATTGCAACCTATATGATCCAGGCAGAGCCCATAATGCCAAGTGGCTGCACTTGAAGCTTCTCAACATTTTACATCTCAAATCTCTTTGTTCCTGGGTGGCCATCCACAAGTGAGATACACAAGGTAAACCATAGAAATGGGCCTTGTGAACCACTCAACACAAACCATTCCTTCCATTCCACCCAGGTGATTCATTCACTTAGTTGTTTTATTAAACAAAACACAAGTCCAAAGACTTAGAAATATTCCATAGCATGAAATATAATCCACCCTTGTTTTCTACTAGCTAAGTTAAGCATGATAGTAGTAGGAATCTTAACTTTGGAAATTTCTACTAAGGTTTCATCTACTAGGATTTCCCATGGCATAGTTTACACTTAGCAAAAATTCCATGCAAGACCTACTTAGAAATATCACTAATGCATAGTGAAAATAATGGGACAAGGTATGAAGCATCACTTGACTTTTTGGTAGATAATATAAGTTCACTCCTTGTCTTTGCAATGATCACACTCTTCAAATCAGTACAATTCAATCAAGCAAGGGCACAATTTCAATCTACCATTCAAGCAACATCACATAAATTAATAGAATCAAAAAAATGCATGCAAGCATGCCAAACTTTGTTTTAATTACAACAGTGGTTTATAATAGGTTATAAACATTCTAAAACACTTATTGGTCATTTTATAAAGAGGCAAAACTATTTGCAAAAGATTTTACCTATAAACCATTTTTAAACCAAATCATTATTTTATGTGGTTGAAAAATGCCTTTATCAAAGTAGCAATTTTTATAGGGTTCACCAAACACATGTTTAAATCATAAAACTTGGTTCTTGGGGTCAGAGAGTTTATTCCAAAACATTTCCCAAAGATTTTCTCCCAAAAGCATTTTTAATAAATAAACATTATTTTTATTTGACTAGAAATGGTTTAAATCAAAAGTTTATTCTTTTGCTTCACCAAATATGTTTTTGAAACCACAAATTGATTCCTATGGTCAGTAGATTCAAAACAAACCATTTGCCAAAGGTTTTATTTCAAAAATCATTTTAGAACAAATTTTATATTCTAAATATGCATACACAAGTTTCTGAAAAAATAATCAATTTAACAGAAGCATTTTACTAAAAATAAAGTGCATGGTCACAAAGTACTTGTATTGCTGATTCCATTGATATAAAATTTGCAAAATTTGGACGTGTGGTTTGAAAGTTATGAATTTTTCAAATTGGAACATCTAATAGACAAGTTTCTGGTTTGAAAACAGATTCCAGGCCACGTGTCTAGTTCCTATTCGTCTGTACCATTTCGCCCGGATCGATAGCTGACAGCTGTTGGATTTAAGTGGGATCGCACGGCTCAGAAGCAAGCGTACCCCTTTGGTTAAGTGAACCTATCGCGTCACTCCGATCCAGATCGGACGGTGCACAGCACGCTTGCCAAAGATGGGCGGCGCTGGCAGCGGCAGGTGGCGGCGGAGCGGTCAGACGATGGCGGTGTCGACGCTACAGGAAGAGAGGGAGAGGGAGGATGTGCTCACCAGGTTCGCGTGGTCGCGGTGATGCTCAAGGTGGCCGCAGGATGGACAGGGGTGCACGGAGTTAGCTCGAATCGCTCGCCGAAGTTCGTGTCCGCGTCAGGCTCGTCCTGTTGAAGACGATGGCGAAGGTACGGTGCACGCCAGAGATAAAAAGAGGTGTCATTAGATGCGCGGGGTCACGGCGAGCATGTGCGTGTGAAGGAGAGGGGTTAGGGCGGTCAGATGTTTACCAGAGACTTCGCCGGAGAGGGAGCAGACGGCAGCGATGCTTTGTTGGAGATGTTGACGACGTTGCAGAGCACTCGCGGGCGAGCTGATGCTACGGGGAGGTTCGCCAGGAGGTGGGGATCAAGTGAGCATGGTCGAGGGGGCAAGGGGCGACTTGGGTTCGCCGGAATCAACGTCGGAGTCTGTCGGAGACCGCGCGAGGCAAAATAAAATTAACGCAGCCTGGGGGCAGAGAGGGAGGTGCGAGTGAGGGGAAAGAGAGAGGGGGCGAAGGCGCTTTAGTACGCATGGTCGCGGGGCCGAATCAATGCGCGATTAAAGAGGAATCAAGCGAGTTGTTAACGGCAGAAACTGCCGGCGAGGTTAGCGTGCGGGTGGGGAAGACGCTGATGTGGCGTGGTGTCGAGAAGTCAGCGAGGGAGAGAGAGAAGGAGTGGGGCCTGGTCGTCAGTGACAGAGTGGGTTCTTTCCGCGGTGAGAAAACGTTTCGGGGGAGAGAGGGAGAGGTGGGCTGCGAGTGGGCTTAGTGGGCTAGCTGGGCTGGGCTGTTCCTTTTTTTTATTCAGAATCTTTTTCCTTTTTTTCTTTTTCTATTTATATGTTTTGATTTTGTTTAAACTTTTCAAACAACAATTTGATTTCAAACTTCCACCAAACTTTGTGTAAATTCTAATACTGATTAATGGCACATTCCCAAGTCAAATTTAGAATAATTTATTTATTCTTTTTAGGGTCTTTTATTTATTTAAAATAGGTTCTAGTATTAATTAAATAAGATTTAATAATATTTTTCAATCTGCATTTGGATTCAAATCATCACCAAACTTTTAGGTGAATTTTAATTTTGTTTATCAACATATTTCAAAGTCCAAAACAAAATAATTCTTTTATTCTTTTAGGATCTATTAATAATTAAATAAATAGACCATAGTCTTTAATTCAAATAGGTTTTAATTTATTTTAAAACTCTTTTTGAAAACTAAATAATACCAAAATATTTTCAGTAGGTTTCATTTGAAAAGTTAAAACACTTGGAAATCTTATTTAAAATAAATTAACAAGTTTTAGTGTTTATTTAAAATGGAAAAGCCTTTACTTTAATAAAAATGGGTATTAATAAATCCTCATTATTTTATTTAAATAAACCTTTACTCTTTTTATCAAATAGAAATATTTTATTTCAAAAGCTTGGCCAAGGTTTAATTTGGCTCTATAAAATAATCCTTATTTATATTTCTACCTTTGCTTTATAAAAATCATATTTTTTTATTTAAAGATACAAAAATAGTAATTCCAACTATTATAACTTTATTTATTATTTGTTTATCTTTTTTTTAAATCCTTTAGGATTATTTTCTCACCATTTGGTATGGATTTCTAGATGGTTGCTTTATTAGCTTTGGGAAATCAATTTCCTTATCTTATTAAATTCATAAGATTTTATCTATGGCTCCAAACTAAGTAAAACCAATTTATATGGTTTTATAATATTTCTATAGTCATTCTTGATCAATTTGAAATGTTTGTTTGACCAATTTTTATATGGATCAAATCCATAGTCTTAGAGATAACTTGAAAATGATTTTCTTCCATTAGGGTTTTAGGGTTTTGGTTTATTTCTCAAGTGTTTAAATTTCCAGATGCATTTAAAGTGAATGCATTCCACTTGATTTGAATTTAGTTAGATTCAAACATTTACCAAAGTTTGTTCAAGATGGGATTTTAAGTTTCCATTTAGAAACAAAAGTTTCTTTTCACCCTAATTTTCAACAATTATTTATTTTGTTTATTTATTTTTCACATTACAAGATTTGGAAAATCTTGGGATGTGACAGTTATCTCCCAACAAGTACGTTTCTTTAACGCCTTTAAGTTAGGCACAAGAAGCAAGAAGAATCAAGTATTTTCAAATGAAGAATTGCCCCTCTTCTTCCTTCTTTTCTTACCTTTATTTTTTTCCTTAGGGAAGATATGATTTCTTACCGGGGGAGTGAAGTGCATGATGCCTTTTCCCACATCTATTACTTCCCCAAGGTGTTTCAGTAGAGATCTTGCAAGTGTGATTTGTCCTTTGCCTACACATTCAATAACAAGATAATCAGTAGACACCATTTTCCCTAAGATTTTTGTAAACACACCTTTAGCTATTCCAATGGGCAATATAGTGGCATTGTTGGTAAGAGATATTTCCTCTCCTCCTTCAATAAGCCCCCAAAGACTCAAGGAATCAAAAATATCTTTAGGCATGAGACAAAATTCAGACATGATATCACAGTAAGCATTAAAAAGTGTAGTATTTATAGAAACTTTGATTGTGGTAAACCACTTTGAAGGCTCAGAATTTATGGGAACATAATCATGGTAAGCTCTAAGTGTGTGATAGCAACTATTCATGGCAGCAATACTGGTCTCAAGATGGTTCAACCTAGCAAAAATACTTGTGAAAGAAGAATCAGACTTGCCAGGTGTACCATAGATCATGATTAATTTTCTTATAGCATCATAAGCTTCATCCTCAGTACAAAGAAAAAAATCTTTTTCAGCCACAGCACCCAAAGCATATCTATAACGAAGAGCAATACCGCGGTAGAAACTATCAATAACCAAGCTGAGGCTTACCTCAGGCTCAGTTTCCCTCTAGAAAGCAGAGATTCTAGACCAAGCTTCCTTAAAACTTTCTTCACTTTTTTGCTTAAAATTGGAGATTTCTACCATAGGGGAAATAAAGGCAGACCCTGACATGGTAGCAACTAGAGCAGGAACTAATTTTTTTATGTTTTTGAATAAAGCAAGCAAACCAAACTATACTAATTTTTTGGGTTTTTTGAAAAGAGGCAAACAAAACCAAGCAAAAGAAACAAAGCAAACTAAAAACAAAGTAAAGAGAAAGGAAGTGAAGGACTCCCCTAGTGAAGACGTCCTTAGCCTCCCCGGCAATAGCGCCAGAAAACTTGATGGCTGGCTAAGTTGACGAGGAGCCTGTTGGGAACCCCAAGAGCAAGGTGTGAAGCAGCATAGCAGCAAGTCTTCCCTCAGTAAGAAACCAAGGTTATCGAACCAGTAGGAGGAAGGAAACGTCACACAGGTGTTGCAAGCAATGCGGGGACCTACACAACACAAACTCAAGACTTTGCCCCAACGAATCAATGAGGTTGTCAAGCTCACCGTTTTGCTGTAACAAAGGATTAAACGTATGGTGTGGAAGGTAATGGTTTGCAGCAAGTAAACAAGTAACAGTGGAATATGTATCAATGGTAAAGATTGGACCGGGGTCCATAGTTCACTAGAGGTGCTCTCCTTAGATAAACAACATGGCATGAAGGGTAAACAGATTACAGCGGGGCAATTGACAGGAACTAAGCAAGGCATAACAATGCAATTACTAGCCAGAAAGATCCTATGAGGTTGATTGGGCAATACAACAATATACATAGACCTCCATCCAAGTGCATCTATGACTACAATTCCACCTTCAGGTTATCATCCGAACCCCCTCCAGTATTAAGTTGCAAGCAACAGACAACTGCTTTAAGCAAAGTGTGTAAGGTAAACAGTCCACATGTTCTAGGAATAAGAGACCGTTCTTTTATCCCTAGTAGCAACAGCACATCTACAACTGAAGAGATTTCTGTCACTTCCCTTGGAAACTAGAGGCATCAACCCACTATCAAGCATAAATACTCCCTCTTGGAGTCACTAGCAACTACTTGGCCAAGATAACCACTAGCAATGGAGAGCATGCAAGATCACAAACAACACAGACATGATAGAATCATAAAGATAAAACCATTAATCAAACCAACATAATAATATCAATATCCATCAGATCCCCGCAAACACAACATGCATGATTACAAATAGATTAGATCTTGATCATGATCGGAGCTCACAAGATCTATACATGAAAGCACAAAGGAGGAGATACAACCATCTAGATACTACATGGACCCATAGTCCAAGGTGGAACTACTCACGAATCATACAGGATAGAAGGCCTCCGGGATGATCTCCCCTTCGGCAGGGTGCCGGGAAGAACTCCAGACCCTCCCCCCCCCCCCGATCTAGGGACGATGGTGGCGGCGGCTACACACGGTTTCGTGGATTTATGATCGGGTACTCAGGGTTTCTGCCTCGGGGGCTTCTTATAGGCGAAGGGCCGAGACCGGGAGGCGACCAGGGCCACCAAACCCTAGCCAGGCACAGGCCCACCTGCCCCCGCGCCTGGGGTGGGTCTGGCCCCCCTGGCCGCCCCTCCGGCTCTCCTCTGGACTTCTTGTTTCCCATGGAAAGTAATTGACTTTGACGTTTGTACCGTCCAATTCCGAGAATATTTCATTACTAACTCTTCTAAAACCAAAAACAGCAGAAAGTAGGCTTCTAGGACTGTTGCAACTTGTTAATAGGTTAGTACCAGAAAACATGTAAAAAGCACCTCAAAGTGTAGACAAGCAAAGCAAAGTAGATATAAAACAAGCATAGAGCATAAAAAATTATAGATACGTTTCCATAGTATCATATACCGATTCCCTTTGTCACGCGATACTTTACTTATCCGAGGTTCGATCGTTAGTATCTCTATACCTAGTTCAACCTCGTTACCAATAAGTGCTCTTTACTCATTCCATGATATGACATCCCTTGTGACCTAGTCACATGCTTGCAAGCCAACTGGATGACACTCCACCGAGAGGGCCCGGAATATATCTATCCGTCATATGGATGGACAAAACCCACTCTTGATCCATGCGCTTCAACACATACTTTTAGAATATCCAATGCCACCTTTATAACCACCCAGTTACGGAAGTGGCGTTTGATGTCATCAAAGTACTCATCCGGTGAGGGTGATTAACATGATCTCATGGTCGAAGGATGTCACATCCCAAAATTTTCCAAATTTTGAAATGTGAAAAATAAATAAACAAAATAAAACTTTGTTGAAATTCAGGGTGAGAAGAAACTTTTTGATTCCATTTGGAAACATCCAAACCTATTTGATCAAATAAATCCTAAAGGGATTTAAAAAAAATAAACAAATAATAAATAAAGTTATAATAGTTGGAATTACTATTTTTGGATCTTTTAATAAAAAGATTTGGTTTTCAAAAGAAAAGGTAGAATTATGAATAAAGATTATTTTTATAGAGTCAAATTAAATCTTGGCCAAGCTTTTGAAATAAAATATTTCTATTTGATAAAAAGAATAAAGGTCTATTTAAATAAAATAATGGGGCTTTATTAATATCCAATTTTATTAAAGTAAAGGTTTTTCCCATTTTAAATAAACACTAAAACTTGTTATTTTATTTTAAATAAGTTTTCCAAGTGTTTTATATTTTCAAATAAAACCTACTAAAATGGTTTTGATATTATTTAGATTTCAAATAGAGTTTTTAAATAAATTAAATCCTATTTGAATTAATGACTAAGGTCTATTTATTTAATTATTAATGGATCCTAAAAAGAATAAAAAAATTATTTTGTTTTGGACTTTGGATTGTGTTGTTAAACAGAACTAAAAATGATACAAAGTTTGGCAAAGGTTTAAATTCATTTGGGTGTTTGAATTGTTTGAATAAAATCAAAACAGAAATTCAAATAGAAAAAGAAAAAGCTTCAGTATAAAAAAATGTGAAAGAATCAGACCCAACCCAGCAGGCCCAGCAAGGCCCACTCGCAGCCCATCTTTCTTTTCCCCAGCGAATCGTTTTTCACTTACACACGCACCCGCGAGGTCACTGAACACCCGGCCCTACTCCTACTTCCTTCACCTCGCCGACAACACGGCCCCACACTCCTGTTCTTCGTTTTCACCCGCGCCAGCCATTCCTCCTCGCTGTTTCTGACTTGATTGCAGCGATCAATTCGCATCAATGGAGGCGTTAATCTCTCCAACGTCTACGCACTCTTAACCGCCTGACACTCCTCGCCATTTCCCCTCAGAAACCACTGCACGGGAGCCACCAGGCTGCCTCGAATCGCCTTTGCACCGCCGCTGCTCCGGCGAGCTTCTCCAACGAATTCCGGCCACACCTCGCCGCCCCTCGCCTCCCATTGCACGCAAACCTACTCGCCAGCACCAGGCGCATCCACCAGTACCTCCAACCCGCCCGCGCGTGCCCCGCAGCCTTGGCTTCGTCTTCATATGAGCGCCACCGCCGTCTGCCATTGCTCCATCGAGCTTCCCAGGTGAACTCCGTCCTCCCCTCTCGTTCTCGATGATACTCCTGTACTCCCCATGCTCGTATGCATCTAATGCACCCTCCCACTTTCCTCGGCGCGATCTGCAGCTTCGTCCCCGACGACAAACAGAACCGCATGATGCCACCACCGACTCCGGCGAGCGATTACTTTCGTCCCTGTGTGCCCCTCGTCAAAACAACAGCACGTTGAGCTTTGGCACCTCCTTGTGAACACTGTGAGCCACTTTCCCCTCTCCTTTGCTTCCTGTATCGCCGGAACCGCCGTTAGCCGAGCGTCGCTGCCGCGCGCTGCGGTCGAGCGCCGCGCAACCATGGTCAGAGGCACCGTGGCCGTTATATTTTGATCCATTGGCTAAGAATAGATCTAAGCGAAGAATTGCAAACTTGTAAAAATCATAACTTTAATTCTACACGTCCAAATTTTGCAAATTTAATATCAATGGAATCAGTAGAACAAGTACTTTGCAACCATGCAATTTTTTTAATGTTTTGCTTCTGTAAAGTTGGTTGAATTTGCAGAAACTTGTGTAGGCTTATTTTGAATATAAAAATTGTTCTAGATATAAATTTTAATGTGAAATTTTTGCAAAATGGTTTGTTGTGAACCTACTGACCTTAGGAACCAACTCATGGATTTAAAAATGAATTTTGTGAAGTTAAGGAATAAATAATTGAATTAACTCATTTCTAGTCAAATAAAAATATTGATTATGGTTTAGAAATGATTTTTGAGTGAAACCTTTGGGAAATGTTTTGATTCAAACCATCTGACCCTAAACACCAAGTTTTGAGAATTAAAGTATATTTGGAGAACCCTTTAAAGAATATTGCTTTGCTAAAAGCATTTTCAATCACATAAAATAATAATTTGATTTAAAAATGGTTTATAGATAAAACCTTTTGCAAATGGTTTTACCACTTTAGTAAATGACCACTTTGAACTTTATAATGTTTAGAGCCTAGTAGAAACCACCTTTGCAAATAAAACTATCTTTTGCATGCTTGCATGCATGACCTTGTTTCTATTATTTTATGTGTGATAAAATTGTTTGAATGCTAGTTGAATCTATGTTTGCTTGATTGAATTGTAGTGGAATTAGAAGAGTGTGATATTTGCAAGATCAAGAAGTGAACCAACATTCTCTACTAAAAAGGCAAGTGACACTATCATCCAAGTCCTATTATTTTCATTACACTTAATGGATTTTTGAAACATGCATGATAAGGATTTCTATATTATATGCTATGCTAAATCCTAATAGGATACCCTTATATATTCCTTAATGGAAACATTGTAGTTGTAGTATACTTAGCCCTGCTATATATTGGGATGGGATACATGTTATGATTATATGAAGAGTTGAAAAGACTTATGTTTCATATAATAAAACAAGTACTCAATGAACCACCTGGGTGGACAAGGATACTCAAGGTTGGACAAGGTGGCAACAAAAAGAACCATGTTTATATGGCTATCTCTTTTTGTTGTGCACTAGAAGAAAACCACCCAGGGACTTAGAGATTGAACATGTTTCTCGTACAGTGGCTTCCGTGTACAGCCACATGCTAAATGGGCTCTGGCTTAGTCAACTACATAGTGGAAGACCCATGCATTGGCAGCTTCAGGTTAACTAGATTTGTGCTAGGGAACTTGAAACCCTACATTGGTGCCTGGATGACAAGCTAGCATTGTGTATTGGGAGGACTCCTATGGAAAGACTTTGTCACATTCTCAATCTGCCAGTACTCCATCTTGGTGAGTACTTATCCAGCGGCCACTGGTGGCATCAAGATGAGATTGTGTCATGTGGGTAAAGTGTACAACTTCTGCAGAAGATCAAAATTCTAAGTACTTAGCCGTGTCCCCGGTTATGGACAACACTGAGCAACTAAGGCCTGAAGCTATGGAAGATCTCGACATTCCAATTTCTCAAAGTAAAATTTGATGGTGACAACAAGGGATTTTGAAGCACTTGGAGTTTTCCAAGAAGTTCAGAAAGATTTGACAAAGATCAAAAACTATTTTGAAAAGATAGGATAAAACTATATTGCTTTCTGCAAAAGAGCCTAAACCCTACTTAGCCAAATATGCATGTAATGATAGGATCCACTTATTTCTACATAGTGGTGAAACTTGCCAATACAATTCAAATGTATTGACCCTTGTGGCTGCAACTTATTATGTTGCAGGTTTGTTTGATGTTAGTGAAGTTTTATTGAATAGGATTACAAGTCTACAACCAACATGACTGCCTGTGGCACTTTGAAGATGAAGAACTCCATGCTTATAGATATTCTGCTGCAATGTAATGTGATAGCCAAATGAGCTATGTAAGATGTAATGAATTATTTTATTCCTGGTTATAAAGTTGTATTATGACCTTTGTTTCTTGATATTACATCTTAACTGTGGATGCTAGCTATTGATCCAGGGACTTGCATTGTAAACACAGGGATCTCTACCTTATTAAAGGTTGCGAACCTTGCACATGGTATCAGAGCACTGTGTTTCCTATAGGATTGTAACCCTATGATTGGACAAAAACCCTTAGAAAAATAGAAGTTGTTTTTGTTCCAAAACTTATTTACAAACAATCTTGTAAACTCTTTCCTCAACCATTTTGGTTTTGATTCTACATCTCTTCTATTTCAAACTTGATGGACAAAGCCTACCCCATGGCCAAAGACTTCACCATGTGCAAAAGATTTCATCAACTCTAATGACTTCAACATCTTCAAGTGATTTCAACCTTAGTTTCACCAAGGACTTCAACTTAGACATCACTAAGGACTACAAGTGAAAAACCAAGAGACACTAGATTGCCTACCAAAAGACATTGATATCAAGTTAGAGTATGGATCATATTGACCTATGAGGTATGATTATACTAAGTTATTATTTTCAAAGAAAACTTGTTGTTCCTTCAACTCATGAGTTAAGCTCATAAGTTGTTAAGTGGATAGTTGCTTGTTGATTGTTTGATTGTTGATTGTTTGATTGTCTGAACTTGGTTGTTTTTGAGTTGTGTATTAAAACTTCTTAAAAACCTATCCACCAATACTTATCCCTATCAAACCAACAGATGCCTCCCCGTCGTGCCAACCCCAACCAAAACAACAACATCACCCCTGAGATGCAGTAGATGATGGCAGCTCAGACACAACTGATGCAGCAGATGACCACATATATACAGAATCAGAACAACAACAACAACAACAACAACAACAACAACAACAACAACAACAACAACAACAACAACAACAACAACAACAACAACAACAACAACAACAACAACAACAACAACAACAACAACAACAACAACAACAACAACAACAACAACAACAACAACAACAACAACAACAACAACAACAACAACAACAACAACAACAACAACAACAACAACAACAACAACAACAACAACAACAACAACAACAACAACAACAACCAGAATAATCCTCCAGCACTTGATATGCTCACCAAGTTTCTGAAACTTAGGCCTGCAAGGTTATCTGGAACAAATGATCCAATGGAAGCCAATGACTGGTTACGTTCAGTGAACAAAGACTTAGTGACTGTTGGCTGCACTGATGAAGAAAAAGTTAGGTTTGCAGCATTTCTGCTTGAAGGACCAGCAGCAACATGGTGGGACAACTTTCAGATCACCACTCCCCTTGAAGATGTAACTTGGGCTATTTTTGAGGATGGATTCAGAACAACTCACATCTCACCTGGAGTGATGTACTTGAAGAAAAAGGAGTTTCACAATCTGAAACAACATCACCTTAGTGTGGCTGAGTATATTGAAGAATTCAACAATCTGGCACGCTATGCACCGGATGAAGTTGACACAGATGCTAAGAGAAAGGAGAAATTTCTTGAAGGACTTAATGATGAGTTGAACTTGCAACTAGCTGTTGCCTATGTCCCAACTTATCAATCACTCTGTGACAAAGCCACAATATTGGAAAACAAGATGAATCAAGTTGAGAACAGAAAGAGGAAGCATAAACTCAAGAATCACTCAGGATCATCAAAAAAGAAGCATTCATTTAAAAGGAGCAATGAAGTTTCTGAACCACATCAGCATCACCACAACAACAATGGAAGTGATAATAATGGAAATGATACTGACAATGGAGATGACCTTGGTCAGAACCAACATGACATTTTCAGGAAGAAAGACATTAGCCAGTTGCAGTGCTATAATTGCGAGGAACTTGGACACTATGCATCAGACTGTCCTGGGAATAAAAAGAAAAAGGATGCTAGAAGAGCCAAAGGAAATGACTCCAATGTGACCCAGAAAGGACATGTGAACCACATTGACATGGATGGAAACTTTGAAGAGATAGAAGAAGTGGATGTCAGGAACTAGTTAACTCAGTTGAGTCAAATAAGGATTCCTTGTCTGGATATTAAGTGTTGAACCCATAGTCAAGTGAACCATCAATGTAACCCTATGAGACCTTATTTTAAGGGTGGTAGTACCCTAGTTGCCTTGAAGCCAACTTGTAACCTCTAGCCTTCCCAAATCTCGGGACGAGATTTATTTTAAGGGTGGTAGCCTGTCACATCCCAAAATTTTCCAAATTTTGAAATGTGAAAAATAAATAAACAAAATAAAACTTTGTTGAAATTCAGGGTGACAAGAAACTTTTTGATTCCATTTGGAAACATCCAAACCTATTTTATCAAATAAATCCTAAAGGGATTTAAAAAAATAAACAAATAATAAATAAAGTTATAATAGTTGGAATTACTATTTTTGGATCTTTTAATAAAAAGATTTGGTTTTCAAAAGAAAAGGTAGAATTATGAATAAAGATTATTTTTATAGAGTCAAATTAAATCTTCGCCAAGCTTTTGAAATAAAATATTTCTATTTGATAAAAAGAATGAAGGTCTATTTAAATAAAATAATGGGGCTTTATTAATATCCAATTTTATTAAAGTAAAGGTTTTTCCCATTTTAAATAAACACTAAAACTTGTTATTTTATTTTAAATAAGTTTTCCAAGTGTTTTATATTTTCAAATAAAACCTACTGAAATGGTTTTGATATTATTTGATATAGAGTTTTTAAATAAATTAAATCCTATTTGAATTACTGACTAAGGTCTATTTATTTAATTATTAATGGATCCTAAAAATAATAATAAAAATATTTTGTTTTGGACTTTGGATTGTGTTGTTAAATAGAACTAAAAATGATACAAAGTTTGGCAAAGGTTTGAATTCATTTGGGTGTTTGAATTGTTTGAATAAATCAAAACAAAAATTCAAATAGAAAAAGAAAAAGCTTCAGTATAAAAAAAAATGTGAAAGAATCAGACCCAACCCAGCAGGCCCAGCAAGGCCCACTCACAGCCCATCTTTCTTTTCCCCAGCGAATCGTTTTTCACTTACACACGCACCCGCGAGGTCACTTAACGCCCGGCCCCACTCTTACTTCCTCCACCTCGCTGACAGCACGGCCCCATACTCCTGTTCTTCGTTTCCACCCGTGCCAGCCATTCCTCCTCGCCGTTTCTGACTTGATTGCAGCGATCAATTCGCATCAATGGAGGCATTAATCTCTCCAACGTCTACGCACTCTTAACCGCCTGACACTCCTCGCCATTTCCCCTCAGAAACCACTGCACGGGAGCCACCAGGCTGCCTCGAATCGCCTTTGCACCGCCGCTGCTCCGGCGAGCTTCTCCAACGAATTCCGGCCACACCTCGCCGCCCCTCGCCTCCCATTGCACGCAAACCTACTCGCCAGCACCAGGCGCATCCACCAGTACCTCCAACCCGCCCGCGCGTGCCCTGCAGCCTCGGCTTCGTCTTCATCTGAGCGCCACTGCCGTCTGACATTGCTCCGTCGAGCTTCCCAGGTGAACTCCGTCCTCCCCTCTCATTCCCGATGATACTCCCGTACTCCCCATGCTCGTACGCATCTAACGCACCCTCCCACTTGCCTCGGCGCAATCTGCAGCTTCGTCCCCGACGACGAACAGAACTGCCTGACGCCACCACCGACTCCGGCGAGCGATTACTTCCGTCCCTGTGCGCCCCTCGTCAAAACAACAGCACGTTGAGCTTTGGCACCTCCTTGCAAACACTATGAGCCACTTTCCCCTCTCCTTTGCTTCCTGTATCGCCGGAACCGCCGTTAGCCGAGCGTCGCCGCCGCGCGCTGCCGTCGAGCGCCGCCCAACCATGGTCAGAGGCACCGTGGCCGTTAGATTTTGATCCGTTGGCTGAGAATAGATCTAAGCGAAGAGGTATGAGTGAACCAGAACCACACGATCTTATTTAGATCCAACAGCCCATAGAGGTTGATCCGCACGAGCGGTACCGGCCAATAGAATTACACCGCGTGGCACTGGTTTTGTTTTAAAAACAGAATATGTTCTATTAGAATTACAAACTTGTAAAATTCATAACTTTAATTCTACACGTCCAAATTTTGCAAATTTTATATCAATGGAATCAGTATAACAAGTACTTTGCAACCTTGCAATTTGTTTAATGTTTTGCTTCTGCAAAATTGGTTGAATATGCAGAAACTTGTGTAGGCTTATTATGAATATAAAAATTGTTCTAGATATAATTTTAATGTGAAATTTTTGCAAAATGGTTTGTTGTGAACCTACTGACCTTAGGAACCAACTCATGAATTTAAAAATGAATTTTGTGAAGTTAAGGAATAAATAATTGAATTAACTCATTTCTAGTCAAATAAAAATATTGATTATGGTTTAGAAATGATTTTTGAGTGAAACCTTTGGGAAATGTTTTGATTCAAACCTTCTGACCCTAAACACCAAGTTTTAAGAACTAAAATATATTTGGAGAACCCTTTAAAGAATATTGCTTTGCTAAAAGCATTTTCAATCACATAAAATAATGATTTGATTTAAAAATGGTTTATAGATAAAACCTTTTGCAAATGGTTTTACCACTTTAGTAAATGACCACTTTGAACTTTATAATGTTTAGAGCCTAGTAGAAACCACCTTTGCAAATAAAACTATCTTTTGCATGCTTGCATGCATGACCTTGTTTCTATTATTTTATGTGTGATAAAATTGTTTGAATGCTAGTTGAATCTATGTTTGCTTGATTGAATTGTAGTGGAATTAGAAGAGTGTGATATTTGCAAGATCAAGAAGTGAACCAACATTCTCTACTAAAAAGGCAAGTGACACTATCATCCAAGTCCTATTATTTTCATTACACTTAGTGGATTTTTGAAACATGCATGATAAGGATTTCTATATTATATGCTATGCTAAATCCTAATAGGATACCCTTATATATTCCTTAGTGGAAACATTGTAGTTGTAGTATACTTAGCCCTGCTATATATTGGGATGGGATACATGTTATGATTATATGAAGAGTTGAAAAGACTTATGTTTCATATAATAAAACAAGTACTCAATGAACCACCTGGGTGGACAAGGATACTCAAGGTTGGACAAGGTGGCAACAAAAAGAACCATGTTTATATGGCTATCTCTTTTTGTTGTGCACTAGAAGAAAACCACCCAGGGACTTAGAGATTGAACATGTTTCTCGTACAGTGGCTTCCGTGTACAGCCACATGCTAAATGGGCTCTAGCTTAGTCAACTACATAGTGGAAGACCCATGCATTGGCATCTTCAGGTTAACTAGATTTGTGCTAGGGAACTTGAAACCCTACATTGGTGCCTGGATGACAAGCTAGCATTGTGTATTGGGAGGACTCCTATGGAAAGACTTTGTCACATTCTCAATCTGCCAGTACTCCATCTTGGTGAGTACTTATCCAGCGGCCACTGGTGGCATCAAGATGAGATTGTGTCATGTGGGTAAAGTGTACAACTTCTGCAGAAGATCAAAATTCTAAGTACTTAGCGGTGTTCCCGGTTATGGACAACACTGATCTAAGGCCTGAAGCTATGGAAGATCTCGACATTCCAATTTCTCAAAGTAAAATTTGATGGTGACAACAAGGGATTTTGAAGCACTTGGAGTTTTCCAAGAAGTTCAGAAAGATTTGACAAAGATCAAAAACTATTTTGAAAAGATAGGATAAAACTATATTGCTTTCTGCAAAAGAGCCTAAACCCTACTTAGCCAAATATGCATGTAATGATAGGATCCACTTATTTCTACATAGTGGTGAAACTTGCCAATACAATTCAAATGTATTGACCCTTGTGGCTGCAACTTATTATGTTGCAGGTTTGTTTGATGTTAGTGAAGTTTTATTGAATAGGATTACAAGTCTACAACCAACATGACTGCCTGTGGCACTTTGAAGATGAAGGACTCCATGCTTATAGATATTCTGCTGCAATGTAATGTGATAGCCAAATGAGCTATGTAAGATGTAATGAATTATTTTATTCCTGGTTATAAAGTTGTATTATGACCTTTGTTTCTTGATATTACATCTTAACTGTGGATGCTAGCTATTGATCCAGGGACTAGCATTGTAAACACAGGGATCTCTACCTTATTAAAGGTTGGGAACCTTACAAAGGATTAGGTTACTATGTATCTGAAAGCTTGTAGCAAAATGAACTTAATGACTTGATCTAATTCTATGCTTACTATGGGTGTGTGTCCATCACATCATTCTCCTAATGATATGACCTTGTTATTAATAACATCCAATGTCCATGATCAGGAAACCACGATCATCTATTAGTTAATAAGCTAGCTTAACAAGAGGCTTACTAGGGACTCTTTTATGTTTACAAAACACACAAGTATTAAGTTTTTTAGTTAATACAATTATAGCATGGGATGTAAATATTTATCATAAACATAAAGATATGATAATAACCATTTTATTATTGCCTCTTGGGCATATCTCCAACATATTGATGGGTCACTTTGGGCGTGATAAGACACTACTCATGCTTGCTGATCACTTTTACTGGCCTAAGATGAGGCATGACGTGGACAAGTTTGTCAAGAGGTGCATTACATGCAATAAGTCGAAATCCAAGTTGAAGCCTCACGGTTTGTATACACCTTTACCTATACCTACTACACCATGGAAAGATATAACCATGGATTTTGTATTAGGTTTGCCTAGAACTAAAAGAGGCCATGATTCTATATTTGTGGTAGTGGATAGATTCTCTATAATGTCACACTTTATTGCCTGTCACAAAAGCGACGATGCGTCTTATATTGCTAACCTGTTTTTCAGGGACATCGTGCGTCTACATGGAGTACCCAAGACGATTGTTTATGACAGGGATGTGAAGTTCATGAGCTACTTCTGGAAGACACTTTGGGAAAGCTAGGGACGAAGTTACTATTCAGCACAATTTGTCATCCCCAAACTGATGGTCAAACAGAGGTGGCGAACCGAACATATCGACATTGCTGCAACTTATGATCAAGAAGAATCTTACTAACTGGGAGGAGTGTTTTCCGCATGTGGAGTTTTCATATAACAGGGCAGTCCACTCTACCACACAGCTTTGTCCTTTTGAGGTGGTCTATGGTGTCAAATCCATTACGCCACTTGATTTGAGGCCTCTTCCTATCCAAGAGAGAGTTAACATGGAAGCATCAAAGAGAGTAGATTTTGTGAGGAAGATACATGTGAAGACTAAAGAGGCTATAGAGAAGAAGGGCAAGAACAATACCGAAAGAGCTAACGAGAAGCACAAGGAGTTGTTTAAGCCTTCAGATATGTTTTGGGTACACTTTCGCAAGGACAAATTTCCGGAATTGTGTAAATCCAATTTACTTCCACGCGGTGCTGGTCCTTATGAAGTGCTTGCCAAGATTAATGATAATGCCTACAAGATAGATATTCCTCAAGATGTGTTTGGAGGTGTCAGTGATAGTTTCAATGTTGCTGATTTGACACCTTATGATGGAGAAGACCTTGGAGCGTCGAGGTTGACGCCTTTTGAAGGGGGAGATGATGAGGACATCTCTATTGATTCACTATCTCCAACTCCTAATGAAGTTGTCGATGTTGCTGCCAAGAACAAGTCTAATGAGATTAGGATTGGACCAATTACTAGAGCTCGTGCCAAGCTACTTGAGAAACTGGTGAATTCACTCCTAAATGAAACTGGTCTTTTTATTGATGAGAATTTTATACTACCTAAGTCTATGCACTTGTGTATGATCAGGTTCGTTGAGGAAGCAAGCATGGCACGAGGAGGAGAAGGGCTACAAGAGGTGCCCAACATGATGATCGACCAAGCATGCGCGAGGAAGGAGCGGGAGGATGGCACAAGATAAGATCATCAAGGAGGAAGACAAAGTTCCTGTGAAGACCAGATTGTCCGCTCGGTTCCCACTAGAGTGTCCGGCCTGACCGAGAAGCGACGAGGTGGCAGCCATACTGTATGCCACATTAGACACTACTCAGACACCACCGGACCGGAGTGTCTGGCCGATATCACCCGTAGTGTCCAGCCCGATCAGAATGTCCAGCCGATATCACCCGGATTGTCCGCCCGCCGATGAATTTTGGTCTGAATCGACATGTATCAGTTTGAGTAGAACGCGTCTTATTTTCGGTTTTTGTCCACCCTAGCCGCCCTTATAAGCCCGGACGCCCCTATTGTTGGGTTTAGAACACGTTTAAAGTAAACTCTAATTCTTGTGTTGCTAAGTGCAAACCCTAGAATTCCCCACATCAATTCGTATCGATCTGGTGTGTTTGTTACTATCAATCAAGTGTGATTAATTGATCCATTGGGATTTAGCCAATTGCAAGTTTTGTGTGATCTGCTATTCCATTGGGATTAGAAGATTGCAATACCGCTTTGTGGTCAGCGGCTACGTGTGCAAGTGTGTGAAGTTACGAATATCTACAAGGGTCGAGAGATGTTGCATTGGCATCAGGGTTTGATCGAGAGGTTCGTGAGTGGCATACAAGTTATCTACACTGATTATCATCATCTACCACCCTTGCTTACTGAGAAGACTGGGCCTCCCCATATCAGAGGGAGTAAAAATCGGCGGCGATGTAGTAGTGGCCAGTCCACCAGAGTCCACTCCCCGTCCTTCACGTACGCCTCTAACAGTGCTTCCCAATTTACCGACGCAATGCAAGGGGAAAAGAGCATAGACGAAACCAACGCAACAAGCCAACGAAATCCCTCTCTGCAACCGCCCCCGTGCGCGTGAACCTAGAACATCATTCAGTCAGCGAGAGGCAGACAAAGTGACCAAACAATGGATCGCAACGAAAGGCTGAAAGCAACACACAGAGGCAGTTTTGCTGCATGCGCGGCCGATCAAACGGTCGGCGATGGTGGGCGCTCTGGGAGGCAGGTCCATGGACAAGTAGTCTCACCACTATTACAGCATCTCTAGCAGACACTGGGAAATCACGAACTGAAAAACGCGTTCCCAAGTCGCGTTCGATCTAGTTTTTGTTCGAAGAACACGATGGCCAGAATAGAAACCAGAAATTCGAACCGTAAACACGAGATTTTTGAACATTCGTAGGAGATTTCAAAACGCGAGCATAGTTCATACATAATACTGACGCGATCATATGTACAAAACATGAATTAAACCTAAAATACTTAGGGGGGTCTGCTGTCTCCGCCGCTAAACTCTAGCATGGACACAAAATTGGGCTCACCAGAGCCCAGGGAGAGGCGGCGACGCTTCCGGCGACGGGCATCACTCCTCATCGGAGAAGTCGAAGTCCGACAACCCGGAGCCGCTGTCAGAGACGAGGTCAATGACCTCCACCTCGTGCACTGCCCGCTCGAGCTCGCCCTAGACCTGCTTCCCGCGGGAATCGTGGTCGATGACGAGCCCTTGCTCGAGGAAGATGTCGTCGATGAGCTTGTCGCGCTGAGATCGACGGGCCCCCGCCTCCGCCTCGACGATGCTCTACTGCTGGATGACCTCAAGCAAGCGTTCGAAGGAGGCGTGGTCGAGAGCGTAGTCGGTCTCCGTGACGACGTGGCCCTCCGGGAGCTCCTCTTACTTCTTCACCGGCGGTGGCGGAGTCCTCGGCGCGCGTGAGGAGATCCCCTCCCCAGGCGGGCGTGGATGCGGGCGTCGAACTCCTCCGTCTCGCGGCGAATGAGCGCGGCCGGCACCGGCGAGTGCCACTTCTTGTAGTGGAGGGCGACGCGCTTGTGCGCCCCGTCCGAGTACACGCACCAGCGGCGCTCCTCCTCCGCGGGCGTCAGACAACAGAAGTGCGGCGTGGAAGCTCCCCGACAGTCCATCGCGTACTGGATCGGTCGGATCTACTACGGTCAGCGAGAAATTGCTCACTGGTGCTCGGCGATTTGAGCGGTGGTGCGCGGCGGAGGAGTGGAGGGGGCGGTGGCGGATAAATTGATCGTGACCTGGAAAACGAGCTCGGAACCGCGGATTTATGGGTCGAGGCACCTGAAAAAAATTCCTAGGTTAGACCGTGTTTATGGTGTCTATTCGTGCCAGATTTCATGACCCGGCCCGAAAAATCGCCAGAATTTTTTAGGTCCTGCATTTTTTCGGTGTCTGCTAGAGATGCTCTTGGGAAAAAAATTTAAGATATGGTTTTTCGGTGTCTGCTAGAGATGCTCTTGGGAAAAAATTTCAAGATATGGTTCGACGTTTTTTCGGCGTTATAGGAGTAACTAGCAGAAGTGCCTATGCATTGCACTAGAAAGACCGATATAATTAGTATGGTGATTTTTTTCTTGTCTTATTACACCGGGCTTGAGTTAGACTTTTTCTTATATTGACGAACCTATTCACAACAATCATCCATGCAATAGTGACTAAAATATAGTTTTTAGATCTAAAATCTTGTTTCGTCTAGAATGTTAGAGACAATTTGACGGTATTTCACATCATATCACACATGTGTGTAAAAAATCAATTCCAAATATATTTTAAAATAATTTGCATTCCGAGCTACGTAAAAATAAGAAATGTGCATATCAGAATATACATATCTTTTAATCTTCTAAAATATTTTACATGACACTCCAAGCAAACCAGGCCTCATTTGGAGATGGGCTGGCCTTTTTGACGCTTGGACTCGCTCTATTTTGCTGATCCAGTTATGGTGGAACGACCGAAGCCAAATTATTACGGAGGACGTGCTGCCGGCGATCAAAACGTTTTTATCCGTTTATCCGTTGCATTGGTGGATAATTTAGTGTCTAGTGAAAGGATAAAACGGTCTAAAAAGTGTTGGACCGCAAGAAACACTTTGTCTTTTATTATTACTAGTAAAAATGCCTGTGTGTTGTAACGGCAGAGAAAAATTCACATCGCTTTAATTTATCCATCAATATCGTAGTGCACGTTGCAGTCAATGAATGGAATACTTCGCAGCGGAAAAAAAGGTTTAAGGCATTGCGATTTGTAAAAATATTGAATGCCATATATCTTTGTTTCTTAAGGCTTTCCAAATTGGATAAGGGCCGTGAATCTATTTGTGTCAAGGATTAAATGTGTCAGCATTTAATTTACTTTTTGTGCACGTTTAAAAGATACTTTTTGATTTCACATTGTATGGTTCTAGTTTGTGTTGACACAACAGTAGCTCAATGTATGGGAGAAAAATTATATGTCGCACAACCTTCTCACTTTAAATTATGAGCAGTGCTTCACGTACGACAGAAAATGTCCGATCCACGTACGATGCACCATCTTCTCATCGTAGAAAATGTACGAGGCTCATCTTCTCATCGTAGAAAAGTCGTACAAGTTCAGTTGTACATGAACCAATTCCGTTAAATTATATACACCATCATTGTGCACCCACGCCGTCTTTCCCTATTCTAAATCATGCAAGACTGTGTTAATCAAGCACCGGGACGGCATCAGTCATGTCATTGCCCCGCATGCGGTTCGTCTTTCCCAAGCCTAGCCCGCCAGCCATGTCATCTTACCTAGCCTAGACGCGGTTCGTGCGGATGACCTGACCCAGTCCCGGTCTTCCACGGCGCCGTACGCTCCACCACCTAGGAGTCCTCCTCCTCGCCTCTCTCAGGTCGCCGCCATCAGCGCATCCAGTGCATCCCGGTTCTCTCGCTTTGTTCCTCTTGGGTCTGAGACCCGTCTCTTTGGTAGGCCCATAAATCCCCTACAAATCCTGCTTTGACGTCAAATCCGCTTGTTATTCCAATCACCGGCAAACGTATATAAATAGCTATAACGTGACTTATGAGAGCAGGGTGGGACTATTTAACACAAAGAAATTCTGTTATTTGGAGTAGAAACATTTGCCTAGTCGCTGTTATTTCTGAACGTGGCATACAGCCCACAAAGAATGGCCCATAAACATGCATTGATCCGGTCCATTGGACTCAGCTAAGACTTCTTCTATCGGACAGGACGCACCCGATCCGGTCGATCAGGTGGAGGAAGCTTTCTCAATCGGACCTGGCAGCGCTCTATTCCCTTACCGGTGATATTGTTGGGCAATTTGATGTCTGATGTGAGAGTAAAAAGGTCTAAAAAAGAGTTGGACCGGAAAAATACTTCGTACTTTATTATTAGGTATAGACTAGGAAAGAGTCCGTGCGTTGCAGCGGGAGAGAAAAACCTTTCAGAGAAAATATTCGCCGCATGTGTTGCGACACAATATAAAGTTAAATTTACAATTGTTGCACAATTGTTCTATTTAAAAAGAGTATGACCTCGTGCTTACCTAGTTTTAATATTGTCAACTGTAATTTATGTGATGTTTTCAAGATTAAATATAAGTATGCTCCTTATATGATGAAAAAACAAACTTGTTCAAATAAATACTGATTTGTTATAAGCAAAAAAATGCAATAGCAAGTTGTTGAAAACAAAAGAACTAACTGTCTTTAATTTAATTTATGCATAATTATGGATTAGGGGTACGTATTTCAAATGTAGTGCAAGAAATTTCAAATTTTGTTTGTTCCTCAAAACTTTTAAACCTTATCCTTTGTTTTCAAAGAGAAAAGAAAAAGAAGCAATTTTTTTGTACAAGCCGGCCCTAGAAACATCGGGACACGTACGCACTCACCAACCCAACTCCACACGCACGCGCAAACGACTCTCGGGAGACCCAAATCCCCATCGCTCGTTAATCCAACCCCCGCCGCCTGGAGCCCGAGCGAGCTCTCTCGCCTGGCGCCGCCATCATTTCTCTCTCTCTCTCTCTCTCTCTCTCTCTCTCTCTCTTCCCCGCCGCCACGTCTTCCTCCTGTGAGGCCTGACAGTTGCGGTGACCCATCATACCACTGCATGATGTAGTATACTATAGCCGTTGACATAATACCAATGAAATATCAACACCAATGAAACACCATTCACTAGTATTACATCCCTCAGAATGGAACAACAGAAACACAGCGGGTCCAATACATGGCTAAAGGTTACAACTCATTCTTTACACAAGATCCAGAGAATACTCTAGGTTAAAGAGAGAGAAAAAACTTCTTACAAAGAAGGATCAAAGATTAACAATGAAAGAAGTATTATACTATTAAGACTGGTATTTCATTGTTGCTATTGCAATACATAATAGAATTAGGTTGTGGAGGAAGCTTTCTCAATCGGACCTCGCAGCGATCTATTCCCTTACCGGTGGTATTGGTGGGAAATTTGATGTCTGGTGTGAGGGTAAAAAGGTCTAAAAAAGAGTTGGACCGGAAAAAATACTTCGTACTTTATTATTAGGTATAGACTACGAAAGAGCCCGTGCGTTGCAGCGGGAGAGAAAAACCTTTCAGAGAAAATATTCGCCGCATGTGTTGCGACACAATATAAAGTTAAATTTACAATTGTTGCACAATTGTTCTATTTAAAAAGAGTATGACCTCGTGCTTACCTGGTTTTAATATTGTCAACTGTAATTTATGTGATGTTTTCAAGATTAAATATAAGTATGCTCCTTATATGATGAAAAAACAAACTTGTTCAAATAAATACTGATTTGTTATAAGCAAAAAATGCAATAGCAAGTTGTTGAAAACAAAAGAACTAACTGTCTTTAATTTAATTTATGCATAATTATGGATTAGGGGTACGTATTTCAAATGTAGTGCAAGAAATTTCAAATTTTGTTTGTTCCTCAAAACTTTTAAACCTTATCCTTTGTTTTCAAAGAGAAAAGAAAAAGAAGCAATTTTTTGTACAAGCCGGCCCTAGAAACATCGGGACACGTACGCACTCACCAACCCAACTCCACACGCACGCGCAAACGACTCTCGGGAGACCCAAATCCCCATCGCTTGTTAATCCAACCCCCGCCGCCTGGAGCCCAAGCGAGCTCTCTCGCCTGGCGCCGCCATCATTTCTCTCTCTCTCTCTCTCTCTCTCTCTCTCTCTCTCTCTCTTATGTAGTATACTATAGTCGTTGACATAATACCAATGAAATATCAACACCAATGAAACACCATTCACTAGTATTACATCCTTCAGAATGGCACAACAGAAACACAGTGGGTCCAATACATGGCTAAAGGTTACAGCTCATTCTTTACACAAGATCCAGAGAATACTCTAGGTTAAAGAGAGAGAAAGAACTTCTTACAAAGAAGGATCAAAGATTAACATTGCAAGAACTATTATACTATTAAGACTGGTATTTTAACTAAGGGGTTGTCATTGCTGCTATTGCAATACATAACAGAATTAGGTTCTTTGGCTGAAGATTATATTCATATCTAATCAGTAACTTTGTCTTCACTTGAGTTGATGTATATGTTAACTTTGTTGACTTTATTGAAGAGTTTTAGCTTTTGATGATGATTCATGGAGTATGATTTGATGTAGACGTCGTCTTAATGGCTTTAGAATCTAGCAAGGGTTAAGAAGATACGTTGAGTATGAGCGTACTTAGCAAGTTCACTAGCAAAGGAGTGTTTGATGCACTATATCTACAGCCACAGACCATAGGTCGTAGGCAATGCAAGTTTTCATAAACATTTCTTCAAAGGTTGTTTTTATTCTGAAAAGCTATGTCCGTCAGCCTTCACGGGTTTACCAGAACTTTCATGGAGTTCCTTTCCCGCCGCGTTCGCAGCTCCTTCCCGAAACAGGGAGTAACAAGTTACAGTTCTTACACTCTGCATAGATGCGTTACTTTTCCCATGAGAGATCAACTCCTTGTTGCACAACCGGTCCACAATTCCATGTTGTGGGGCCCAGTAGTTGGTCCAAGCCAATCACTGTCCTCTCCGCGACCTCATATGTCTGCATGATCCTTCAGGCTGGCTCATCTTCGTTAAGCCCCCTTTCGGGCAGGCTAAAACCCTAATGAGTTCCCGAAGACTCTATGACCTAGTGATGCCCGGATTAGTACCATTTACATGGACTATCTCCCTAAACATCATTCATAGATAATCTAGACACCAAAAGTGTGGGGCGTAAGTGTGCCCACCCATATGTTGGATCCGCACAAGGAATCACAACGTCACGTTAAGTTCGTCTTGCCTCCATACAAGAGGAAAAGGATACAGCTGACTTCTCTGTCCCATTCCAAATCTCATGGTTAACGCGTAATATACAGCGCAGGAATCTCTGGCGACATTGGTTGTTAAGTCCTAGATATTATGTTCCTTTACCACCGGAACTTTTATAGTAAGTTATTACCTCATGGTAATAACCTATAATCACATTATTATGAAAATAGTGTTTTCGGACCTTTTTCAAATGCAGGTGATGTCCATATTGGATTTGTAAAATACTTTACAGAAAATAACCAAAGGACATGAGCAAGTGATGAACTTGACTTCTGTGATTGCAAGATTATGCACTCACAGTCTTCAAGACAATATAAGATCCAAAATCTGAAATCGGCATCATTGGTCCGGTAAGGACTAATGTTTGAAGAAGCAATATGCTCTTATGCATAAGTAATGTGATGCATTTTATAAACGTGAATCCCGGGGATAATGTTGTTCTAGGGTTTGGATACTAGAAATGATGTATTTGAAATGTGTTGTACTTTTGGATGAGTCTTATACTCGTGCTTCTTATTAAGGCTTGTGAGTGTGTGTGAAACAATCATATAATTACAATATCATAAAACAATAGGACACACACAAATGTGAGAAGCTACTCAAGATTGCTTATATAAGAATTCTTGTTTGAAGTGGCAAAAAGAATAACATTTGAAGAAAAGATTTCTTTTCTAAGGTCTAAACAACCTTTGTGGTTAGTTGAGTCTGGTTGATGTTATTTGTGCTTGCTTGAATAGTTTGGGCTTGAGATGCTTTATGACTTAACTGTTAGAATTATGCCCTAGAGGCAATAATAAAGATGTTATTATTATAATTCTTGTTCATGATAAAGTTTATATTCCATGCTAGAATTGTATTAAACGGAAACTTTGATACTTGTGTTGTTTATGAACAACACCATGTCCCTAGTACGCCTCTATGGACTAGCTCATTGATTAATGATGGTTAAGGTTTCCTAACCATAGACATGAGTTGTCGATTAATAATGAGATCATATCATTGGGAGAATGATATGATGGACATACCCAAATCAAGCAGAGCAATTAGATCGTGTCATCGTGTTCATCTTTGCGAAGCTTTTTCTTATGTCAAATATTGTATTCCTTAGACCATGAGATAATGCAACTCCCTGGTATCGGAAGAAAGCTTTGAGGTCATCAAACGTCATCCTATGAGAGGGTGATCATAAAGGTGTCTCTCGGGTGATCGGAAAGTACTTGTTGGGTTGTATGTATCGAGATGGGATTTGTCCCTCCCAAGTCGGAGAGATATACTTCAGGCCCACTCGGTAATCGATATCAAAACCGCTTGCAAGCACGTGGTTAAGGAGTTAATCACAAAGTGATATCAGATTACGAAACGAGTAAAGTACTTGCTGTGAACGAGATTGAACTAGGTATGCCGATACCAACGTTCGAATCTCGGGCAAGTAAAATATCGTGTGACAAAGGGAATATAAATATGGGATTAATTGAATCCTGGCATCGTGGTTCATCCAATATGATCATCGATGAATATGTGGGAGTCAATATGGGTTTCCAGACCCCGCTGTTGATTATTGATAGAAGATCATGTCTGCATATTCTCGAACCTGTAGGGTCACACACTTAACGTGCCTCGATGCTAGGATAGAATGTATAATTGGTTTATGAGTTTTTGTTTGGAGTCTCGGATGAGATCCAAGACATCACGAGAGGTTACGGAATGGTCCGGAGAATAAGATTCATATAAAGGAAAGTAGTTTTTTGGATTTCGGAATTGTTTCGGAATGTTCGGTATTGTACCGGAAGGTTCTAGAAGCTTCCGGAGTGGGCCAACGTGGCCCCACTTGTCGGAGGGGGCGTGGGCCTACGAGGGAGTGTCCTGGCCGCATTGGTCCAGGGGCACAAGGCCCCATAGGCCCAGCCGGCCAAAACCCTAGGGGACCTTCTAGAAGGGGGGAAGACTTGCCCCCCACTCCACCCTTGTGGCCGCCGGCCTAGGGCTTGGAGGAGGGGGCAAGGGGGGCGGCCAGCCCCCTATATAAGGTGGGCAGGGGGCGCACCCTCCCCTCACCCCAAAAACCCTAGCCGCCAGCTGCTGCCCTACCTCTCTCTCTCTCCCGACTGCGTGTAGGCGAAGCCCTGCCGCAAAAACTCTCCACCATTGCACCACGCCGTCGTGCTGTAGATCCAATCTATCTCTCCACCCCACTTGCTGGACCGAGTAAGGAGGAGACATCGTGCTGCCGTACGTGTGCATCTCTTGGAGGCTTCGCCACTTGCGGCGTTGGATCGGATCGGATCGCGAGGAGGAGAAGGCTAGTACGACTACATCAACCACGTTCTGTTGAATGTTCCGATGTGCGATTTCTTCAAGCGTATGAATATCTCATCTATCCCTCTCGTTGATTGCATCTCCTAGATTAGATCTTGGATTTCCTATTCGCATTCGTAGAAATTTTTTGATTTACTATGCTGCGAATTCCTTCAGTGGTATCAGAGCTAGATCTATGCGTAGATGTGTTTTCACGAGTAGAACGCAACCTGCTTGTTGCGGGCATTGATGTTTTATGTTGCAAGCCTCTTGTTGTGTACTTATTATGATGCGGGATAGTGAGATCTAAGTGGTCCAGGCCAACTTTACGCGACCTTGTTCGCGAGACCGGCTCCGCACTTGACGTGTGGCTTGTTCCACACATGCGGCTGGTGGATGCCAGTTTCTCTCACTATAGTTGTCATGGGATTTACACCGGATGTTGGCAACCATAATATCACCGTTGTGGCTTTCCGTAGGTAAGAATCATTCTTAGCTTGTTACTCCCATAAGCCACGTAAAACATGAAACAACAAAGTAGAGGCGTCTAACTTGTTTTTGCAGGGAGTGTTTTGTGATATGGTATGGCCCAAGATATGATGTGTATGTTGTATGCAATGATCATGTTTTGTAATATTTCACGACTTGCATGTCGATGAGTACACAACCGGCAGGAGCCATATGGTTGTCTTTATAATTGTGTATGACCTGTGTGTCAACTTCTTATACGCCATGTAATAGCTTTACTTTATCGCTAAGTAGTTAGCAATAGTTGTAGTTGCTATTCGTGGTGGAGGCAAACATGGTGGAGTGATGGAGATCATGCTGGCACGCACAAGATGGAGATCATTGCGCGGAGATTGTCTATACCATGTCACATAAAATTATATGCATGTGATGTTTATCCTTTTATGTATCTTATTATGCTTAGATCGCGACGATAGCATTAATAAGATGATTTCTCACTTAAAGATCAAGATAAAACTGTGTTCTCCCCATGTATGCACCATTGCGAAAGTTTGTCGTGTTCAAGCACCACGTGATGATCGGGTGCTATAAACTCTACGTTCACATACAATGGGTGCAAGCCAGTTTTGCACACGCGGAAATACTTGGGTTTGACTTGACGAGCCTAGCGTGTACAGACATGGCCTCGGAACACACGAACCGAAAGGTTAAGCATGAGTCATATGAATGATATGATCGACACTTTGTTGTCCACCATTTAAACCACATCTCTTCTCGTGATGATCGGATTAGGTGTGGTGAATTCTGATCATGTTCACTAAACAACTTTAGGGATGTTGAATTTAGTGGGAGTTCATCTAGTAATTTGATTAAGTTGAACTAGTTATCATGAACATAGTCTAAATTGTACTTGCAAATTTTGTACATCAAATGGCTAAGTCCAACTTCAACTTCAACGCTTTTGCTGAGAAAGAAAAGCTTAAGAACAATGGGTCTAACTTCACCAACTGGTTCTGCAATCTGAGAATCTTTCTCGCTGGCGGACAAAAGGACTATGTCCTTGAGAAAGCGCCAGGTGACGCCCCTCCTATAGATGCGCCGGCTGATGAAAAAGATGTTTATCAGTCGCGCAAAGATGATTATGGTGTGATTAAGAGCACCATGTTGTTTGCTATGGAATCGGACCTTCAAAATCGTTTTGAGGAGTTCGCCGGTCCCTTTGAGATTCTTGAGGAACTGAAAACCATGTTTCAGACTCAGGCCCGTTCTGAGAGATATGAGATCTCTGAGAAATTCTTTAACTGCAAGATGGAGGAAGGGAGTTCCGTTAGTGAGCACGCCATTAAGATGTCGGGCTACACTCAACGTCTTGAGCAACTGGACTGCAAGATTCCAGAAGAGCTCAAGATTGACAGAGTTCTGCAATCACTCCCTCCTAGCTACAAAGGTTTTGTAGTTACTCATAATCAGATTGGTTCCACTGATACGATCACTGAGCTCTTCGCTAAGCTGAAAGCTGCGGAGGTGGACATCAAGAAAGATAATCATGTGTTGATGGTCAACAAGCCCCCCAGCTTTAAAAAAGGTAAGGGTGCAAAGAAGTCCTTCAAGAAAGGCAGCGGCAAGCCCGTTGCCCCTGCTGAGAAGAAGCTCAAGTCTAGACATAAGCCGGACAGTGAGTGTTTCTATTGCAAGGACAAGGGTCACTGGAAGCGCAATTGTCCGAAGTACTTAGCGGAAAAGAAGGCTATAACATCCCAAAAATACTAAACTTGGATCATCAAACTCTAAGCATCAAAATTAGGGTTAACAAAAACTTTTCTAAATAAAATTATGGAAGCATGCACATGTGTATGCATTTCATTTGAAATTATTTTTAACCAACTTGTTTGTGTGTCCCTTTGCTTGTAAATGGATGCTTAGTGAAATAAACATCATCTAAACATTTCCCACACTTTTCCCAAAGACAAGTAAATCAAAACAAATAAAATAAGGGAATGGTCATTTTGACCAATTTAACTCCCATGCCTACTTTGGCTGTCTCAAACTTTCAGAACCTAACAGAAACTTTTCTAGATCTTTGCACCCCTTGATTGTACTCATAACAAGGTATCAAGGCCCACTTTGTGATCATCCAAAAACTTTCAAATGCATGGTTTAAATGACAATTCAAAATTGAATCTTTATCATATGGGAAGATCCCACTTTTTCAAAAACCACTCAAACAAGCTCAACTTTCAAAACCCAAGCATCTGCAGACTCACCAGCACCAACCTAGCACACCCACCAAAAAAGTTTTCAAAATTCAAAACTTGAGTTCTTGCGGCCATTTCATCAAACACTTGGCAGACACAAATCAAACAAAATCCAAACACTATTGTGAGCAGTGATTGAAGCCTAACTTGTTCCCTCTTTGGTTACAACTAGGTTTCAGTAGATCATCTAGCTCAATTGCACACCCTTAGCATCACTGTAAGCTTGGCATTGCCATAAATGGTGAGCAGGCCGAATGCACCTTTGTCACCCCCATGTCGACAGCAAGCTAGGAGGAGAAACAAGCCTAGCCAGCATGTCTGGGAGCAAGCCAACATCCCACCGCCACTCCCTGTCCAGCGCTCGAACGTTGCCAGCCACTGGACCACACGCACGAACCATGCCAACCCCGCCAGCAACCATGCCGAGAGCACGCCCCGTGCGCTACGCTCGACCGACGCCCACAGACCACGCGCCGCCCTCGCCGCGTGCATATGTGATCACCACCGTCCCAGCAACCCCACAGACATGCTCGTTCGCCGTCGTGCGGTCCACGCGCGTTGTGCGCCATTAAAATCTCCGTCGGGCACGCGCAGAGCACCGTCGCGTTCCGACCAAGCCGCACCGCCCCACGTGTCGCCACCATGTCGTTGAGCATCGCCAGGGAGCACCGCACCGCCCCCTACCGTCGCCCATGCCGATAGCCGTCTGTACCATCGACCACGACGAGCTCACAGTGCGCCCCGTCGTCCCATCTCGCCACTATAAATAGAGGCCACCCCCAGCCGAATTGAGCACACCATCTCACTCCCCTCTCCTCACTGATCATTCCACCCTGTTCCCGGAGCAAGGCGAGCAGCGCAGCGCCGGAATTTCACCGGAGCCCGCCGCTGCTGGAGAAGAAGGGAGCCAGCGATTGGAGCCGCCCCAGGAGAAGCTGCCGGTACCAGGAGGTTCGCCGTCGTCGACTTCGTCGTTCGCCCGCCTCGCTGACCCCTCGCCTGAACCCCGGTGAGCCCCCAACGACCCCCACTGGCCGCGCTAGGTTTCTGTCTCACTGACGTTGCCCAACGTCGACGATGACCCTCAGCCGTTGGATTAGAACCAGATCAAACGCACCACATCGCCCCATACCATTTCGCACCCCCTGTCTCACTGACGCGTGGGGACAACCACTTAAACAGCCCGCGGAAGCGCTGCGCTTAGCAGGCCAGCCCAGTATCACTTCCCGCGTATCCCAGTTATTTGAATTAAAACTTTTCCATTTTATTTCAAACACACTTCTGTACCCAGTTTCAAAAATCAACCCAGATCGATTCATTACACCAAATTGAATGAAACCAATTTTGTTAGAAAGGTCTAGGAATGCTGAATCCAAGCCCGTTGGATTCAAGTCATTTGGATTTGTAGATCACCCTTGGCAAAAATAACAAGGCAGAAGCTTTTCTACATTCAAACATTTTTCAAATTTAAACCCTAATAGCTTTTGAGTTGATTCCAACTCTCAAAAATCACATTCAACCATACCTTTCAGAATATATAAAAATATATAGGTTTACTTACAGAAATAATGTTCAAGTAATAAAAGAATGCCACATAGGCATTTCTAGCCACTTTAGTTAATTAAAATAAAAGGGTAAAACCTTATTAAATTGTGACACCACTTTAAATCACATTTCTATGGACTAAAATATGTGGTGATGACATGTGTCAACATGATCCCATATTTGGTTTGGAGAATATTAAATCTTAAGTAGTTTTTCAATGAGTAGAAATTACTTTTCTAAAAATAAAAGGAATTAAACCAAGCTTTAATCTTGTAATGTTAGTGATGAAGCTAGATCATCTATAGGACCCTTTTGTGTGATGATTGCAAGTAGTTAAGTATTGTTTGGTGATTGTGTACATCGTATTTATTAATAGACGCTAGTACCGACCAAGGATACGAGGAGGAAGGAGGATACTACGAAGAAGAAGCCGAGGAGAACTTCAACCACTGCTCTGCACAAGGCAAGCCTAATACTACTAGTGAATGTGCAAGATAACCCTTGCAAGATACTCTACTGATACAAGCAAACCCTTACTTGTTACCATGCCTACTATATGCCTTAAGCATATGTGATATTACCCACTTGATAACCCAATCCTATTTTTATTTGCGAGCTTTCTATTTTATTTCCTTATCAAAGCTACTTCCTTAGAGAGTACTCAAGTGATTTGTAGATTCTAGAAAGATATAGTTGAAGGTTGCATAAAGAGCATAAAATTTGGCCTAAGTTAGGAACCTTGATATCATCCTAAGATATAAGGTTGTACTTAGTTGAAACTCCACTAGTTTACCACCCCTCATTAGTACTTATCCCCACTGGTAGATGCTAGTGCTAAGCATAAAACTTGATCAACTTTAGATGGGAATACTTGGTGGAAAAATGGTTATGAAAACCTTAGAATGATGGATCATTCTACTGAGATGTTTTGACATGTGTTTCTGAACACCAAATGATTTTGGTGATGAAAATGTTGAGGCATGAGCTTTAGCCCTTTATAAAACTGATGGTTGTCTGGATGCGATACCATTCCAATTTTATCGTACAACCACAATACCCGAAGATTGGGTAGGGCTTGACTGGAAACTTATATACCTTAGTATTAGTTCCCTCGCGGCCAAGGTCTGAGCTGAGGCTACCTTGTGAAGATTGTCCACCTGTGCAGTACCCAAGATGACAGTTGGTCATGGTTGGGAGGCCAAACTCACAGGAGAGGTGCTTATACTAGGGCGTGTAATTGAAAGGTTAGGATTGATTATCCGCATACTGAGTATGGTGAATTCAGGATTTGTTCCTGACGGATGTATCGAATGTTGTGGTGAAAGTGTACAATCTCTGTAGAGTGTCAAACTATTCGAATAGCCGCGTCCGCGGTTATGGATAGTTGGAGTGGCCATACTGTTCCCCCGTCAGATGTTTTCAAAAGAACTTGTGAAATGAATTGAGACTTTGACTTGACCACAACAGAGTTGTGACATGAGTTACAAGATCCCAGGAATTATAAATTTGTGACTAGTTTCTCTTGCTTCTTAAATTAGTAGAGATAAATCTGGCTTTTGCAAAACAACCTTAGAGCCTAGTGTCCTATTATCCAAAAATCCCTTTCCCTTACTAGTATTAGTTTGCGAGTACTTAAAGAGTACTCATGGCTTTGTCCCTGGCTATTCACGTGGCCAGACTATGAAGAGGAGTACCTGGAGGATGGACCCCAGGAAGGTTACGACAACTAGGATCATCTCCCATCGTCAGCATTGCATGTGACCCCGAAGATGGAGCTTCGCCTATGCTACCTTTATTATTACGTATTCCGCTGCTTGAGTTGTATTAAGAACTGGATCATGAGATCCTTACTTGTGTAAGACCTTATGTATGTTTTGTAATGGATGATGTACTATGGTATCCAATTCTGTTATGTCTCGCAAAAATGGTAATCCTGGGATTGCGATGTATGGCATAACAGGCATCTGGGATTAAAATCCGGGTGTTGACAAAGGCTGGCACCATTAAAGGTATAATTGATATACATGTTATTGATGTTTACCTTACTAGCGCTCGTTGTAGTGCCTGGGTATTTGATACTAGTTCAGTTGCTAATATTTGTAACTCGAAACAGGAGCTACGGAATAGACTGGGGCTAGCGAGGGATGAGGTGACGATGCGCGTTGGCAACGGATCAAGAGTTGATGTGATGGCCGTCGGCACGCTCTCCTTAGTTTTACCTTCGGGATTAGTTTTAAACCTTAATAAATGTTATTATGTGCCTGCGTTGAGCATGAACATCATATCTGGATCGTGTTTACTACAAGACGGTTATTCATTTAAATCGGAGAATAATGGTTATTCTATTTATATGAGTAACATCTTTTATGGTCATGCACCTGCTATGAATGGTTTATTTCTTCTGAATCTCGAAAGCAATGAAACGCACATCCACAACATTGAGGCTAAGAGATGCAAAGTAGATAGTGATAATTCAACTTATTTGTGGCACTGCCGTCTAGGTCATATTGGTGTAAAACGCATGAAGAAACTCTATTCCGATGGACTTTTGGAGTCTCTTGATTTTGAATCATTTGACACGTGTGAGCCGTGCCTCATGGGCAAGATGATCAAAACCCCGTTCTCCGGAATAATGGAGCGAGCAACGGATTTATTGGAAATCATGCATACCGATGTATGCGGACCAATGCGTGTTTCAACGCGCGATGGATATCGCTATTTTCTCACTTTTACTTATGACTTAAGTAGATATGGGTATATCTATTTAATGAAACATAAATCTAAAACATTTGAAAAGTTCAAAGAATTTCAGTACGAAGTGGAATACCATCGTAACAGGAAAATTAAATTTCTACGATCCGATCGTGGAGGTGAATATTTGAGTTATGATTTTCTCACGCATCTTAAAGTAAGCGGAATTGTTTCGCAACTCACGCCACCCGGAACACCACAGCGCAATGGTGTGTCTGAACGCCGGAATCGAACTCTATTAGATATGGTGTGATCGATGATGTCTCTTACAGATTTGCCATTATCATTTTGGGGTTATGCATTAGAAACCGCTGCATTCACTATAAATAGGGCACCATCTAAATCCGTTGAGACGACACCGTATGAACTGTGGTTTGGTGCTAACCTAAGTTGTCGTTTCTTAAAGTTTGGGGATGCGAAGCTTACGTCAAGAAGTTGATGTCGGACAAGCTCGAACCCAAAGCGGAGAAATGCGTCTTCATAGGATACCCTAAGGAAACGATTGGGTGTACCTTCTACCACAGATCCGAAGGAAAAGTGTTTGTCGCAAAGAACGGATCCTTTCTTGAGAAGGAGTTTCTCTCGAAAGAAGTGAGTGGGAGGAAAGTAGAGCTAGACGAGGTTATTGAACCTTCTCTTGAGTTGGAGAGTAGCGCAGCACCTGAAATTGTTCCAGTGCCGTCTGCACCAACAATAGAGAAAGCTAATGACGAGGATCATAAAGCTTCGGACGATGCTACTACTGAACGTCGCAGGTCGACAAGGTCACGTGCCCCTCCTGAGTGGTACGGCAACCCTATCTTAACTGTCTTGTTGGTAGAAAACAGTGAACCTGTGAACTATGAGGAAGCAATGATGAGCCCAGACTCTGAGAAATGGCTAGAGGCCATGAAATCCGAATTGGGATCCATGAGCGAAAACCAAGTATGGACTTTGGTGGACCCTCCTAGCGACCGAAAGGCCGTTCGGATGGTAATGTTACTGTCTATAAAGCTCGACTTGTCGCGAAAGGTTTTCGACAAGTTCAAGGTGTTGACTACGATGAGACTTTCTCTCTCGTAGCGATGTTTAAGTCCATTCAGATTTTATTAGCAATTGTTGCGTCTCATGATTATGAAATATGGCAGATGGATGTCAAGACTGCGTTCCTCAATGGCAACATTGATGAAGAGTTGTATATGATGCAGCCCGAAGGTTTTGTCGATCCTAAGGATGCTGATAAGGTGTGCAAACTTCAGCGTTCCATTTATGGACTAAAGCAAGCATCTCGGAGTTGGAACCTTCATTTTGATCAAGTGATCAAGAGCTTTGGATTTGTTCCAAATTGCTACGAAGCTTGTATCTACAAGAAAGTGAGTGGGAGCTCAGTGACATTTTTAGTACTATATGTGGATGACATATTGATTATTGGAAATGAAATTGATATGCTTAACGATGTGAAGAGTTATTTGAATAAATGTTTTTCAATGAAAGACCTAGGAGAAGCTGCTTATATATTAGGCATCAAAATCTATAGAGATAGACAAAGACGCCTAATAGCATTAAGCCAAAGTACATACCTAGACAAAGTTCTAAAAAGGTTCAGAATGGATAAGGAAAAGAAAGGTTCAGTGCCCATGTTGTCAGGTAAGATATTGAGCAAGGCTCAGTGTCCAGCTATGGTAAACGATAGAGAAGCTATGAGCAAAGTGCCTTATGCCTCGGCCATAGGTTCTATCATGTATGACATGTTGTGTACTAGACCGGATGTGTCCAATGCTCTTAGTTTGACGAGCAGATACCAAAGTGATCCAGGAGTGGAACACTAGACAGCCGTGAAGAACATCCTAAAGTATTTAAATAGGACTAAAGAAATGTTCTTGGTCTATGGAGGTGATGAGCAGCTCGTCGTAAAAGGTTACGTCGATGCTAGTTTCGACACCGACAAGGATGATTCTAAATCTCAGACAGGATACGTATATATTTTGAATGGAGGAGCTGTGAGCTGGAGAAGCTGCAAGCAAAGCGTGATCGCGGGATCTACAGTAGAAGCGGAATACATGGCTGCTGCAGAAGCGTAAAGTGAAGGAGTTTAGATCAGGAACTTCATCACTGAGCTTGGTGTGGTTCCAAGTGCCTTGGACCCACTAAGATACTGTGTGTCAACACTGGCGCCATAGCACTGGCTAAGGAACCAAGATATCATCCAAAGACCAAGCACATCAACCGCAAGTTTCATATAATTCAAGATTATATAACAGATGGAGATCTGAAGATTAGCAAAGTACATACAGATCTGAATGTCGCAGATCCATTGACTAAACCTCTTCCATGAGCAAAACATGATCAGCACCTTAGTGCCATGGGTGTTAGATTGTTGCCAGATGTAAACTAGATTATTGACTCTAGTGCAAGTGGGAGACTGTTGGAATTATGCCCTAGAGGCAATAATAAAGATGTTATTATTATAATTCTTGTTCATGATAAAGTTTATATTCCATGCTAGAATTGTATTAAGCGGAAACTTTGATACTTGTGTGGTTTATGAACAACACCGTGTCCCTAGTACGCCTATATGGACTAGCTCATTGATTAATGATGGTTAAGGTTTCCTAACCATAGACATGAGTTGTCGATTAATAATGAGATCATATCATTGGGAGAATGATATGATGGACAGACCCAAATCAAGCAGAGCAATTATATCGTGTCATCGTGTTCATCTTTGCAAAGCTTTTTCTTATGTCAAATATTGTATTCCTTAGACCATGAGATAATGCAACTCCCTGGTATCGAAAGAAAGCTTTGAGGTCATCAAACGTCATCCTATGAGAGGGTGATCATAAAGGTGTCTCTCAGGTGATCGGAAAGTACTTGTTAGGTTGTATGTATCGAGATGGGATTTGTCCCTCCCAAGTCAGAGAGATATACTTTGGTCCCACTCGGTAATCGATATCAACACCGCTTGCAAGCACGTGGTTAAGGAGTTAATCACAAAGTGATATCAGATTATGGAACGAGTAAATTACTTGTTGTGAACGATATTGAACTAGGTATGTCGATACCAACGATCGAATCTCGGGCAAGTAAAATATCGCGTGACAAAGGGAATATAAATATGGGATTAATTGAATCCTGGCATCATAGTTCATCCGATATGATCATCGATGAATATGTGGGAGTCAATATGGGTTTCCAGACCCCGCTGTTGATTATTGATAGAAAATCACGTCTGCATATTCTCGAACCCGTAGGGTCACACACTTAACGTGCCTCGACGCTAGGATAGAATGTATACTTGGTTTATGAGTTTTTGTTCGGAGTCTCAGATGAGATCCAGTACATCACGAGAGGTTCCGAAATGGTCCAGAGAATAAGATTCATATATAGGAAATAAGTTTTTTGGATTTCAGAATTGTTTCGGAATGTTCGGTATTGTACCGGAAGGTTCTAGAAGCTTCCGGAGTGGGACCAACGTGGCCCCACTTGTTGGAGGGGTCGTGGGCCTATGAGGGAGTGCCCTGGCTGCATTGGGCCAGGGGCACAAGGCCCCATAGGCCCAGTCGGCCAAAACCCTAGGGGACCTTCTAGAAGGGGGGAAGACTTGCCCCCCACTCCACCCTTGTGACCGCCGGCCTAGGGCTTGGAGGAGGGGGCAAGGGGGCCGGTCAGCCCCCTATATAAGGTGGGCAGGGGGCGCACCCTCCCCTCACCCCAAAAACCCTAGCCACGAGCTGCTGTCCTACCTCTCTCTCTCTCCCGGCTGCGTGTAGGCGAAGCCCTGCCGCAGAAACTCTCCACCATTGAACCACGTCGTCGTGATATAGATCCAATCTATCTCTCCACCCCACTTGCTGGACCGAGGAAGGAGGAGACGTCGTGGTGCCGTACGTGTGCATCTCTCAGAGGCGTTGCCACTTGCGGCGTTGGATCGGATCGGATCGCGAGGAGGAGAAGGCTAGTACGACTACATCAACCATGTTCTGTTGAACGTTCCGTTGTGCGATTTATTCAAGGGTATGAAGATCTCATCTATCCCTCTTGTTGATTGCATCTCCTAGATTATATCTTGGCTTTCCCGTTCGCATCCGTAGAATTTTTTTGATTTACTATGCTACGAATCCCTTCATTAACTATATCAGACCAAAGTTAACCATAAAACAGCTAAAAATGTTTATAGTATTATATTTAGAGTCTTGTAGACTAAAGTTAACTTTAAAACATAGATAGTTTGAAAGTATAATGCTTATAACATTTGTACTTTGGTGTACTTGGTAATGTTGCCTTAAGGTGACTTAAGAATGGTTATATTTTTCTTTGATGTGGTGGTTTTCTTGATTTTATAATGGAATAATATCACTTACCCCTTTTATGTATGAGTGGTTATGGTTTGTAAATCATGGAGTAATGTTAATTAATTGCTTATGAGTTCACTATAGTGTTTTAGTAGGTTAATAAACTTGTGATTAAAGTAAAGAAAATAAGTTTTTATTTAACTACAAATTATTCTTGATGATTTTATATTTGATAAGGATTCTTTTTAGAAAATATTACACACCTATGGTTGAGGAGAATTCAATAAAATTGTAATTAAAATGTGTTAAACTATTTTGACTTCATATTATTAATGTTGAAGACTAATACTATTTATTAGACTCAATTGGTTAATTTGTTTAGACATATTAGCAATTTTTATTTACCCTTATATGAATTATCAATTAAGTAAATAAGTTTAAATTTGAGTTATTAAAGTATTTGAATTTTTATTTAACTCAAAAGTGGAATATTATATTTTTATTATGTAGCTATTATTTTTGTGATCATTTTGGTATATTACATTTATTTTTGTGATTTATAGATAATAAGATATGACTTTGACAAATTACTTTATAATTACTTAATAAAAAATAAATATTTAATTAAGTGAAATAATAATACATGATTATAGATTTTTAAAATATTGTTTTTGTTTTTCCAAGATTTTTGGTATTTATTATATTCTTAACATTTACCATTATTAAAATAGGAATTATCAAAGTTTTATTACTTTAAAATCTTTATTAAATAATAGTTATTTAAATTGTTAACATAATAATGTTTAATAATAGTTTTAAGTTATAGATTTTATTTTTCTACACATTTTCATATATTATACATATTTTTCTGAACTATAAAACAAAGTTATAGATTTAACAAGTTTTAATCATTTTATTTAATTTTTGGAATATGTATATTTTGATTTATATCATTTATTCTTTCTTAAACAGGAAATAACTTTTTACACCGCACCCATACCTAGCCCTAGTCACTGACTAGTGGGCTAGAGACCACATCAGCGCTCAAGTTAAAATAATTACATTTGTTACCGACACAATTACTACCCCCCGACAATGACAGATGGGCCCTAGGCCATGTCACTTGCCACGTGAGACAAAGACCAGGTCAAAGAGGGGAGTAGGTCCAGGGTGGCACCGGCGTGACGTAGCTATGGCGTTAGCACCACCACCACCATCAGTGGTTGGTCGCCGGCGACGATCCACGACGCCCTAGCAAGTGAAAGTAACCTAGTTCGAATCAGTGCAACGCGCTGAACCCTAAAGTGTCGGCACCGCTCGAAAATGGTCATCGGAGCCTCGGCCCGACGAGCTCCGATGGTGGCCGATAGTGACAGAAGGTGCGATGGTGTTTAACAATGAGATACGGCAATTTAGGAATAGTGGAGTGTTCATGAACTCACCCTGATGACGATAGAGAGGTTGGCGAGGACAAGCGTGGTCGGAGGCGAGCTCTCCGACGAGAATTCCGACGAACTTCCGCAAAGAGGAACGGAAAAATTCGCCCTCTCCAGTGCTCCCCTTGATGCAAGATTCTACCCAGATGATCTACGGAGCATGGGGTGATAGGGCAAAGGTGTCTGATCTTTCGATGAGATGAAGATAGTCTATTTGGGTGGAGCTCGGGCTTGACGATCCGACTACACGTGCGAGCACGAGCGCCAATGCAATCGCTAGGCCAATCTCCTGGAGGTTACCGATCCTGCGGGAACACGATCAGCCTGACCAGCGAGGGTCTTAATTCCTACCTGAAATCGAGAACAAGTAAGAACCAATATTGCAATCAAGATATTGCGGAATTAAGAGGAAAGCTTTATTGAAGAGGTGGGATCCTGAATAGGTGCGAAGTACAAGAGGCCTCTGCGACGCTCGAGCCTTGGCGAAGTTGCGACTATGGCTAACTTAATGTCTAAACAAAATCCGAGTCTAGGGGGTCGGCTATGGGGAGTATTTAAGGGCGAAAAGGTGGGGTTTCGGCCAGCCATGGAAGTGGTGGCCGAATCCAACCCTAAAAGTCCTTTTCCCCTCAAATACGGACTCTAAAAAGTAGCTAATTAAAATCCTGCGAAAAATACATGAGCCTGGCCCAAAATAAAGGTGTCGCAGCACCATATTAAGCTATGGACGAATTCGTAAAGTATTGATCTTAAATATTTCGTCCAAGCCTTCTTTCTTCATTATGGTGGCCTCAAAGTTCTGAAATCCTCATCCGTGGCCTTCACTTGGAACATCATATGGTTGCTGCCATCTCCATGCATGGCCATGCTCCAATGCTTGTCCCTCTCATCCATGCTTGGTCCATCATTCCTAAGAGTAAGAAATATATCTGATTTAGGCAGCATCATATTCTCATGTATGTGAGGAATAGTTCCAAGAAACGAAAGTACCTGATAGTTAAGTTGTTTGGCACGAGATCTTGTGATGGGTCCTTGTATGTGTGTTGCTGTAGGTACAACGGTTGTATCAATAGTAGGGATGCCCACATCATGCTCCCCTTCTTGAATTGAAGTTGTCCTCGACACAATCTCATCTTCCTCACCAAAGTAAGGCTTCAAATCTGCAATGTTAAATGTAGGACTAACCGTACCAAAGTCTGCAGGCAACTCAAGTTTATATGCATTATCATTGATTTTCTCTAACACCTTAAAGGGACCAGCAGCACGTGGCATTAACTTAGACTTGCGTAAATCAGGAAAACGATCTTTACGCAAATGTAACCAAACAAGATCGCCAACATCAAACACAACATGCTTTCTCCCTTTATCCCCAGCAAGTTTATACTTAGCATTCATGTGTTCAATGTTATCTTTAGTAGTCTTATGCAAGTTTAATATCATTTCAGCACGTTGTGTAGCATCCAAATTATGTTGCACCGAAGAAGGTAAAGGCAATAAATCAATAGGTGCACGAGGAACAAAACCATACACAATCTCAAATGGGCACATCTTTGTGGTAGAATGCAATGAACGATTATAAGCAAATTCTATATGAGGTAAACACTCTTCCCACAATTTTAAGTTCTTCTTTAAAACAGCCCGTAACATAGTAGACAAAGTTCTATTTACTACTTCAGTTTGACCATCAATTTGGGGATGACATGTAGTACTAAAGAGCAATTTAGTCCCCAACTTAGCCCATAAACATCTCCAAAAGTGGCTAAGAAATTTAGTATCACGATCAGAGACAATAGTATTAGGCACACCATGCAAACGAACAATTTCACGAAAGAACAAATCAGCAATATGCGCAGCATCATCCGTTTTATGACAAGGAATAAAGTGTGCCATCTTAGAAAACCGATCCACAACAACAAAAATACTATCCCTCCCCTTCTGTGTTCGTGGCAATCCCAAAACAAAGTCCATAGAAATATCCTCCCAAGGAACACTAGGAACAGGAAGAGGCATATATAAACCATGTGGATTAAGGCGAGACTTAGCTTTTTGACAAGTAGTGCAGCGTGCCACAAATCTCTCAACATCTCGACGCATACGGGGCCAAAAGAAGTGTGCAGCAAGAACATCCTCCGTCTTCTTGACACCAAAGTGTCCCATCAATCCTCCTCCATGCGCCTCTTGTAACAACAAAAGACGAACAGAGCTATCTGGAATGCATAGTTTGTTAGCACGGAACACAAATCCATCATTGAAGACGAACTTGTTCCAAGTTCTACCATCTCTACAATTCTGCAACACATCTTTAAATTCAGCATCATGCACATATTGTTCCTTAATAGTTTCCAATCCAAATATTTTGAAGTCAAGTTGAGATAACAAAGCATAACGGCGTGACAAAGCATCAGCAATAACATTATCTTTACCCTTTTTGTGTTTGATAACATAAGGAAAAGACTCAATAAATTCAACCCACTTTGCATGACGACGATTCAACTTAGCTTAACTACGAATATGCTTCAAAGATTCATGATCAGAATGAATAACAAATTCTTTAGGCCATAGATAATGTTGCCAAGTTTCTAATGTCCGAACCAACACATATAATTCTTTATCATAAGTAGAATAGTTCAGACTAGCCCCACTCAATTTCTCACTAAAATATGCAACATGTTTTCCCTCTTGTAATAACACCCCTCCCAAACCAATTCCACTAGCATCACATTCAAGCTCAAAAGTCTTAGTAAAATCAGGAAGTTGGAGTAAGGGAGCATGTGTTAGCTTATCTTTCAATATGATGAAGGCCTGTTGTTGTGCATCGCCCCAAACAAAGGGCACATCCTTCTTGGTAAGCTCATTCAGCGGCGCGGCAATTGATCCAAAGTCTTTGACAAAGCGCCTATAAAAACCAGCGAGGCCAAGAAAACTCCTCACTTGTGTGACCGTCTTGGGCTGCGGCCAATTCTCAATAGCTTCAATCTTGGCTGGATCCACTTCAATACCCTGTGATGTAACAACATAGCCAAGAAACGCAACTCGATTGGTGCAAAAGGTGCACTTCTCAAGGTTACCAAACAAACGTGCATCACGTAAAGCATTGAAAACAGCACTAAATGGTCCAAATGATCCTCTAAAGATTTGCTATAAATCAGAATATCATCAAAGTAGACTACCACAAAACGTCCAATGAAAGCACGTAAAACTTCGTTCATTAATCTCATGAAAGTGCTAGGTGCATTAGTTAAACCAAACGGCATTACTAACCACTCATATAAACCAAACTTAGTTTTAAATGCTGTTTTCCATTCATCTCCTAATTTCATACGAATCTGGTGGTAACCACTATGCAAATCAACTTTAGAAAACATGGTAGATCCACTCAATTAATCAAGCATGTCATCTAAACGTGGAATAGGATGACGATATCGAATAGTAATATTATTGATAGCTCTACAATCAGTACACATGCGGGAAGAACCATCTTTCTTAGGTACTAAAATAATAGGAACAGCACAAGGGCTAAGGGACTCACGAATATGATCTCTGTCGAGTAGTTCCTGAATTTGGCGTTGTATCTCCTTTGTCTCCTCTGGATTGGTTCTATATGGCGCGCGGTTGGGCAACGTGGCACCAGGAATTAGATCAATTTGGTGCTCAATTCCTCTAATAGGAGGTAGTCCTGGTGGCAGCTCAGCGGGAAAGACGTCCTCATATTCCTGCAAAAGGTTAGCAATAGCGGGTGGCAAAGAAGGAGGCATATCCTCAAACGAAAACAGAACCTCTTTGCAGACAATTGCATAACATTGAGTATTGTTTACATCTAGTTCAGCAATATCAATTTTATTTGCAAGCATACATGGACTCTTCAAACGAATTTCAGTAGCATGTGTAGAATCAGATTTAGTGTTCTTTGGTGGTATAAAATCTGCAACAACAATCTGATTCTCACTTTTATTTTTCTCCTCAGTTTTAGCTCTACTAGCTCTAGCAAGATCATCTTTTAAAATCTGTTCGGGAGTCATAGGTTTTAGACCAATTTTCTTTCCATCATGCATAAGAGAGTAGTGATTAGTTTTGCCATTATGAACAGATTCTCTATCAAATTGCCATGGTCTACCAAGTAACAAAGAACAAGCTTGCATAGGTACAACATCACAATCAACAAAATCAGAATATGTACCAATAGTAAAATGCACGCGTACCGTTCTTGTTACCTTGATCTTGCGAGAACTCTCAAACCATTGGATGTAATATGAATGTGGGCGTTGTCTTGTTGGAAGCGCAAGCTTCTCTACCATGTCAACACTGGCCAGATTATTACAACTCCCTCCATCAATGATGATCCGTATAGCTCTTTCCTTGACAACACCACGTGTTTGGAACAGGTTGTGGCGTTGATCTTGCTCAGATTTGCTCAATTGCACACTCAACACACGTTGTGTAATTAAGCTCTTGTATTGATCAGCAGCTTCAGCTCCCATTACCTCTGGCTCTTCATCAGCATCAGAATTGTCTCCATCTCGAGCAGAAATAAGGGCTAGTGTATCTTCATCGAAGTCACTCGCTGAATCGTATTGACCATCTTCTCGCACCATCATCACACGTTGTGTTGTGCACTGTCTCTCAATATGACCAAAACCCCAGCACTTGCGGCATTGTATATCCTTTGTCTTACCCGTGGAAGCCATAGAAGATGCACTACGAGCAGGAGCATTGGATGATGGTGGAGGAGCAGCTGGAAATCTTGTGGTGGCCTTGGATGTGGTAGTAGCTGGTGGCGAATCACGAGGAGGCGCTGATTGTCGGGATGTCCAAGAGGATGTGCGACCTGCAGAATTATTAGTCCTCCTCCATGGTGTTTGGCGATCCTGCACTTCACGTTCAGCTTTGCAAGCAAGATGAAACAAACGAGTGATAGAATTATATTCCTTATAATCTAATATGTGCTGAATGTCCTTGTTTAATCCACCAAAGAAACGTGCAAGAATTTGTTCATTAGATTCAACAAGACCACACCAAACCATCCCCGTTTGCAATTCCTGATAATACTCTTCTACAGAATTTTTCCCTTGCTCTAAACATGTCAGGTTCTTTAGTAAATCACGTTGATAAGTGGGAGGTACAAAACGAACACGCATAGCAGTTTTTAAAGCAGTCCAAGTACTAGGAATAGTAGTAGGATTTAAACGACAATACTCAGACCACCAAAGGGAAGCAAATTTAGTAAATTCACATGTAGCAGCACTAACACGCATATTCTCAGGATATTTTAAGCATGCAAAACGTTGTTCTACTTCCATCTCCCATGTAAGATATGCATCAGGATTATATTTACCCTCAAAAGATGGAATATTTAATTTAAGCTTTGCAACATGATCATCATCACGTACCGGTGGGCGAGCGTTGCGGTAGTAATGTCGGGGACGGCCAGCAGGTACCTGTGGAGGTTGGTCAACCTCGTCGTCAAACAGATCGTCGTCGTCGGGGTCGTAGTAGTACCCGTTGTTTGTCCCCAATGTCGCAGCAGCAGCCGCGGCGGAAGTCTGAGGAGCGTCAGCCGCAGCGGTAGCCGCCGGGGGTGCGGCTGCAGCCGAACCAGCAGTCCGACCCGTGATCGGAATGCGCCGTGCGCCATGTGTGGGTGCCGGTGCGGGTGCGGGCAATCGGTTCAAAAGCTCCTTGAACCGAATGTCAAGCTTGGCGTTGAAGGATTTCTCGAGTCCATCGATCTTGTCCACGGCGTTGGTGATCTTGGTGTCAAACTCCCCGAGGCGCGTATCCACGTCTTCAGCGCGACTGACCAAGAGCGCAGAGAAGTGGGCATGTAGTTCTTCGTTCGTCATTGTGGCAGGGTTCCGTGAAGTATCTGTCATGGTTAGTCCTTAAAAAGCACAGGTATATAGTACGGAAATATGGTGGAAGTCACGCGTAATCCGTCAAGCAATATACGAAGCTCTTACAAGTTCTTACCAAACAGCAGGAAAAGGCGATGTGCAACCACGAGGATCAGTGGGTCCAGAGATTGAACCAAGCGATTACCAGGAGTCGAAACACCGCACGTGGAGAGTATCTGTGGAGCTCTGGGAAGGCTTAGCAAAGGGGGTTAGCAATTATCAAAACAGCAATGCAAAAGTTGAAAGAATGCTCAACGACGGTACTGTGCTGGTCCTAGGCTAGACCGTACTAGAGACGCGAGCCTAGATCACCAACGATGTCACGACGCGACACAACAAGCAATGTATGATGATATGACCCCCTGAAAAGCGAACCGAGAGGTGGAAAATCACTATGATGGCAAGTGGCTAGAACTGATCTACGGGGTCTAAAAATAGGTTAGCCCCAAAAAAAATTCGAAATTTTTTTATTTTGCTCCGGAAAGCGCGCAGCCGCCAAAAAAATATCGCTATAACGGCCGATGGAGAAAAGTGATCCCCGGGGTCGAAAAACAGTATAGCGAGAAAAAAATTTCGGAGGCGGTTCCAGACTTTTTTTTTTGCTCTCCTTCTGGACTTACGACCGGACTCTTAGCTCGACACGGACTTTAGCTTAACACGAAAACAACAAAGAAGGAGAGTAAAAACAAATAACGAGGAAACAATAACTCTACTCAGACTCGTACCACGACAGGAAACTGATCGGATCTGTGTCGCGGTAGGAAGGCGATGGCGGAGTATTAGGGTTTATGGTGGTAGGGTATATGGCGGCGGAATATGGTGGTGGAATATGGTGGCGGTGATCGGCGAGTGTGGCGGTGACTACTATGATCAGAACTCGAAACTCTAAGGGACGAGACACTAAGACCAGCAACTCGACGCGACAATGTAGACACAAATTCAACAATGCAAAAACTGAAAAGATAATGCGAGGCATAGATTGGTTATGGGATGGATCTAAACTCTAACTGTGTTTTTGGCTTTTTCGTGGGTTTATAGGTAAAAACAGATCTAATCTACGAAAACAGTAAAATCTCACCGAGCAACCTGAAATCTGATACCACTTGATAGGGCAAAGGTGTCCGATCTTTCGATGAGATGAAGATAGTCGATTTGGGTGGAGCTCGGGCTTGACGATCCGACTACACGTGCGAGCACGAGCGCCAATGCAATCGCTAGGCCAATCTCCTGGAGGTTACCGATCCTGTGGGAACACGATCAGCCTGACCAGCGAGGGTCTTAATTCCTACCTGAAATCGAGAACAAGTAAGAACCAATATTGCAATCAAGATATTGCGGAATTAAGAGGAAAGCTTTATTGAAGAGGTGGGATCCTGAATAGGTGCGAAGTACAAGAGGCCTCTGCGACGCTCGAGCCTTGGCGAAGTTGCGACTATGGCTAACTTAATGTCTAAACAAAATCCGAGTCTAGGGGGTCGGCTATGGGGAGTATTTAAGGGCGAAAAGGTGGGGTTTCGGCCAGCCATGGAAGTGGTGGTCGAATCCAACCCTAAAAGTCCTTTTCCCCTCAAATACGGACTCTAAAAAGTAGCTAATTAAAATCCTGCGAAAATTACATGGGCCTGGCCCAAAATAAAGGTGTCGCAACACCATATTAAGCTATGGACGAATTCGTAAAAGTATTGATCTTAAATATTTCGTACAAGCCTTCTTTCTTCATTATGGTGGCCTCAAAGTTCTGAAATCTTCATCTGTGGCCTTCACTTGGAACATCATATGGTTGCTGCCATCTCCATGCATGGACATGCTCCAATGCTTGTCCCTCTCATCCATGCTTGGTCCATCATTCCTAAGAGTAAGAAATATATCTGATTTAGGCAGCATCATATTCTCATGTATGTGAGGAATAGTTCCAAGAAACGAAAGTACCTGATAGTTAAGTTGTTTGGCACGAGATCTTGTGATGGGTCCTTGTATGTGTGTTGCTGTAGGTACAACGGTTGTATCAATAGTAGGGATGTCCACATCACGGGGCTTCTCCATGCCTACTTGGAAGAGAGTGGGGAGGTGCCGTTTGACGGCGAGGTGTGGCTCTGGTGAGCTAGGGTTTCGGCCCCACTCGAATCAGAGAGGATAAGAAGGGATTGTGGATAGGGATTGAGCCAGGGCGTCACGGTGGCCTTCTTATCCCCCTCTGGAACAACGACGAGCATCTTGACGCACGACTGACAACGACGATGGCATCGGGCGGTGGCGAGCTCCTCCAGCGAGTTGCCTATGTGCGTGAGGATGACGATGACGTCACTTTTGCGGAAACCCCCCTGGTGAATATTTCATCTCAACCCACAGTCCTTCTTCGGTCCCACTTGTCAGTTATAGATGAGAATGAGCTAGGTTGGCTGCTGGGCTATTGTGGGCTGCACATGGGGGTCAGATAAGGAAAGAGGAGTTGGGCCACGGTCAGGTTTTGTTTTTTTATTTGTTTTCCCTTTTTCTATTATCTGTTTTCCTTTTCAGATTTGTATATAATCTTTAATTTGAACTTTTCTTTGTAGAATTAATTTGCCGGATAATTGTAGTAGTACTAAAATGTATTTAGTATCAATTGTGAACTTTTTATTGTATAAGGTTATGTATCTTTATTTTCTTTATGTATGTACTTTTCCTATTATTATTTGTAAGGCTTTTAATATGCATTTAATTGAGCTAATATCCATAAACTTATTATAGGATGCATTATTATTAACTCATGAGATTTGATTCTCATTAACTCATAATATTTAGGAGATTTTCATATAGTGATCCTTTATTTTTATTTGATAAATAGAATTTCTAGGGAATTAATATGATTAGTATTATTCCCATGAATTTAGGAAATAATCAATGGATATATATTTTATTATAATTAATATAGAAGTTAGGGTTTGAATTGGAAGTGCTTACCCTAGAGTTTAGGATTCTTAATTTACTTATATTCCCTTATTGATGTGAGTAAAGGTTTAATAGGCTAAGCATATTGTCTTCTGTTTGTGATATTTGATGATAACACCTTTTAAAATAGAAAGTTACATCTAAAATGTCTTATAGAAAAGAATTGATAAAGATACTCTTAAGCACATATAATTATGATATTTGGAATTGTCAAAAATGTGCTTATGTAATTTTCTATAAGAGAATATTCCTATTAAGTGATATAGATATAAGATGAGGAATTCATAATATGAAATGGATATTATACTTGGTTTAAGACTTAAAGTTGATTGTTTACCAAGAATTACTACCTTCCATAGTTCATCATTCTAGACTTGTAAATAAGGAATTCCTTTCCTAGATATACTATTTTTTCCTATCTATCATCATGGTTAACATGATGATCTTTACTTCACAAAAATATTCTTATTCACCTATCATTCTTCTAAACCCATTGATAAATCCAATGAGCTTGACATTGAAGCTTTTATAGTTTCCTTATATCCATACTTGGTTATATCCAGAACTCTACTGTTGATAACCTTCCATCCAACAAGTAGTTCCTTCAAACTCCACACATAATCTTCCTTAATCATCCATCACTAATATATATCTAATATATGTATGCATCCAACTACCTTTCTCTAAAGCTTCCTATCCTTTAAGACGAATAACACTACTTCCATAACTCCATGCTATACTAGCTTTAATTAAATCATACTGTCTTACATTTACTTGACTCTAATAACTCACACCCCAACCTCACATTATGTTAATGTGGCTGGTAATGACTACTCTAGGGTAACTTATCTATACTAGGTTTTTAATCACGTTCTACCCACCAATATCTTTTATACTAGATATAGGTGGACAATCCTGGTGAGTAAGGCATGATCATTATAATCCTTTAATCACTTATAGCTTAGGTTTCCAATTGGCTATCCAAGGTTTCATCAATACCACTTTTCAATTGGATTGAAATTATCTTCCTAGTATCTCATATGGGATTAAGGGTTATTCATGGACTATGCCCTCTTTAAAAGATTTAAGTAGATGCTATGATAAGATCAAGAGGTAGTAGATCAAGTATTGATAGTTAAAGAATTTGTGAACCAATGGTTGATTACTCAATCATTTATGAACAACATATATTAAGTTAGGTTCCATAAAGATTGATATGGAAAGTAAGATATATGGTGAATGATCTTGACTTAGTCTCTTTCCAACTCAAACTCATTAAAGAGTTTAAGTTGGGTATTACTATGATACTCATAGTAAGAATAGATAAGAATAAGATAGGTCAGGATTAGTCATTATGTTTATATTACTTTAGTTGTAATCTTGACTTGGCACGTATGAGTTGTTGTGCTGAAAATTATGGTATAATCCCTTAAGGATCAGATATTAATTATTTAAGCAATGTATTATGAGTAACATTTTATTATATCTGATCTACCCTTAGATCAAATCATGTTTACCCAAATAGGGTTTTAGCAAAGGTTATATTGAAACTTATCATAGTTAACTTGATGATCAACTTCAATTCCATCAAGTTGAGAGAAGCTTTAATCACTTTGACAAGTTTTGTTTAAAAGCGTGAAAATTATTCGAATTTTCTATGCATGAATGCAATACACACATTTGGGTTCATCTTATTTCTAAGCTCTAATGCTGGGATGTTACAGACTCTCCCCCTTAAAATAAACTTCATCCTCGAAGTTTGCAAACTCTCACATTTCGGAGTAAGGAGTGGTTGCTACATTTCTCCACTCCATGATGATCTTAAATGGAATTAATTGTAGTATTCCATAATGTGATTAGATATCCTAATCCAATTCTTTTTATTTAATCATCAAATTTTATTACTATGTTAGATACAGTTTAGAGAGTCTCATTAAAACAAGTTTTAAGTTTCTATATGCCCGTGTTTATGGTCAAAAGACTATATTTCTATTCTTGTCATAGTATAGTTGATACTGGTACTCCTTCCAAGATTGGATTTGAACTCATTTAGTCCATACCCATTGGAAGTTCTTATTCTCTGCACATGCCCAATTGGGTGTTCTCTATTACTTCTTAAGGGTTACTTAAGAGTTGTTTCTTCTAGAATTAGTCGGTTAGGATTTACCTTTATCACCTTCAAGCTTTTACTTTATTAAGTTTTTAGATAATCTTTCATTATTACCTATAGTACTTCTTCAACTTTCATTCATAATGTCTACTCTCCCCCTTAGGGTTTACTCATAGTCATTAAATTGTATATATAGCATTTATTGGCTTTATAACTAGAATGTTGGTTTATGTTCAGTTTATACTTTACCCAATTAGGGTCTGATGAAAGATTGTACGGTGTATCCACATAGTCGTGGATCTCCAAAGCAAATCTTTTAGCATTATATGTCGTACTTACTATTGGACATTTTCACTGGAATAAGTCTGACTTTGCGAAGCATCTCAAAAGATGATCGTTTTAATTTAATTTTTTTATACTTACTTAGGTCTTACTTAACTTAGGCCAAATTTTATGCTCTTTACGCAACCATTAAGATGATCTGGTTAACTATGTCAACCAACACCGGCTGCGAACAAGATACCAACTGTGGATCGGAATGCCGACTATGGATTAAGTACCCAACGGCGAATCATTCTGGGTGGTAGGTATTACCTTACAGTTTCCGACCTACTACTGGCATTCTCTCTGAATTTTCTGAGCTTGAATACCATTTTGGTTCCAAGGCATCTACTTTGTACTTATTCATGATACTTCCATGAACTTGGTACAACTATTTTATCAACTTCTTAGCAACTTACCTACTTTGAATGAGCTTTAAGTTTATTACTTCGTGTTGCTCCATACATATTCTACACTAAAATTCTTTCTTGAATCTGGCTAAGAATAGTCTATGCTTTATCTATCCTCCAAATGGTGTTAATACTCCTTATATTTTGCTTCATCCTTCAAGTAAGTCTTCCTTATGATCTTTGAAACTCGTCATTCCCTTACACGAATTCCTGTTCCTATCTAGGTCTATAACATCAAGTCATAATTGGGTGTTACATCATGCATTTGCACACCTAATTAAACTTCATGTATAGATCTAGTCAATCAAGAAGATTCAATAAAATCCAAACGTCGATAAACAACAAAACATATACCATGTATTATACATAGGTTTTAAATAATTTACAAATGTACTAGATGTCCCAACGGTTTTCTCCACACCTATTTACACAACTATCTTACAAGAACTTCTTGTTCTTGTGAGTATATCCTCACTTATTTCGGCAGACCTTTCAAACTACAATACACATTACCTTCTATGTGCATTATTCAAGCTCTCATCCCTTGGGATGTCGTTCCTTTCTTACATTCATCTTCCTCTAGTGCTTCCTGGAGTTCCGTCCATGATGACGTGAAGTCCTACGACTGCCTTCTGGAGCATAGGAGCATCCAGGAGGTGCATATTCTTGATTAGAAGTACCAAGACTGAGATTAGTCATTGAAAAATGACTAGAGTTGGCGTAATCCTCTATAGAATATTCCTGGTTTTCCGGCAACGCTTCCTCATAGTAAGTTGGCTCCTTAGATTTTTCTTGGATCCAGTCGTACATATTGGTATAGTAGCTATCGGAATACTCTTCTAAGTCGATTGGATTGGTATCACCCCCATATGGTCCATAAGGCTCTCTATGGTTATAGTTGGTCTCTTGTTCAATAGCTGTATCACAAGGTATAGGATTTCCTATGGTTCCACCTTGAGATTCTACTTACCATCCATACTTATTTGGCTCAGTGTTATTTGGAATAACTCTATTCCATTCCTGTTGTTTGGAGTTGTACTTGGTCCATAGGTCTTCAGGTGGCTTGCATTCATTTTGGTAGTAGGCATAATTTTCCGAGTTTGGGTCATAAAACTCAGTTTCCTCATACACTTCTCCTGAAGGTATGTATTTGGGATGCCAAGCTTCTTTATCTAACTTCTTCCTACGTGCAATTGCTTTATCAGGATCAGTAAAATCCTTAATGACCGTATCCAGTTCCTAAACTAAGCCTTGATGAGTGTTATGATAAGTGTTTAGCAAAGACCGATAACGATCCATATACTCTATAGCTAGAGTAGGTTCTGCTTGAACTAGAGTAGAGTGATCTAACTCATGCTCTGGGTTTGAGGTTTCATGTGGTATAATGGTATGAGTACTACCTTCTAGAGCTTGGGATTTTTGTTCTCGGATCATGGTTATGGATGTTGCTACGGCAATCTGATATGCAGATGCCATGCACCTTGCCTCTCCTGATGGCATTTCTCCCTTAAGTCCTAACTTCTTGGGTAACATGATCATGACACGGTATTTAGCTAATACCTGCCCATCATAGTAACTGTAAATCTTGACCAAAAGTCTTGATTCACAATCCAAACTCCATAGAAGTTGTCGGAGATTATCTGTCCAATCCCCTCCAAAGTCATTCAGTGTCCTGTTCATCACTTGAACATTCCGGGGTGGATATTGAGGTGCCATGTGGAACTGTGGATAAGAAATTATCATCAGTCACATCAAGTTAAAACTCTTGGGTAATGATCGGGATTGCAATCATACTAAAGAATTATCGCACTAGCAACATGACAGGATTATTCTCAAGTGTAAGTCCTTAGAGGCTCTACCCATTTACTAGGTTTCCAACCTAAGGTCAAAGCATATGCTATGATGCCAACTACGGTGACCCAGCATACCACTGCATGATGTAGTATATGAAGGGTTTTGCAGCATAGTAAATCAAAAAAATTCTACGGATGCGAACAAGAAAGCCAAGATCTAATCTAGGAGATGTAATCAACGAGAGAGATTGATGAGATCTTCATACCCTTGAAGAAATCGCACAGTGGAAACGTTCAACAGAACGTGGTTGACGTAGTCGTACTCGCCGTCTCCTCCTCGTGATCCGATCCTACGCTGCAAGTGGCGGCGCCTCCGAGAGATGCACACGTACGGTGCAGCGACGTCTCCTCCTTTCCTTGGTCAAGCAAGTATGGTGGAGAGATAGATTGGATCTGCAGCACGACGGCGTGGTGCTTATGGTGGAGAGTTTTTGCGGCAGGGCTTCGCCTACGCGCAGTCGAGAGAGAGAGAGATGTGGAGGGGCAGCAGTAGGACGACAGCTAGGGTTGGAGGAGTGGGGGGAGGCTGCGCCCCTGCCCTCCTTATATAGGGGGATGGCCGACCCCCTTGACCCCTCCTCCAAGCCCTAGGGCAACGGCCCAAGGGGTGGAGTGGGGGGCAAGTCACCCCCCTCTTCTAGAAGGCTCCCCTAGGGTTTCCCCTAGGGCTGGCCGGCTGGGCCTTAGGGGCCTTGTGCCCCTGGACCAAAGTGGCCAGGGCACTTCCCCTTAGGCCCACGCATGCCTCCGACAAGTGGGCCCACGTTGGCCCCACTCCGGAACCTTCTAGAACCTTTCGGTACAATACCGATAAACTCCGAAACGATTCCGAAATCCAAAAACTGATTTCCTTTATATGAATCTTATTCTCCGGACCATTCCGGAACCTCTCGTGATGTCCTGGGTCTCATCCGAGACTCCGAACAAAAACTCATAAACCAATCATCCATTCTATCCTAGCGTCGATGCACGTTAAGTGTGTGACCCTACGGGTTCGAGAACATGCAGACATGATCTTCTATCAATAATCAACAGCGGGATCTGGAAACCCATATTGACTCCCACATATTCATCGATTATCATATCAGATGAACCACGATGCCAGGATTCAATTAATCCCATATATGTATTCCCTTCGTCACGCGATATTTTACTTGCCCGAGATTCGATCGTTGGTATCGGCATGCCTAGTTCAATCCCGTTCACAGCAAGTACTTTACTCGTTCCATAATCTGATATCACTTTGTGATTAACTCCTTAACCACGTGCTTGCAAGCGGTGTTGATATCGATTACCAAGTGGGCCCGAAGTATATCTCTCCGACTCGGGAGGGAGAAATTCCATCTCGATAAATACAACCCAACAAGTACTTTCCGATCACCTGAGAGACACCTTTATGATCACCCTCACATAGGATGTCGTTTGATGACCTCAAAGCTTTCTTCCGATACCAGGGAGTTGTATTATCTCATGGTCTAAGGAATACAATACTTGACATAGGAAAAAGCTTCGCAAAGATGAACACGATGACACGATCTAATTGCTCTGCTTAATTTGGGTCTATCCATCATATCATTCTCCTAATGACATGATCTCATTATTAATCGACAACTCATGTCTATGGTTAGGAAACCTTAACCATCATTAATCAATGAGCTAGTCCATAGAGGCGTACTAGGGACACGGTGTTGTTCATAAACCACACAAGTATCAAAGTTTCCGCTTAATACAGTTCTAGCATGGAATATAAACTTTATCATGAATAAGAATTATAATAATAACATCTTTATTATTGCCTCTAGGGCATAATTCCAACAGTATACTATAGTCGTTGGCATAACACTAATGAAACACCGTTCACTAGTATTACATCCCTCAGAATGGCACAATAGAAACACAGCGGGTCCAATACATGGCTAAAGGTTACAACTCATTCTTTACACAAGATCCAGAGAATACTCTAGGTTAAAGAGATAGAAAAAACTTCTTACTAAGAAGGATCAAAGATTAACAACATAAGAACTATTATACCATTAAGACTAGTATTTTAACTAAGGGGTTGGCATTGCTGCTATTGCAATACACTACAGAATTAGGTTCTTTGGCTGGAGATTATATTCCTATCTAATCAGTAACTTTTTCATCACTTGAGTTGATGTATATGTTGACTTTCTTGACTTCATTGAAGAGCTTTAGCCTTTGATGATGATTCCTGGAGTATGACTTGATGTAGACGTCGCCTTAATGGCTTTAGAATCTAGCAAGGGTTAAGAAGATACGTTGAGTACGAGCGTACTCAGCAAGTTCACTAGAAAAGGAGTGTTTGATGCACTATATCTATAGCCACAGACCATAGGTCGTAGGCAACGCAAGTTTTCATAAACATTTCTTCAAAGGTTGCTTTTATTCTGAAAAGCTATGTCCGTCAGCCTTCACGGGTTTACCAGAACTTTCATGGAGTTCCTTTCCCGCCACGTTTGCAGCTCCTTCCCGGAACAGGGAGTAACAAGTTACAGTTCTTACACTCTGCATAGGTGTGTTACTTTTCCCATGAGAGATCAACTCCTTGTTGCACAACCGGGCAGCTTACCCGTCCACAATTCCATGTTGTGGGGCCTAGTAGTTGGTCCAAGCCAATCACTGCCCTCTCCGCGACCTCATATGTGTGCATGATCCTTCAGGCTGGCTCATCTTCGTTAAGCCCCCTTTCGGGCAGGCTAAAACCCTGATGAGTTCCCGAAGACTCTATGACCTAGTGATGCCCGGATTAGTACCATTTACATGGACTATCTCCCTAAACACCATTCATAGATAATATAGACACCAAAAGTGTGGGGCGTAAGTGTGCCCACCCATATGTTGGATCCGCACAAGGAATCACAACGTCACGTTAAGGTCGTCTTGCCTCCATACAAGAGGAAAAGGATACGGCTGGCTTCTCCATCCCATTCCAAATCTCATGGTTAACGCGTAATATACAGCGCAGGAATCACTGGCGACATTGGTTGTTAAGTCCTAGATATTATGTTCCTTTACCACCGGAACTTTTATAGTAAGTTATTACCTCATGGTAATAACCTATAATCACATTATTATGAAAATAGTGTTTTCGGACCTTTTTCAAATGCAGGTGATGTCCATATTGGATTTGTAAAATACTTTACAAAAAATAACCAAAGGACATGAGCAAGTGATGAACTTGAATTCTGTGATTGCAAGATTATGCACTCACGGTCTTCAAGACAATATAAGATCCAAAATCTGAAATCAGCATCATTGGTCCGGTAAGGATTAAAGTTTGAAGAAGCAATATGCTCTTATGCATAAGTAATGTGATGCATTTTATAAACGCGAATCCCGGGGATAACGTTGTTCTAGGGTTTGGATACTAGAAATGATGTATTTGAAATGTGTTGTACTTCTGGATGAGTTTTATACTCGTGCTTATTATTAAGGCTTGTGAGTGTGTGTGAAACAATCATATAATTACAATATCATAAAACAATAGGACACACACAAATGTGAGAAGCTACTCAAGATTGCTTATATAAGAGTTCTTGTTTGAAGTGGCAAAAAGAATAACATTTGAAGAAAAGATTTCTTTTCTAAGGTCTAAACAACCTTTGTGGTTAGTTGAGTCTGGTTGATGTTATTTGTGCTTGCTTGAATAGTTTGGGCTTGAGATGCTTTATGACCTAACTATATCAGACCAAAGTTAACCATAAAACGTCTAACAATGTTTATAGTATTATATTTAGAGTCTTGTAGACTAAAGTTAACTTTAAAACATAGATAGTTTGAAAGGATAATGCTTATAACATTTGTACTTTGGTGTAGTTGGTAATGTTGCCTTAAGGTGACTTCAGAATGGTTATATTTTTCTTTGATGTGGTGGTTTTCTTGATCTTATAATGGAATGGTATCACTTACCCCTTTTATGGATGAGTGGTTATGGTTTGTAAATCATGGAGTAATGTTAATTAATTGCTTATGAGTTCACTATAGTGTTATAGTAGGTTGATAAACTTATGGTTAAAGTAAAGAAAATAAGTTTTTATTTAACTACAAATTATTCTTGATGATTTTATATTTGATAAGGATTCTTTTTAGGAAATATTACACACCTATGGTTGAGGAGAATTCAATAAAATTGTAATTAAAATGTGTTAAACTATTTTGACTTCATATTATTAATGTTGAAGACTAATACTATTTATTAGACTCAATTGGTTCATTTTTTTAGACATATTAGCAATTTTTATTTACCCTTATATGAATTATCAATTAAGTAAATAAGTTTAAATTTGAGTTATTAAAGTATTTGAATTTTTATTTAACTCAAAAGTGGAATATTATATTTTTAATATGTAGCTATTATTTTTGTGATCATTTTGGTATATTACATTTATTTTTGTGATTTATAAATAATAAGATATGATTTTGACAATTCTTATTACTTTATAATTACTTAATAAATAATAAATATTTAATTAAGTGAAATAATAATACATGATTATAGTTTTTTAAAATATTGTTTTTGCTTTTCCAAGATTTTTGGTATTTATTTATATTCTTAACACTTACCATTATTAAAATAGGGATTATCAAAGTTTTATTACTTTAAAATCTTTATTAAATAATAATTATTTAAATTGTTAACATAATAATGTTTAATAATAGTTTTAAGTTATAGATTTTATTTTTCTAAACATTTTCATATATTATACATATTTTTCTGAACTATAAAACAAAGTTATAGATTTAACAAGTTTTAATCATTTTATTTAATTTCTGGAATATGTATATTTAGATTTATATCATTTATTATTTCTTAAACAGGAAATAACTTTTTACACCGCACCCATACCTAGCCCTAGTCACTGAATAGTGGGCCAGAGACCACATCAGCGCTCAAGTTAAAATAAATACATTTGTTACCGACCCAATTACTACCCCAGACAATGACAGATGGGCCCTAGGCCATGTCACTTGCCACGTGAGACAAAGACCAGGTCAAACAGGGGACTGGGTCCAGGGTGGCATCGGCGTGACGTAGCTATGGCGTTAGAACCACCACCACCACCGTCAGTGGTTGGTCGCCAGCGACGATCCACGACGCCCTAGCAAGCGAAAGTAACCGAGTTCGAATCAGCGCAACGCGCTGAACCCTAAAGTGGCGGCGCCGCTCGAAAATGGTCATCGGAGCCTCGGCTCCGACGACCTCCGATGGTGGCCGACGGTGACAGAAGGTGCGACGGTGTTTAATAACGAGATACGGCGATTTAGGAATACTGAAGTGTTCATGAACTCACCCTGATGACGATAGAGAGGTTGGCGAGGACATGCGTGGTCGGAGGCGAGCTCTCCGACGAGAATTCCGACGAACTGCCACAAAGAGGAACGGCAAAATTCGCCCTCTCCAGTGCTCCCCTTGATGCAAGATTCTACCCAGATGATCTACGGAGCACGGGGCTTCTCCATGCCTACTTGTAAGAGAGTGGGGAGGTGCGGTTTGACGGCGAGGTGTGGCTCTGGTGAGCTAGGGTTTCGGCCCCATTCGAATCAGGGAGGATAAGGAGGGATTGTGGATAGGGATTGAGGCAGGGCATCGCGGTGGCCTTCTTATCCCCCTCTGGAATGACGACGAGCATCTTGACGCACGACTGACGACGACGGCATCGAGCGGTGGCGAGCTCCTCCAGCGAGCTGCCTGTGTGCGTGAGGACGACGATGACGTCGCTTTTGCGGAAAAACCCCTGGTGAATCTTTCATCTCAACCCGCAGTCCTTCTTTGGTCCCACTTGTCAGTTATAGACGAGAATGAGCTAGGCTGGCTGCTGGGCTATTGTGGGCTGCACATGGGCGTCAAATAAGGAAAGAGGAGTTGGGCCACGGTCAGGTTTTGTTTTTTATTTGTTTTCCCTTTTTCTATTATCTGTTTTCCTTTTCATATTTGTATATAATCTTTAATTTGAACTTTTCTTTGTAGAATTAATTTGCTGGATAATTGTAGTAATACTAAAATGTATTTAGTATCATTTGTGAACTTTTTATTGTATAAGGTTATGTTTCTTTATGTATGTACTTTTCCTATTATTATTTGTAAGGCTTTTAATATGCATTTAATTGAGCTAATATCCATAAACTTATTATAGGATGCATTATTATTAACTCATGAGATTTGATTCTCATTAACTCATAATATTTAGGAGATTTTTATATAGTGATCCTTTATTTTTATTTGATAAATAGAATTTCTAGGGAATTAATATGATTAATATTATTCCCATGAATTTAGGAAATAATTAATGGATATATATTTTATTATAATTACTATAGAAGTTAGGGTTTGAATTGGAAGTGCTTACCCTAGAGTTTAGGATTCTTAATTTACTTATATTCCCTTATTGATGTGAGTAAAGGTTTAATAGGCTAAGCATATTGTCTTCTGTTTGTGATATTTGATGATAACACCTTTTAAAATAGAAAGTTACATCTAAAATGTCTTATAGAAAATAATTGATAAAGATACTCTTAAGCACATATAATTATGATATTTGGAATTGTCAGAGATGTGCTTATGTAATTTTCTATAAGAGAATATTCCTATTAAGTGATATAGATATAAGATGAGGAATTCATAATATGAAATGGATATTATACTTGGTTTAAGACTTAAAGTTGATTGTTTACCAAGAATTACTACCTTCCATAGTTCATCATTCTAGACTTCTAAATAAGGAATTCGTTTCATAGGTATACTATTTCTTCCTATCTATCATCATGGTTAACATGATGAGCTTTACTTCACAAAAATATTCTTATTCACCTATCATTCTTCTAAACCCATTGATAAATCCAATGAGCTTGACATTGAAGCTTTTATAGTTTCCTTATATCCATACTTGGTTATATCCAGAACTCTACTATTGATAACCTTCCATCCAACAAGTAGTTCCTTCAAACTCCACACATAATCTTCCGTAATTATCCATCACTAATATATCTCTAATAGATATATGCATCCAACTACCTTTCTCTAAAGCTTACTATCCTTTAAGACGAATAACACTACTTCCATAACTCCATGCTATACTAGCTTTAATTAAATCATACTGTCTTACATTTACTTGACTCTAATAACTCACACCCCAACCTCACATTATGTTAATGTGGCTGGTAATGACTACTCTAGGATAACTTACCTATACTAGGGTTTTAATCATGTTCTACCCACCAATATCTTTTATACTAGATATAGGTGGACAATCCTGGTGAGTAAGGCATGATCATTATAATCCTTTAATCACTTATAGCTTAGGTTTCCAATTGGCTATCCAAGGTTTCATCAATACCACTTTTCAATTGTATTGAAATTATCTTCTTAGTATCTCATATGGGATTAAGGGTTATTCATGAATTATGCCCTCTTTAAAAGATTTAAGTAGATGCTATGATAAGATCAAGAGGTAGTAGATCAAGTATTGATAGTTAAAGAATTTGTGAATCAATGGTTGATTACTCAATCATTGATGAACAATAGATATTAAGTTAGGTTCCATAAAGATTGATATGGAAAGTAAGATATATGATGAATGATCTTGACTTAGTCTCTTTCCAACTCAAACTCATTAAAGAGTTAAAGTTGGGTATTACTATGATACTCATAGTAAGAATAGATAAGAATAAGATAGGTCAGGATTAGTCATTACATTTAAATTACTTTAGTTGTAATTTTGACTTGGCACTTATGAGTTGTTGTGCTGAATATTATGGTATGATCCCTTAAGGATCAGATATTAATTATTTAAGCAATATATTATAAGTAACATTTTATTATATCTGATCTACCCTTAGATCAAATCATGTTTACCCAAATAGGGTTTTAGCAAAGGTTATATTGAAACTTATCACAGTCAACTTGATGATCAACTTCAATTCCATCAAGTTGAGAGAAGCTTCAATCACTTTGAAAAGTTTTGTTTAAAAGCGCGAAAATTATTCGGATTTTCTATGCATGAATGCAATACGCACATGTGGGTTCAGCTTATTTCTAAGCTCTAATGCTGGGATGTTACAACAGCCGCCTCAGGCCCGCCTCCGTCTGCTCCATCGCCACCCCCTCTATACCCGACGACGGCTCCTCCCCGTCCATGGCCAAGCTAGTACCGTCGTGCCGCCTCTCCCGGACGGCCTCGTCCTGTCCCGTCTCGTGCGCTCAACGCCGAATCCGTCCTCCCGCCGCATCGACCTCGCGCCATGCGCCGCCGCGACCGCTGCTCCCCCTGGCTCCTTAACTCCGTCGCCCCACACGGCCTCGTTCTCGCCGTCTCGTGCGCTCAACGCCGACTTCGGCCGCCCTCCGCATCGACCTTGCCATGCGCCGCCGCAAGCGCTGCCTCCCCTGCTCCTTACTCCGTCGCCCCACCAAGTTCTGCAAGATCTCGGTGTCCGCCAAATTTCTTTAATCCCTCCGCTGTGTTTCCGGATCCCTTGCTCGCTCCACCCTCTATCTCGGTCGCCTACTCGTGCACCCCTCGTCTCTAGAGAGCTCCCAGCCCTCTGTTCCGACTTGATCCGATAATTAGATTTATAGATGGTGCTGCTTGTTTATTCCACACGATGGTGCTGCTCGTTTATTCCACACAAGGCTGATTACTGTCAATTTTTGAGGATATATAAATCAGTGAAATTCGGTTTAAGGTAGCAATGTGGAACTATTCAGTACAATCCATCTATACTGTTTTCTCGTTTACCGGTCCTCATAAGATTAACAGTCTTGCTAGCGGGGCCCATAAGAGAGCCCAGCAGGACAACCCTGTCACCGATCAAGCAAAACACGTACGATAGGATCAGAAATAATTCTCGCGGCCCATAAGAAAGCCCTAGCAGGGCAATGCTGATCCAATCAACATGGATTACTTATAGGTGGCAACAGTGGGTTATTTTTATCTGAGTGGGAGGGTAAAACAGTCTAAAAAAGTGTTGAACCGGAAGAAACACTTCGTCATTTATTATTAGGTATAGATTATTATTATATAATATATATATCTATTAATTTCTCTTGAGGTAGGTTGGTCCAATACGTTTCCGTCAGCCAAAAATACGTTTTCCCACCGATGCGCCGAAGCAAACGGTTCGAACAGAAGAAAAAAAAGGTCCACCCGACCTGGTCGTGGAGCATCATAGTGGACCTTCGCGGCGGCGGGGCGGGTTGTGGTGGTGGTCCTCGCGCACGCGATGAGGACCACAACGCTGAGCGGAGCCATGGCGGGCGCCCCCGACCGAACTTTGCTTCAGAGACCCCCGCCTCTATCTGCGCCTCCCTCCCCCTCCCCCTCCCCCAGGCCTCTATCCGCCTGGCGCCTCCCCAAGCCCCGCACCGCCGCCACCCATCTTCCCCCGCGCGGGGCTCCCTACCTCCTCCGACAAGTGGAACGGAACCACCACGCCCCCAAAACCTCACCGCTACGGTGAATCAAGACCTGCGGAGACTGAAACAGTTTACTGGAGGCTAGAATCGAACCTAGCCATCTGATCCCTCCTCGCAGTTGCCTGAATCGAGTGAAGCTCAAGGAAGGGGGAAGGGCTCTCTCAAGAAGGAGCTCGGCCAGAGGTAACTCGAACAGAGGGGAGGCTGGCATGAGGGACCTGGCACAGGTAGCAGATGAGGAGAGGGGTTGGGGAAGAAAGAAGAGATGGGTGCTACTCCCTCCATTTCAAAATATAAGATGTTTTAGGTTTGTGAAGAGAATGTATCTAGACTTTTTTTAGTGTCTAAATTCACTCCAAACTTGAATAAACCTACATACTAAAAGTAGTCTATTCACAAAGCTAAAACATCTATATTTTGAAACAGAGGAAGTACTACTGAAATTTTTCGCCTGCTCTCGTTGCTCCGCTTGTCCCAGTTGTACCAATGTATGCCCGCTGCTACTGAATTTTATATGCCGGGTTAATTCACTACATCAGAACAACAACACTGATGTTGGATTTATTTGATGGCTGCTGTCCATGGAGTACATCGAGCATCGCAGCAGCATCCATGATTCATTCAATTATTATTGTTGCTCATGATATTTGGGTATGACATAAAATTTTAGGGAAAGCAACATGAAGGAACGCAATGGCATAATATTTTAGGAAACGCAACATTCGTTTTTCTCAGTTTGAGTCTGTTTATGACTGAATATGCAGTTTGGAGAGCTGTTGGCACAAGGGGAGTTTATTGGATGGCAATCAGTACTTATATGATTTACACTCATGTTAAGTATACATAGTTTCTATTTACATACCTTTTTCCTTCTCTTTTTCTGGGCACTTGGTAGCACGAGCCCTCTCTTAATATAATGAAAACTGGTCTGCCATATTTGATCCAAAAACTTCTGACACAACCCTTTAATATGAATGTTATGGAATGATAAATACAAAGAACAATATCAATGCTGCGAGCTTCGCTGCACTAATTAAAGTATGCCGGTTTACTGCATTACATACATGCAGCACAATGTTATTCTCACTAGAAACTTTGCCACACTAACTAAATTTCTAGGGGTTTGCTGATATTTTTGAATGGAAAAGAAACCAGTTGAGAAAGTAGGAGCTTTCATGTGCAAAACAGGTGGACATTGTGCTATGAGAATTGTGAGAGAAAGGGGTAAACTGTACAAACGCATGGAGTAGATAAAGGCACACACAACCCTTTCTTATTTTCTACATTGCATATTTTCGCTACCGTGAACTTGGATATATTAAAATTTAGATAAACCTATAAATTAAATAGTGTATAAATTTATCCAAATCTAGACAAATTTGAGTGAACTAATATAAATTGGAGGGAGTAATATATCTTCCGCTGCAATATCCATTTGATTTAACATGAACCGTAGCTTATATATATATACGAGAGCTAAACAGGAACTAGTTCCTGTATAACTATACAGGAACCCTTCTGAATTTTGCCAAGAAACAAAGTGAACTTCTTTTTTCAACGCATCTAAATGAATGTCCGCCATGTTCAGAGTGAACTTTAAGAATTTATAGACACGCCCGAAGTGAACTTTCAAATATGTTTGAGGTGAACTTTATTTTCCCGCAGAGTAAACTTTCTTTCGGACAACTGAGTGAAATGTATTTTTTATATTTATAGGCATGTCAAGGTGAACTTTCAAATTTTAAACCGAACTTTTTTTTAAAGTAGAGTTAACTTCCTTTTTAATGCTTCTAAACTTTCTTTTTTATCGAACACGCTTTCTGGAATTTTTTGTCTTGTCTGAAGTGAACTACAAAATATAATGAGAATCCTAGGTGCGCTCGAAGTGAACTGTGTTTTTTTCGTATATTGAACTTTTTTTTAGCACATGCGAACTTTCATTTTATCCAAAAACCTTCTAAATTTTATCCTTTGTCTGAAGTGAACTATAAAATATAGTTGGATTTCTGTTTGAACTTTTTTCCAGGCGATTAAACTTTTTTTTCATAAGAGTGAACTTTATTTTTACCAAACACTCCTGTGTGTTTGAACTGAACTTTATTTTTCACATCTAATTTCGAGTTCAGAGTAGCATAAAAAATAAAGTTCAGAGTAGGACGGGGTCGATGGAGGAAGGTGGTGGGGGCGACCAGCGCTGGGAGGTGGAGCGCCTACTAGGGGAGGGGAGGGTGGCGCGCCGACAGGGAGGTAGAGCGCCTGCCGGCAAGGAAGGAGCCACGGGTAGGGCCGGGGCAGCGCGCTGGGGAGGGAGGAGGCGCCAACAGCGGGGAACTGGGGCGGCGTGCTGGGGGGAGGCACCGGCGACGGGGAACCGGGGCAGCGCGCTCGGGGAGAGAGGAGGCGCGAGCGGGGCCGGGCGGTGCGCTGGGGAGGGAGGAGGCGCCAATATCGGAGATCTGGGGCAACGAGCTGGGGGAGGCACCAGCGGCGGGGAACCGGGGCAGAGCGCTGGGGGAGGGAGGAGGCGCGAGCGGGGCCAGGTGGTGCGCTGGGGAGGGAGGAGGCGCAAGCGGGGCTAGGGCTACGTGCTGGGGAGAAGGCGCTAGCAGCAGGGCTAGGGCGGCGCGATGGGGGAGGAAGGAGGCACGGGTAGGGCCCAAACAGCTCACGGGGGGAGGACGCGCCGGCGACGGGGCCGGGGCGGTGCGCTGGGAGGTGGAGGAGGCACGGACGGGAGAGGGAGAAGGCACGGATGGGGAAGGTAGGAGGAAGAAGGTGTTTTTTTTTTTTGAGAAATAGGAAGAAGATGGTTAGAATGGAAGGATTCTTGTTTAGTCTATATGACCCAACTATATAGAAACTCCCGATTCTGTGTTTGCTGGTCCGAGATCGGCCCATACACACAGAGGTATAGATATACATGGTTCCCTCGTTGGGCACTACGCCGTTAAAAAAATGCCTGATGCCGGTCCGAGATCGGCCCACACCGGCCTGCTATATGCTCGTCTTTACCATATTACCCTTTACCCTATATGTGTTTGCTTTGACCTCGCGTCTTCTAACTTCCCATCCTCACATTCCAAAACCTCTCAAAACCCTCGGTCCCATCCGCCGCCTCCGCCTCCGCCTCCGCCTCCGCAGCCGATCTCAAGCAAGATGAGGTGAGCTGAACCTGAGCGCCCCCTCCCGATCTTGCGTCTCCCCCCACCCCCCCTCCCCTCTCCCGTTCTGATTCGGCTTTAGATTCTGTGCAAAGTGCGGAGGTCGTATTTTCGAACCGCGTGAATGGATCTGGAGGACTCGCGGCTCCGCAGGATTTTTCGCTCCCCTGTGTTTAGTTGGTCAGTTTAGGCAGTCTGATATCGGCGTTCTAACGGTTCTCGACTGGTGCGTTGTTTTTTCTATGGCGTCTTTAGGGTTGGAAGGTTTTCGGATTTGACTGTCTTACTGGCGGTTTAGGCGATGCGGAAAGTTTGAGCTATTTTGTAGCCTGAGTATAGTTTAATTTAATTTTCTGAGAAAATCTAGATGAATTCGATTTTACGGCAGTTCAATGTTGTTAACTGTTTTATTTGTGATTTTAATTGTTGTTCTGCTGCCATTTTGACCGAACGTGATATTGGTAATTCTGGGACTCTGCTTCTTAGCGTGACTTGTTACTGCTGCTGTGGGTAATAGAGTTAGAAGCGTGATCTCCTGGTATTTGAGTTTTTTAGTTGTGTGTGTTCACTGTTCAGATCTTGTGGTAAGGTTCTTCCAAAAGAATCAAATAGTTCTCTTCTGGCAACATTTGGTTTTATTCCAGGTTTCTGCACGCAGTTTGTTATTGCATTTGTTACTTGGTTGCCATCTATGGAAGTGTCTCTGACTAATAGTTTTGCCTAACCCTGAGGTGTTATTGCATTTTGTGACCAAATTATTTATCATCTACCAGGATTATATTATATTTTTAATCAATTGTTTAACTGGTAATTTGCTAGCGAAATTCCAAATTTGTTTTTGTCATTGTGAATATTTCTTATAGTATAGATAAAGTAAATCATGATTGAAGATTATATTATGCACACAGGTACCATTATGTTATCTTTCTATATGGGCTGATATGTAAACTGTGCAGGTATGGTATAGTTGGCTATCTCACAAAAGCTTCAATACTCCCAGCGTCCTAAATTAACTGACTAACTTAATCTAGATAAGCATGTATCTAGACAAATTTGAGGCAATTAATTTGGGACAGGGAATATATATAATGATTGTTACTAACATGTTAATCCATGTAGCAATTTGTTAATGAGGTTAAAGAACAAGTTGATTTTAAACGGTATAATTTTATGCTTTGTCATCTTGATTTTTATTAAATGGTAAGAGTAAATGTGATATCTAACTGTTCAATATCTCCAGTGCAATATTTAAGTTTTAATATGTGGTTTAACAGCTATATGTGTGCATTCAGCAGAGTACTTGTTGATTGTTCTTTTTGTTTGAATGCATTGACCTGCTTGGCCGTGCGTCATATTGTTCTACTAGGAATATGATTGATATGATGCAAGCATTCAAGTGTGCCGTTATGTTCTGCTTTCTAAGCACATATAGAATGCACTAGAGGCGTCAGATGTACTAGGATAGTAGGCATTCACAGCCACACGATCGATAAATAGGTGGCCCAAATATAAAGATGTACAACTCATGTACACTTTATAATAACCCCCTGCAGTTGTGCTATATCAGAAAAAATTGAAGGGCTCGCAAGAATTTCACCTATGGTTGAGCATAGTTGAAAAAATATTTTACAATTTTTTTGTTAGTTTCACTATTTCTTTAGAAAAATTAGGTATATTCCACACTATTAATTTTGCATAATATTTAGCATTTCACAGTAATGTTTGCACAAATTTGACATAGATTTCGTTCATGTTTCTTATCAGGGCAGTTTTTCACACAATTTTCTCATAGGTTTTGTTCATGTTTCACATGTTCATCTGAGTGAGACACAAACCACTATAAAACTTTGTTGTAGCATGTCTGGAAGTTTAAAAAACTGTACCGAAACCTACATGTACGAAGTGATGGTTCTGATAAGTTCCACAACTTCCATTCAAGTTTCAACAAATTAAAATTTTAGTTTTCAAGAACTTATTCAAGATTGATCTTGTTTCTAAGAGCTCATCAGGACGAAGATGATGGTGAAAACTGATCCTGAATCAGGCACCTGATTCAGAAGTCTTCTCTTTGTTGGGCTATACTTTTAAACACATACATTAAATGATGGGAACAAAGGGAGTGGACTGTGGGTTGAATTTAGTAAAGCTTAGGGTAGTGCAAAACCAAATGAATGACGTACCTACATATTATATGTCCCCCTGCTATCTATTTGTCTATGGTTGAATTTCCCAATGCTCATTATTGCGTCTTTTGTTTTGCCTAATTACTGCACTTAAATTTTCTCGAGTATATAATTGTTATTCCATCTATTCTTAACCGGTTGTCAACATTATTTTAAGTAACTTTTGGGAGAGATATTTCACATCCAATGTGGGTTTCTTGATAATTAGTATTATCTTCTGTAGTCGGCACCCTGAAGTTAGGTGGGCCCAGAGGATTGACAAAGTGTACATCACAGTACAATTGCCTGACGCAAAGGATGCCAAGGTCAATCTGGAACTTGATGGTGTATTCTGTTTCTCTGCCACTGCTGGAACTGATGGGAACTCCTATGAATCAAAACTAGATTTGAATGACAAAGTAAATGTCGAGGTAATAAATATCTATATTTTATACTATACTGCAACTTCTGATACACTTTAATTGCCGCAGGTTTAGGCACCTAACCCGCGGCAATTAAATTGGATCGGATAGAGTATAATATTAGTAACTATGGTTGTGTATGTTGAATCTTCAGTTGTCAAAAAAGTTGTGTTTTTTCTTATCCAGTAGTCCTTTGGTCTTGTACTATACAGGCAAGCAAAATAAGTGTTGGTGTCAGGTCCATATTCTGCATTGTCGAAAAAGCTGAGGCCAAATGGTGGAATAAACTTGTTCGTGAGGATCAAAAGGCACCTCACTTTTTGAAAGTTGACTGGGACAAATGGGTCGATGAAGATGATGATGGTATGCTACTTACCAGAAGTGTTTACAGAAGCAATAAGTTGGTATTAGTGATAATAGTCTAGTTTAAAACAGCCCTAGGGCTGGTAGCGAAGGAACGTTCTTAATACCTGGTAAAACATTGGATGATCCTGCAGTCAGATCTTTCTCTGATGTTATGTCACTATAAAAGCTTCATATTCAAACTCACTTGATACAATAAAACGGTTTTGTGCTTCTTCTGCATCTTATTACTTACATACTTATGAAGAAGAAACAATAATTGTCTGAGGTGAGAAGACCCTAAGGCCTTGTTAATAGACAGCTGATTTTTGCAACTTCAATTTTCTATGGTTAAGATAGAGAACATACTTTTGTATAGATTTACTGCTGAATTTGGTAGACATTATCGCTTGTCCCTACAAACATTTTGACATTCATCTTTTGTTATCTTAGGCGCTGATATAAATGTTGATGGGATGGACTTCTCGGTAAGTTCTTTTTATGGTTTTTCTGTCGATTGATTGAGTGATATGCTTTGTTATGGTGTTCTTCATCTCCTTTTTTGTAGAATATGGGTGGCATGGGAGGTATGCCTGGCATGGGAGGTATGCCTGGCATGGAAGGTTTGGGTGGCATGGGCGGTATGCCTGGCATGGGCGGTATGGGTGATTTGGCCAATATGATGGGTGGTATGGGCATGCCACCTGGCATGGGTATGGGGATGGATGAGTTCGACGATGAGAGTGATGACGAAGGTTGGTACTCCTGTACCTGTTCTCAGTTTCAAATTATGCTTGATATGTTCCTTAGCTACAGGATATCAGAGACATGTTTTCTCACATATCCAAATTATGATGTGTTCTTGGGCATATTATTTTGGTATGGTGGTTATATATAATTGAACCTACTGATAAGTCGATTGATTATTCTCTTGTTTTTCATTAGAAATTGCCAAATTGGTTGCCACTAAAATCTTTGATCTTATTTCTTTCTTGTGTATTGCTTGGCAGTAAATGAGAGGCTGTGCCTTGAATCCACACATTCTTGGTACTAATATAGTAATAGCAGTCATCATTGTAATTAATAAAGTAAATCTTCTAATGTCAGTGTCCTGGGGAAATATGTTATGCCTGCTGTACTTGAGAAATATTATCAAATGCACATGACAGTTTAATGTTTTCCCAAGAAGAGATCATCATAATGAGTATTTAAACCACAATAGGAAGTGAAATGACCTTAATTAGACAATTAAATTTTGAGCTAAATACTGCTGTTTACCCAAAAATATGCAATCGACTGTTGAATATTACTATCATTGAAAACTTGATTGTTCCCGATAATTTGTGAGTGGATTTATACCAGTAAGACTAAGAAAAACATTTTGCTTGGCGTGTAACTACATTAATGAAAACCTGTACTATGTAATTGCTGTAATTCCTGCACATGTGGTGGAGAATACAAAGACAGGTACTTCTGATGCATAGACTGAAAAAAGAGGGTGAGGGTATGCTCTGAATTTGACAACTGCTAGAAAGCCTTTTGTTGTTTAAGTATAGCAAGAATGCCATTTAAGTGATGTCAAATCAATGGGTTTAAGTGTATGCATATTGATGAAAGGTGACGCCTATAATAATACTCCTTAAAATATAAGATGCTTTAGGTTTGTGAAGAAAATGCATCTAGACTTGTTTTAGTGTATAGATTCATTCTAAACATGAGTGAACCTACATGCTAAAACTAGTCTAGATACATTTGTTTTACAAAGCTAAAACATCTTATATTTTGAAACGGAGGGAGTACATTTAGTACATATTCTTTAGATGTCCTGTGAAATGGTCCTGATATTGCTATTTTTCCTCTGTTGCCCTTACTTCAGAACTGTTAAAACCTCAAGACGAAGGGAAGGCAGATGCAGCCGAAAAGCCCAAGGAGGTAGAAGCTAGAGCTGACACAGCTCAGGGCAACTGAAGCCTTCCTACTCAATAATCCCTACTCAGATTGTATCCTCATGTTTTTTATGAATCTGCTGAACTGAAGGACACACTTTACCCCCTGGTAGGGACTGGTGATCTCTTTTGTAATATGATGATATGCCTTGATACTTGTGGTCCAACTAAACATCTGACTGTCCGTCAGCATATTATGAGTTCTAAGATTGTTTGCATACGATGATGATTCTAATTGACAATGTGTGCTTAGCCAGATCTTGTAGACGCTTGGGGCGCATTTGGTAGCCTATACCGTATTCTTGGCCTGCTTTGGCAGTGCCGCAGGCAGCACTCCTCGCATGAGGCAGGCATTGGGCCTATTTTTGCAGCCTGTTTGGTAGCTTGCATGGGCTATCTGGGTATGGTTTGGGCTATTTGTCTTTTGTGTTTGGTTGCCTTCATTTTATGCAAAAAAAAAAATTGTTTGGTTGCATGGCTTACCACCTCTACAAACCTATCTGATTATATGCACTGTCCTAAAAAAAAAAAGATCAACTTGACGATCACCGTAAGATGAATGACGATGATGAAGTCTTTAAGGCTATTATCTTGAATCTAAAGATGTAATTGGTGAGGGTCCTAGGGCTTCTCACAGCGTTTTGTCGTTTCTGGCCGTTGGATGGGGGCTTGGGAGGGGATCTGGGCCGTTGGTTGCTAGAGGAAGCCATGGAACAGTGGTATAAAACGACAGCCCAAACCCGTCCAAACCCTAGCCGCCTGAATCTCCCGCATCCAGCCCCAATCGCACCCCTCTCCTCTTCCCACTCGTCCTCCTCCCTCCAATCGCGCGCCTCCTCCTCCTCGCCGGCCAAACCCAGTGGGCGCCCTTCGCTTCCTCTCCTTCTGCTCCTCCCTCCCATGGAGCTGCTGCCTCCTTCTCCATCTGAGGGCACCGCCTCATCCTCCCCACTCCTCTGGCTCCACCTCCTCCCTCCCTCCTTCCTCATGTTCCTCCTCGCCATTGAGCCGCCACCGCTTACCACGCACTGGCCTCGAGCAGGGCGCATGGCGACGACAGCGAGCGGGGCGTAGCGAGCAGGGCGCAGGCCAAAGGCGGCGAGAGGGGTCAGGGCGAGCAACTACGGTGGCGAGCAGGCGACCGCGGGCGTGCAGCGACGGCGTCGAGCAGGCGGTGACGGGCGTGCAGGGGCAGGGCGTGCAGCGACGGCGGCGAGCAGGGGCAGGGCGTGTTCCTCTCTGTGGTTACCTTCATGGCTTTGGTGAAAAAAATCCACAAACCCTAGGTAATTAGTGGTCTGGCCATGAATTATATCTTTCCAATTTGTCTTTTCTATGCAGCTAGCGTCTTTGGCCTCTAATTGGTGTGTGCTATCGCCGTGTGCCAGTGTGTGAAACTAATATAGTTCTATCTCAGACTTCATATTTTATCTTAACAGTGTGTAGGCTTGTTGTATGAACGTGAAAAAACATTTTTCTTCTTCTTTTCAGTGTGATGTGATTTAATTATCTTGCATATTAGCTTTTCAGAGTTTCAGCACGTAAGCTTATTTGGTATTGTCAATTGGCAGTTTGTATGGTAGATAAAGAAACTCAAGATGTTCCTAACCACATGAATATTGAGTGTGATGACCTGAAGATTGATTCTTTTAGTGGCTTCATATGACTACATTTCTTCAGGGAACTGTGTTCTTATTGGTTATTCTGCCTTTCCTTAGGTTGTATTGACAAGAAGGATGGAGCAGGAGGGTCACTGAATTTCCAGTGTCCCTTTGAGTGTGGCGGTAACCCTCTTTCATATTGCCATGCTCTACCAGTAGCAGCAGTACCTTCACCCTCGCGCCCCAAACCTGCAATGAGGTGATTCGCAATCTCATCTCCTCTCCTACATGTCTCTTTGGCTTCAGCAATTGCAGATGATGCAATGGATTTGTTAGCTATGCCGTTCATTTAGTTTTTCCATGTGAGGATTTCTGCTAAGGCATGAAGAAAAAAAAGGCTTGAATAAACATAATGCGTGCCTTCTATGACCGATCAAGCCCCTAGCCAGCAAAGGAAGCAATAAGGACTACGAGCAATTAATCCTCACGTGACTAACTTGGACTGTTTGTTTTCCTGTTGCACATGTAAGTTTTCTCTCCTATTAGTTGCTAACCTCTAATTAAAATATCTTGTTTATGCTACCCTAGCTGACATAAATATTCAAATCTTATTCTCACAACCTTGTATTTTTGCTTTACTTCAGTATTTTGGCTGAATAGTCTTTTCTTCATAGATAACCATACCAATCTTAATTCTGGACTTAAGCTTTAGGATGTTTCTCGGCTTCCTCTTCATATGCGATGGACCATTGATAAACAGGAAGACCAGATGCATGCGGCTCAAGTGATTTGTTTTTATCTAAATCATGTCACAAAGGTAGGTTGAGTTCAGATCTCATCAGTTTGTTATCTCACTATTTACTTCCAATTGAATTTCCTTATTCCGAGTAAATGCGATTTTATTTTTTGACGTACTATGGGAGTTTGTTCCCTATTTTATTCTTAAAACCACATATGTATTTTTTTAGGTAGCAATGAAATTTAGAAGTTCTGATCCTTCTTTGGCTTTTAGGGTGTTGGCTATTCGTCTATTCGAGTTAGGTGTGTTGATATGGGGTACCTTAATGGCAACATAGTGCTTCTACGCTTGATTCATCATCTTTTTGCAACCGGATTGAGATTTCTCTGACCATCTATATTCTCTGAGCTTTCCTTTTGTTAGTGTGTTGAATCTTTTGTGTGCAAATTAAGAGTACCAGATGCATTATGTAACCATATAGATTTTGTTGCATGTGACTATATTTGTCTTTTCTATTGTTTAAATGGATGCAAAAAAGATAAGTTATTGCATCTCTTCAATCTGTGTCTGTTTGTGTTATTTAGATTTGTTTTTGTTCTGATGCTTTTTGCTTAATATTTCTTTATTGTAGTCTCCTAGATTTACAAGCTGCAAGGTGGGGGAGTCTACCCCTATGGGATTTTATGAGGTTGATGCTCCGATGAAAGGTGCGTTGTTAGGTCCATTACTTAGATAATATAGTCTCCTAAATTGTTCTTTGGTTGACTGCTTTCTTTCCTGGTTGCACTTTATTTACCATTTGTTATCTAAATACTTTCTGTTTTCCCTCGTTTGTGCTCATGTAATATTTATTATTGAAAATTTGGAGCTAGAACAATATGTGTATTGCCTTTTTACTAGAATTAAAAGGGTATTGATTAGTGCATTTGATGTTCTTTTTCTGGTTATAAATAAGTTAACAACTCAAAAATGGTATATTGTGTGGTTTGTCATTGAATTGTTTTATAAGGTATGCCTTTTTTTCCAAATATTATAGAGCAGATAAATTGTTTACGCATACAACTGGGTTTTCTGAGTTAAGCTTACTGATTAGTCTTTGGCCGCTCCTGAATTGGTGCTACTATTCTGGAAAGTTTTACCTGATTTGATCTGTCAATGATCCGTGTGAGTTGCCTATGAAAGACCACTTTTGTTTCCTATTTGATGAATGGGATAAGTTGAGGGAGATGAACATAGAAAGACAAACCGAGTGTTTATAGATATTGTTTGACTGACTAAAATTTAGCCTTCTTGGTACCACACATATTTACATTTCAGCACACTTTGTCCGGTGGTCCTGAGCACCTACTATCTTTAGTGGTGAAAAAGTCTTTGATATAATAATATAATAGATCTGTGTGGTACATCTCCGTGTCTTGCGCTGATTCAAGTCTTATGTAAAACATTTCTAGAAGTGGGATCTCAGAGGGATGCACCGTCCAAGAAGAAGGCATGAATCAGAGAAACAGGTATAATGTCTCAAATGTTTTGCATATCTCTTCTTACGTGTACTCTTGGATATTCTTGCAGCTTTATATGAATTTCTCACGGTAAGTAGATGCTAAGCATATGCTCTTTATCTTCTACTTGTTTAAGCTTCAGGTTTATCGCTGCCTGATTTGTGTTGCTGCTGTTTTCTTACGTGTGTAGTTTGTTCTATGCTTTAGTGGCTTGCTCAGGAAGAGACTATTGTAAATTCCTGGTGCAATTCCACTCTGCACTTATTAGTATGTGGTCGTTCTAGCCTGCTATGGCTTAGAGAGGAAAGTACTGTTGTAAACTCCTGGTTGGATACAATTATCTACTTATTAACGTGATTTCATCCATGGTTCATATGATAGTTGTCTTCTAATGTTACTACTGTTTGGTGTATATCCACTTTTGTCAGGGCTTGGTGTGTATGTCCTGTTGCCCGGCTTAGTTCACATGTTTTATTACTTGAGATCTCTGTTTCAAACACTTGTTCCTATGCGTTTTCTTTGTTCAAGGTTTAGAGCATTGGAGTTTGTTGATTTCATTATGTATTAATATTATAAGCACCATCGTTTCGAATGCTTTGCAGGCATGTCCCAACTTCCCAAGTATTAGAGGATTTCTTGGATTTATGGTTTACTGTGCATTAACTTTGTTTAGTAAGTAGAAAAGGTGGAATGGTTTTGGTTATGTCTTCTTTATCATGTCCCATGTTAATGCCGATTCTTTCACTTGTCCGTTGACCAGATCAGTTGCACTGTTTTGTATGTCTCTTTTGATCGATGGTGGCTATCTGTGTTTACTTGGTTCTACAGATTAGGCATGGTTCCTTGCAATTTTGTTGTTTGATTCGAAGGGTTTTGGTAAGACTACCTTGTGTTAATTTCTGGGGAAAATTGTGTAGGTTCTGGTCGGTTTAACTTGTTGCATAAGTACTGTACAACTAAATAGCTCGATAACATGTGATCTGTTGCAAGTTGAATATCCATTAGCCCGATCCCATACACAAAGCTCGCTTTGTCCATAGATTATTGATATTTTTGGAGATCCACGTGTATATGCATAGAACAACAAAACTCTTCAGATAATTGGTATTACTGATACCTAAGTCTTCAACACTATGTATGCTCGAACAAACAATAGTGCTACCATAATCTCAACTCTGAATGAAATTGTTCTAAGTGAAAGAGAAAGATTAAAATTTGGGATTGCTAGAAGATTATTCCCAAGCATTTTCCTGCATGTTTGATCAAATTGGGTGCCTTTCCTCTTGATCAGAATAACTCCTACCAGCAAAGCCTAATGTAAACTCTCTCCGTCCAAAAATAAGTGTCCTAGATTTGTTTAAATTTGTATGTATCTAGACACGTTTTAGTGTGTAGATACATGTGAATCTTAGGTCACTTACTTCCTGACGGAGGGAGTACTAATTTAATACGTTGTAGTCATACAATAGGATGGAGCAGCGCCGCTGCGTCGCCATGGAGGCGGGATTCATTGATTTCTAGCTTGATCCGGTAGACAGGTAAGTAGATCTGTGCATCCCCCATTGTAGCTTTTCCTTAGATTTCTTCCCTGGTCTTTGAATTTGATTTGGGTGGATATAGATCATACATGTACATGCTCGAATTCGGTGATTCAACCGCGGATGTAGCTCTTGTGGATCCTGGATATGTGATACTTTTTGAGGATGAAGGATCAGTTAGTATAATGGCTGCCATGATGGAGCAAATCAGGGGGAGGGGGACAAGGCTGGCAGTGTTGGGCCGGTTAACTGTAAAGTAGATGTTCCAATGAAGAGACCGCCGGTGAGGTTGCAGATGATCCACTGCGACTGCGAGCAGAATCAATAGCAAGAGGAATGTTGGGATGTACGACGGGCTTGTGATTTAACTCAGTCTACCATGCATGTAAACCCAGAAGCTCTATGATGGACAACGAGGTAAGTTATGTGCTCAGTTTTATTAGGCTGAAAAATATTGCACCTAATCATGATGAAAAACTTTAAACCTAACGTGATCTGAATAAATTATGTGCTAGTGTGGTGAATTGTTGTGAGAAAATAATTAATGTTAGGATTTACATGTAGTTGTGTAAATCGAAAATTTAAGTTTTAAGAAATATGATATGTGTTTCTAGGCTGAACTCTAGGAAACATTTTTTATCTGCTCGATGCAGACCATTGTGTTTGTAGATATTCATACTGACACATTTAACCAGCCAATGTCTGAATAACATCGGTAGTTATATGCTGAATTTTGCGAGTCGATAATTAATCTCAGCATTTACATGGTACTAGGGTAACCCACATAATTTTGTGAAACCAGGAGCATAGTATCCAGTACTGATGGTATCTTTGATGGTATCTGCTTTTAGCCTGACCTTTTGCGAAATAATTTTGTTTGTGTTTCAGGGTAAGGATTGGAGTTAAAGCTGCAGAAAGAACTCTGTGCGCCAACATAAATCGGGTGTTGGAGAAATCTATAAGGAGTTACGCTACTAGAGACAAGCATGTTGTTTACCGTCTTTAAGAATGACGTTCAAATCGCTTGGAGAGGCATATGACTTCTACAACCTGTACTTGTGGGAAGATGGATTAGTATAAGGTATGGGGAAAAAGACGGCATGGTTGTGTATTAGCAGAGGAGACCCCCCTGTCTACTGTCAACTCAAACAAAAAAGCAGGGACAAGGCATCGCACGAAGGTCTAGCAAGTGTGATGCGGGAGTGGCGACACTCCGAAGCAGCAAAGGAAGATAGGTGCACAAACTGTGTGGTGACTAGGCATAGGAAGAACACATGCAACATGCAGGCTGCTGTAAAACTGACTTTATTTGCATATGTATATGTATATGATATAATTCGTGACTATTAACATAGCGTATTTGTGTATTAACAAAGCCTGTTTATGTACTGTAAAAAACTTAGTTCTGACAATGAGGAGTTGTAAGTTGCATTCAGTCTGTGCGTGGTGGAACTATAGATCCAAAGTCCATGAGCCATGAATTGGTAACAACTAGAAAATGGCCTAGGTCTGAAGGAAACTCGGAGGGAGTTGTCGGCTGTACTCGGGGGTTGTGAAATTCATGTGAAGCAGCACTGTAGCGTTCAGAATGCACGATGTGTCTCAAAATAAAATTGGATCACATTGCGAAATTTGATAACACTTGAGGGAGATAGATCGCTGCCGTGGTCATGGTCAAAGGCTACACATGATGGTGGAACGGCCTGCAACTCTACATCATATGATATTTCCTGCGGTGGCCAACTTTCAGTTTATAAGTAGTTTCTCAAAATTAAAGTTTCAGTTGTGGTATGAAGATGATCCTCAAATAGCCAACGCGAGCTGCAGAACTATCGCCACACGGTGACTTTTAGTATGCTCCAACATTGTTAAGGTTTTACCTGCTAATAACAACACTGTTAGACGGATCAATCAAGCTCCAAAAGCCCGCGACATAGACGGTTCCAAAAGCTCCATGACACAAGAAGCTACGCTACGCTGTTTTACCAATCTATAGATAACGCTGACAGCAGCAAAACATAGAGTTGTTCAGATCATAAAGGACAACCAAGAACGATAAATGAGTGCCAAGATAGCATCACAAAAAAAGTAAATCACCGGTGATATACTGGGAATGTTCATCCTAACCATCTCACGGGCTAGATCATCGGCAAATTCAGTTCTTGGGTTCCTAATATTAAACCTCCTTTCTATGAACACATCCTTTTGAATTTAAATCGTCTATCAAGTTTAAGGCTTGACACTACGTTCAACCATTTGGTAAATATTAGCGCTACTTATAATCATAAAATTGACTCAAAATCAACGGGATCGTGCGCCAAGGCGCACCCCTAAATCTAGTATAATGTTGTTCTTCGCAGTTAGCAATGGGCAGTTGCTCCTGTTCTTTCCTGCAACAACTTGCATCTGTTGATGTTTTTCATGGACTGCTTTGTTCAGGTGATGATCTTCTTGGTTGTGCTGTTTTTCAGGGACTGCGTTGTTCAATTGATGTTCTTTTTGGTTGCTGTAGTTTCATGAACAAGGTTGTTGTTGTGCTTAGCTATGTAGCTGCCTCCCCTCCCGTCTCTCTATTCCCAGAAGGGGGTGAACCAGGAGGCGACCGTTCTTTCGGCGGCGGCTTCGGCGCCTCTCCTTCCCCTGGACCTTGGGCTCGTCGGCGGGAGGAGACTCGTCGGATCCGCCACGCCGATTTGTTCAACTGTAGACTAGGTGTAGTCTTCGTAGCTAGGGTTTGCCGGGCTCTCGGTTTGTCTCTGGCGAGGAGGGTGGCCGCATTCAATAAATTGCTTGCAGATCCCGGTCGAACACGGTGCTCTTCGCGGCGTGGGGTACCGGAACTACAGGCTAGGCTTCCGTTTGGGAACGACGTGGCGGCTGTGGCGTTTCAAATGCGGATTTTGTCCTCCGACTCCGCCGTCGTAGCTTTGTCCGCGTGCGCTTCCGCGGTGTTACTGAGTTTGGGAGGTGGTGTACAGGAGCGGGGCCGACGTCCAACGTCTTTGGCAGCGACGCGTCGACCGTTGGGAGAGGAAGGCGTTTCGAGAGCAGGTTGGTGGCTCATCGGTGGCAGATCTACTGGTTTCACCCGACTTCGTCGGTGTGGAACAGTGGACCTGAGATCCGTTCTGCAGCATTGGGATGGTCCCCGGTCGACGCGCCCCAGCGTCAATGTCTCCTCCGTGTGCGGAAAGCTTCTTCTTTGACTCGTAAAGCCGATAAAGGCGATGGTGCTGGCTCGGATCCAGCGATCTGTGGAGAAGATGGTGTTTGCAGGAATCTCCAAGCCCTTATTTGTCTTTTTCAGTTTTAGGAGGTGTTTTCTTCTTTTGTTCATGGATGCGTGTCCTTTTTCGTTTCTTCTAGTTGTATCCGTGTGTATCGTCGTTGTTGAACTCTTGTTATATTTTTAATGAACACGATTACTTCTAAAAAAGGCTATATAGCTGCGGTATGCCTCAAATGCCTCCTTGGCCGTGTTAAACCCTTCATAGCTGTTATCGAAGTAACCTAATACTTGATTCTGGTAGTGTCTCCATTTGGACTAAACCCCTGGTTTCCTGCCTCTGAACACCGCATAGAAGTTTCTTTACAAGACATAAGAGTAACATGTCAATGTGTAACAACACAAGATCATCATATGCATGTACCATACATAACTAGCATCACAAGTTCATAAGGCAGGCAAGTACATACTAATAGGTGTGTGCATGATCATACTCAAAAGGGGATCACAGATTCATCTGTAACACACCTCGCCGGTATGATTGCCAGCAGAAGGTGTCGGTGGTGCCTGACTTGGAGCAGAAGAGAGAAAGCACAAGAGAGAGAGAAAGAGCATATAGAATTTGGGTTTCTATTCCATAGTTCAGGCATGCCCAATTTAGTTACAATTACGTACATATATAGAACACCACAGCACACAGGCTGGACACCTGCCCACTCACACATACGTATCCCCTTCTAGCACCACTTGATCCTGTGGTGCTTCGTGTGGTCACGGTGCTGTGTCGCCGTGCATCACACTGCCCCCTAGAGAAATACTTGCTTGACCGCAAGCAAGAAAAGATGTATAGCGCGTTTTGAGTACCTCCCAATCTTCCCAGGTTGCAGCATCGTCCGTCAGGTTGCACCACTTGATCAACACCTGAGGAATTGCAACACTTCCCTTTTTCACCAGTCTACGCTCCAAGATTGCTTCAGGTTCAGTATTCAGAATGTCTAAAGTGGGCAGGTTGGGAAGATCAGCGAACACCGGAGTATAGTCCGCGCGGTATTCTGTTATCTGAAAAACATGGAACATGTTGTGTACTTGGCTATTTTCTGGCAAGTAAGCTTATATGCCACTTTCCCAATGCGCTCCAGAACTTTGTATGGCCCGAAGAACTTGTACGCCAACTTAGGAAATAGACGGTTCACCACTGTAACTTGAGCATAAGGTTGCAACCGAAGAAGAATATGGCCACCCACTTGGAACTCCCTTCCAGTTCTATGTTTGTCAGCATTATGTTTCATATGAGCTTGTGCTGCTTCCAAGTATTTCTTTAAGGTGGCGAGCTGTGTCGCGCGCTCTGTTAGAAAGTCTGAGGCAGGGGAACTCGAATCTTGCTCTAGGTCGGGCATAGCGCCAAAATCTATATCATAGCCATATAGAGCTTTGAATTGGGATCCAATAGCAGTATGGAAGCAAGAATTGTACCAGAATTCTGCGAGAGGAAGGTAGCATCACCACTTCCGTGGCGCGTCTTGAACCGTGCAGCGTAAGAACATTTCGAGGCATTGGTTCACGCGCTCCGTCTGGCCATCAGTCTGTGTATGATAGGCAGTGGTAAACCTGAGTTTGGTCCCCAATTTTTCGAACAATTGCTTCCAAAATGTACTAGTGAATATGCGGTCACAATCAGAGATAATCGAGTGAGGCATCCTATGAAGCTTGACCACAGAATCAACAAACTGCCTCGCCACCGATGGTGCGGTGAATGGATGGCGGAGTGGCACAAAGTGTGCGTATTTTGTGAAAAGATCGACCACCACCATGATCGAGTTGTAACCGTCTGACAGCGGCAATCCTTCGATGAAGTCCATAGTAATATCGCGGCAAGATGAAATACACAGATACAAAGGTCATTATTACATCGTCATTCCAGAGATAACATAGTCTTTACAACTCATTAGCCCAAGGCTAATATATAGAGTTCATAACATAAAGTAAATAAATAGAAGTCTTTATCTTCATGTGTCACAGGCAAACATGTTGAGTGTAGACTCATAACCCTAGTCTCCATCAGAGTAACCTACAACATAATAAGTTATAGCCACAAAGGGTCAGTACATTTGGAATTGTATTGGCAAGTGATACCATAGTATAATAGTAACATCTAACATCTATATGAATTTGGCTAAGTGTAGTTCAGGCTGGCTTTGCTCAAAATATGTTTTCCCCTTATTAGTTGAAAACACTAAGTTTTTGTTTGACAAAAACACCCAAGGAACCACCAATAGATATTGGTGAACCTTTACCCTTGTTCAACCACAAGTTTTACTTAGAGAAATTGGGATGGGGATATTCTTCATCACTCCAATGTTTTTGATGCTCAAATTGTTCATTGCCGGGGACACGGCTAAGTACTTAGGTTTTACCCTCTCGAGAGGTGGTGCACTTTCCCCACAAGACTCGACATGCATCGAGACAAGACTTTTCAGAAGCATTCTCTTAGACCACCATGGACGCGTTCCATCCTATCAAACCTACCACCAAATGTCCATCTGGATAAGTTCTTGCAACCTAGTTGGTTAAGGCAGAGCCCATATGCCATGTGGTTGCACTAGAAGCTTCTCAACACTAAATATCTCAAATCCCTTTGTTCCTGGATGGCCATCCACAAGTGTGGTACACAAGGTAAACCATAGACATGGGCCTTGTGTAACCACTCAACATAAACCAATCTTTCCATTCCACCATGGTGATGCATCCACATGTTGTTTTATTATTCAAAAACAAAGTCATAGATTTTGCATAACAACATTGTATGAATATTCCACCCTTGTTTTCTACTAGCTAGGCTAAGCATACTAGTATAGCAAGTTTCTTATCTTAGGGAAACTACTAAGACAACAAATATAGGATTTCCCATGGCATAGCATATACTTAGAAAAAAATCTCCATGCAAATCCTACTCAAAATATCACTAATGCATAGATAAAATAATAGGAAAAAAATATTAAGCATCACTTGCCTTGGTAGTTGGGGAAAAAGGAACAATCCTCACAAACACAATCACCACAATCACCAAAATCTACATATAAAATCATAATACCAAATTCACATTCAATATTCAAACAAAAATACATATGAATGCATGCAAATGCAATGGAATGATTTTTCCACACTAAACAAGTCAAACTACACAGTACTGAACACAAGTAAACTTTCTAAGATCTAAATAAACCAAAATTTACTCTAAAACAATTTTATAAACATTTTCTATAGTCAAAATAGGCCTATAAATGTTTCTGTATAAAAACCAAATTTTACAGAAGAAAATGGCCAAACCAAGGCCATATATGTGTAGGGATCATTTTTCTGAATCCATTGATATGTTATTTGTAATTTTTGGACAAACAGATCAAAAGTTATTGAATTTGCAAGTTTGAATATCTAATAGATCTAATTTCTGATTTTAAATAGAATCTAGTGACACGCGGCGCTTCCTGATTGGTGCATACCGGTTCGCTCAGGATCATGCTTCTGCACCGTTAGATTAATTTAGATCTAACGCTCCATATCCAATCGTACATGTTTAGTAAGTGATCTAATCTAAACTGCAGGATACAGATCTAAAGGCCTAGATCTACTCGACCATAGATGGGCGACGTGCATGGCACTGGCGGCGGCGACGGCTCTGCTGGTGACACGCCGGAGATTCCAGGGGACAGGGGGTGGTGCCGAGGCTTACCAGAGTCGCGTGGTCGCTGTGAAGCTCAACGTGCACTTGGTTTTGACAAGGGCGCATAGACACAGGCGTAGGAGCTCGTCGGAGATCTCACTGGCATTGGGTGCTTGCTGGCGGAGACGAAGGCGACGATCTAGGTCACGAAAAGGAAAACGCCGGGCATTAGCAGGTGCACAAGGACACGACGAACATGATGGCTTGAAGCAGAGGGCAAGGGGCGCTCAGGAATTACCTAGATTGCTCGTCAGAGTCGAGCAGCGCGTCTGGTGCTTGCAGTGCTTGACGGGGCCGACGACCTGGGGCGATTTGGGACAAAACAAAGGCATGGTTAGACGCGCAAGAGCTAGGCGAACAAGTTCGTAAGAACGAGGGGAAGGGGGAGCACGGAGATCACCGAAATGTGTCGTCGGAGCTGCTCGGATCTGTGGCGGTGCGAATGAAAATTGCAAGAGCCTGGCGGCGCTTAGTGTGGGCTAGGTGAGGGTAAATGGCCGTAGAGTGGTGGGTATTAAGTAGCCAGAGAAGGGGCAAGAATCACGTGAGAAATCAACACAATTTAATCAAAATCAAACCGCGGCTGTGAAGGGGGTGGAAAGAAACGGCGGAGGGCCTGGTCGTGGGCGGGGTTTGGGGACGACAATGCTGAGGTGGCGAAGGGCCCAGTGGCATTGGGAGAGAGGGTGCACGCGCGGGTGAGAGAGAGAGGGGGAGGGGCAACCCGGGTGGGCATGCTGGGCCGCGAGTAGGGTTGGGCCAGATAGGTAGTTGGCTATTTTTTTCTCCTTTTCTCTTTTTCATTTTCTGTTTTGATTTTCTGAAATGATTTTGAAAGATCAATTCAAATCTGTTTGAATTCAAACTTTCACCAAGTTTTTGTATTGTGACCCTAGTGTTCAAAAGTGTGTCAAACACATACTAACATTCAAAAAACTTTTTGGGTTTGAAAAATAATATAAAACCTTGCCCCGTATATAATATATAAAGGGGGGGGTTTAAATATGGTTTAATTTAGGGTTTTGGTTTGAAAATTTTGTGCAAGATCAATATGCTATGATGCTATGAATGCAACAATATGAATTTTTCATTTGATGAAATTTGGGATGGTACAAATCTAACCCCCTTAAGATGAATCTTTCCCTCGAGATTCAGATTGGCTAGCAAATAGGTGTGGGTGATCCTTCCGAAGGTCATCTTCTCTTTCCCAAGTTGCTTCTTCCTCAGTATGATGATTCCACTGTACTTTGCAGAATTTGATAGTCTTAGTACGAGTAACTCTTTCTGATGTCTCCAGAATCTTGATAGGTTTCTCTTCATAAGTGAGATCACTCTCCAACTGAACCTCTTCCAATGGTATAGTGTCCTTTAATGAAGTTTCTTCCATTTCCGAATGAAACTTCTTCAACTGGCTCACATGAAACACATTGTGAACTGCTGACAGTGATTCAAGAAATTCAATCTCATAAGCCACTTCTCCTTTGCGGCTCAAGATCTTCAATGATCCAACATATCTTGGTGCCAATTTTCCTTTAACTCCAAATCTCTTCACACCACGAAGTGGTGAGACTCTAAGAAAGGCTCTATAACCTACCTCATAGGTGACTTCCCTATGCTTTGGATCCGCGTAACTCTTTTGTCGGGATTGGGCTATCTTCAATTTGTCCTTTACCATTTTGACCTTCTCTTCAGCTTCCTTGATCAATTCCGGTCCGAATAAATGTCTTTCTCTTACCCCATTCCATAGTAATGGCGTAGTACACTTCCTTCCATAAAGGAATACAAATGGAGCCATCTCTATGATTGCTTGATAGATGTTCTTGTAAGAGAATTCTGCGTATGGCAGACTTTCATCCCAACTAGATCCATAGTCTAGTGCACAAGCTCTCAACATATCTTCCAAAATCTGATTGGTCCTTCTGTCTGTCCATCAGTCTGAGGGTGAAAATCTGTGCTGAATTCCAGCCTTGTTCCCAATCATTCATGTAGTTGTCGCCAAAAAAGCGAAGTGAACTGAGTTCCTCTATCATATACAATACTCTTAGGTACTCCATGCAGACATACAATTCTATTCATATAGATCTTGGCCAATTTAGCACCTGTATATGTAGTTTTCACGGGTATAAAATGAGCCACTTTAGTTAGGCGATCCACAACAACCCAAATAGAATCATATCCGGACCTAGTCCTTGGCAATCCGGTGATAAAATCCATACCAATCTTATCCCACTTCCAATCAGGTATAGGTAGTGGTTGCAATAGTCCTGCCGGTTTCTGATGTTCCGCCTTTACTCGACTACACACATCACACAAGTCAATATGTTCCGCAATATCTTTCTTGAGATTGTTCCACCAAAATCTTTCCTTCACATCCATGTACATTTTGGTGTTACCCAGATGAATAGAATATGGTGAATTGTGTGCTTATTGCAGAATCAATTTCCGAAGCTTCGGATCTTGCGGAATATAGATACGCTTTCCATACCATAAAGTTCCTTGTTCATCTTCATGGAATCCTTTAGCCTCCCCTTTACTAATTTTACTCTTAATCTCCTCTATTTCCTTGT